>WAAB01012867.1:37447-368864 GCA_013389865.1 Piaya cayana | reverse complement strand
CAGATCCCTTTGCAGAGCCTCCCTACCTTCCAGCAGATCAACACTTCCACCCAGCTTAGTGTCATCTGCAAACTTGCTAAGAGTGCACTTGATGCCTTCATCTAGGTCATTGATGAAGACATTGAACAGGGCTGGACCCAGCACTGAGCCCTGGGGAACCCCACTTGTAACTGGCCTCCAGCTGGATTTAACACCATTTACCACCACTCTTTCCTCTACATAAGCAACAGTAGATAATATTTTCAATATTAAATTGATGAAGAATTAGAGTGACATTGGAGTCATTTATCCATCTTCATGTTATGATTGATGATATATTTTGAATAGATATTCACAAACCACTTCAGCTTATTTTTTCTTCAATAGAACTGGCTGGGCAGGCACCCTATAATGTAGGAACCACCCCCACCTCCCCCTTATTCAAGATGTATGTCTCTCTTTATGCAATATACAGTTAGTAATTATCCTTACAGATATTAATTCTACCTGTGATTTAATGGATGTGCAGTCACAGACACAAATACGAAAGAGACTATGTTAAAGGTATCATACTATCAGTATCCTCAAAACATTGTATTTGACATACACTACAGTTTGCCAAACTTCTTTTTTGTGAGATCAATACCAGGAGTTACATAAACAAACAAAGAATTATTACTTTTTATGTTTCTATGTAAGCATTATGACTTGTTCTCCTGAGTATTATGATTTCTCTTTTTCTCTTGGTCTCTTAGAAAAGTAGTCAAAGCAGAGATTCTGAACCCAGAGTTCTGCTTTCTGTGAAATCCGAGAGAACGGGTCTGAGATCTTTTTGCTGTATTTTCAGTTCAGTACTACTGCAGAGTCTGAAGAATTTAATGCAATTTTGCAACAGCCTCGCAGCAAATAGTTTCAGGCAGTTAAAAGCTGGTTTACTGCTTGTCATTCCATAATACCCTGTTTTTTCAATCTAGCTCATGGTATCATGGGTGTTACAGGGTTTTTTACCTTCTACATCATGGTAGGCCAGAAAGCAGGCTTCATAACCCAACTACCAGGTTCACCTGAACAACAAAAAATATCTTCCTATTCATACTATCTTTTCCATTTACTTCTGCCTCTGTAGACAAAGGATCACACTCTCCCCTTACGCAGATAATGTGGGGTTTGCTAACAGCTCATATGATACTTGGAGGCTTTAACTGAACAGAGTATTTGAACATAAACCAAATTTAAGATTAGAGGAGTGCAATTTCAGTGAAATGAGCAAATCAACTGCATTCAGTTTGGTCTAGCAGATTTCCAGATTAAACCAGATGATGGCAGACAGCCAAGAGTGGGAAATAGCAATGGACTTAATTGTGTGCTGCCCCATAATACAAGCTTTTAAAGAAGATTTTATGTGTCCTCGTAGACAGTTCAGATAACTACTTGGTCTTCTGTTTCCTTACAGAAGACTTACAATACTTTCCTTACAATAACTGCTCTCCGTGAAAGAATTTTGAGAATTAAATCACACCCATGCTAGACAACTATTACCAAAAAATTATTGTACCTAATTCTTGAGTATAAATCTAAGCTAAAAACCACAATGGACAACCTCTCAAAAAATTTATCCTATTCCTGGCACTTATTGTTAATCCAAGTCATGGATTTTCTGTACAATGCACAATCCTATTATTTTAATTGCCCTAGTAATTCATTAATCTCCACTGCAACAAATATTGTTAGAATATACACTGACACAATCACTTCGATGCAAGAGTTGAAAAACTGTAGGCTTTTGGCATACGTGCTTTTGAAGATTTATTATTCTAGAATTCTCTACATCTACAGAGCAGACAACAAAACAATAGGTCATATTCTGCCAAAAGCGTTAAGAGGTACCAGCATTTATCAATGTTTATATTTTCTTGCTACATGAAGAGACTAATTATTTTCCATAGATTAACAATATTGCTGGCTGCTTATAAAAACTCTTCATTGCCTCCTTCCCAGCGAAGCTTTGCAGGCAAAGAGCCAAATTCAGTATGAGACCTTGATTAGTATAGCAAGCAGCATGCACTCTGCTCCCTCTACAAACAAAACTAAAATAATGCGATATTCTTTCATACTGTGTTTTATTTCTTTCTCCAAGAATTTAATCTCCTTACAAGGATAAAAACAATGAACCTTATAAATCTGAAAATTTGATAGAAGCCCAGAGAAAAGTAAATGTGAAAACAAAATACACAAAAAATGCAAAACACTCAAAACTAAGTTCTTAGTGAAGTAATATCTCAAAGGAAGAAATTATTTCACATCTATTTTCTTAAGACAGTAACTATGTATAAGATTTTTTAAAAAATAAAACTATTAGTGCTCTGCCAGGAAGGATCTGAATTTATGAAAAGCAATTTTAAAAAGGATCTAAGTATAATTTAAAAGGATAAAAGAATAACTTTTCAAAGGCAGCAAGTCACTGTAGGCTGCTATATAGACTAGGAGAACAGTCCTAAGAGAAATATTTTAGACTGGAAAGTGATTTCGTTAGTTCATCTTCAGCTAAAATATAATTAATGGAGACAGAACTGTACAAGAGCAGCTAGGTAGCTTGCAGTCTGTCTACAAGCTATAGGAATAGCAGAATAGTCCAAAGTCTGTATAGTAGAGATATAATTCTGTGATATAAATGTGAATAGGGATATAAATTCGCTGTTCAATTAAACACAATGCAATTTTAATAACTCAGTGCCTCTAATATTCCTTCTAGTAATTAAAATCTCCATTTTAGTTGGCTGGGTAAAGTTCTATACACAGCCTAATAGATTTTTGTCACGGAAAGGAATAAAAACCACCATGTTTTGATCCCATTCTATCATTAGATAAAATCTGAGGGGTTAAATTAAATACAAATTTCATTAAAATGTCAGTATCTGGAGTTCACCATATCAAAATTCTTCTTATTACAATATTTAATCTTTGTGTGGGCACATATATGCTTAATTACTGCCTTATAATTTTGTCCTTTACTTTACAGGGATTTATCACATACATCCTTAACAGTTTTCTTATCTGATTTCTATTTCTGAATTAATAAATTCACTCAAACAGAAATATTAGAATATATGGTAATACAAAAAAACCCCAACAATTACCAACAAACTTGGGATTAGTATCCTTGGTTTAGAAAGCTGCCTGTTAAATTTTAAAGATTGAAATTTACTTAAATTTACCTTGCCCAGGAATAAAGTACCTTCAATGACCCACTGTATAATTTTAAATTAGAGGCTATGGAGGATAATTGCATGGATTAATCTAGTTATCTACATTCAGTGCCTACAGTTACAGAGGTGGAATATTCAAAGTAATGATTTGCCACCACCAATAATAAATGTATGCATCTCATGCACTAGTCATCCTGGAAGGTTTCAAGCTACAAAATAATATATTTTTAAACGTAGCATTTACTGCTACATCAGCTTTTCCAGACTCAGCTGCCAAAATTCTACTTTTTAACATACTTTGCAGCTACTACCTCTTTCTCAAACATCAGATGGCACTGCCTTGACTGCAACAACCTCACACCAAGACAAAAAGAGAAGTTAACATTTAGAAGACAAAAAGGTAAATATCAATCCGATATACATAGATCTGCAGTGTGTCCTACAAGCAACTTGATCCTAAGTTTCCAGATTGAAATAAAGTATTTAGCACCTGCACAGCTACTTCTCAGAACTCTTCCGAACTGCTACCAAAGACAACGTTATTGGGTAGATTAAATGAGTTTCACCTGAAACAAAGCCATAGCTGTAGAATATTCTTCAATTCACAAGAAGCCATGGGATCACGGTGCTGTTCAGGAAGTAACAAAATACAGAAAGCAATAATGACTAACACATAAGCCTTATTCCAAAACCACTTAGCTGGTTTTCACCTTAATCATCAAAACTCTTTATGAATGCAGTAGGCTATTGGTGCCTATTAGGCATGTTTAACAATATTCAGAGGTAAAGTCAATGCATAGGAAATGGATACAACCTGCCTGATAGCCACTTCATTACCAGCCTATCCACTTAATAATCTGAATTATCCTCTTTAGTGCTGCTGTCCCATTTTCTGTTTATCCCAAGGTCACCTGCATAACAGTTGTAACTCAAACAATACATCATACAGACTGCTTTTCTCCCCCAGATTACTCCCAGAGAACTTCAATCTACTCGGGCAGCACCATGACTCATTTCTTCAGTTGCAAAACTTTTTCATTTTAGACACTTTAGTTATAGACTCTTACTGTCTATACAAAGCCAAAAGAAGGAATCTAAGAGGCTCCTGTGCCTAATGTCAGGCTCCAGCAATATTCATAAATGCCAGCTTTAGTCTCGCTAACCCTACCATCTCCCAGCTTCTCTTGGTAGAGACAAAGAAGCTCTGCTGAAGTGGGTGGAAGAGAGAAGAGATTAACACAGTTGTGCAGATTAATGAAAAACTCCTCTTTCACTTCTGTTAAGTAAAGGGAGAAAAGAGTTAGCTCTTCTGATCTGAATTCATTCTTTGTTAAAATCTTGTCACAATTTGGAATGCCAAATTTTCATTTGAAATTAATTTGAAATATTTATTTTATAGAGATATATTTATATTTATGAGATCTGTGATATAGTTTATATACAAAATTCTATATGCAAGAGTCCCATATCCAAAAGAAGTAATGTGTCCCCGTCCTTATTTTTATTAAATTCTGAATAGCACAACATGTAGTACAGAAAACAATTCATTAAATGAAGCAGTATGGAAAATATAAGAGAGAAACTACCTTGCATAAAAAAGCATTCATTTAACATTTCTTTAACACCATTATTTAACAACATTAAACACTTAAAAATCTTATCAAGTCGCAAAGAGCAAAAAAATTCACAACCTGAGCCTATATTGCATACTCTTAATCTTCACCATGGAGGTGTTCAAGGCCAGGTTGGATGAGGTTTTGAGCAACCCGATCCAGTGGGAAGCATCCCTGCCCATGGCAGAAGGGGTGGAACCAGATGATCTTTAAGGTCCCTTCCAACCCAAACCATTCTATGATTTTTAAAGATGCTTAAGGAACTACTACTTGTTTCCTCAAATAATGATATTTACCTGCCAGATCTATGGTGTCAGGTTAAACTACCATGCTTCTAAGAAGAAAGAAACATTACTGTTCATGATTTTAGCGGGCTACCTGTTTGAAGTACCCTTTGTAAAATGCTGTTTTCTGCAATGATGTAGCTCAGGCGCAGTTCTTTAAAACCTGGATTAAGAAGTAAGATAGCAGCTACAAGCTGGAACTACAGCATGTGTTCAAGACCACTCTGATATTAGCAGTTCTGGGTTAGATCCTCATCTGTAACAGACCATTACATTTAGGCCACAGAAAAGGACCACAGATGCCTGAAGGGAATCAATGTAGCCAGCCCTAGTGTCAGCCTGTTAAGGTGCCAAGTGCACAGACACTGTGGAAACAGGCACATTTACTGTAAGGCTACCTCCATACACATAATCAAACAGCAAAGAGAACTCCCTGGCAAAAGGCATTTACGTTATTTGCCTCTTGGAAAGAAGCAATTGCATTATAAGCAGCCCCAAAATGATACAGCATAGAGCTCCCTATCCCAAAAGCAGCTTGTCAAGCTGAGATTGTTATATCTAACACCTAGATATAACCAGGCAAATCTCTTCAGCCTGATAAGGAAAAGTTTTAAAATACCTCTGTCAACACAAGACAGCTGTCCTAAGGACTCAGTATAATATCCTTTTAGACATTTGTGTCCTCCTCCTGTTGTCACATACTGGAGGAAAAAAAACCAAAAAACCAGTCCTCTCAAAGAGGTGGAGCCAGGCCATATGCAGTAATCACTGTGTGTGCAGAAGACCAGGAGCTTAATTGCATATCACAGACTTAGTTTACAACTCCTAATAGAAAGGGGAGTTTCACTGAACAGCATTCTGATGGGTATTTAAAATAAGATATGTCATTTCTAAGCAGATGAGAATGCAAAGTCAGAATCCTAGAGGAATCATGGATCTGCTACAGAACCTCTGCTAAAATCTTGTTTAAATGCAGCCATGCTAGCAGACATGCAATTCCAGTGTAAACATATCCAAAGAATTACTTCTGATAGCGTATCTTGTCACATATATGTAATCATCTGTCTCTCATTCTGCCAGACAGAAGGCCAAAGAGAAAATTCCAGTTTTACCTAATCACAGATTCCAGCATTTGGAGAACTAAGCCAAAAGTTCCTTTAGGTACCTTGTAGACAAGATATGAGATAAAGAATTAAGGAAATTTACATTTAACATGTTTTCTGGTCAGATAGAAGCTAACTGTGGCTAATCTTTTGTTAACTATGTCTTAAGACAGATAGAAGAAGGAACTACAGTCTCACTAGTCAGTGTGAAAGGAAACAATGCTCTAGCCTTAATTGCAAGCAGAACTGTAATAAACCAAAGGCATATTTTATTGTATTTTTAAAATATTTGTTTAAAAAGAGAAATATCACATTGTATCCTGAATTCTTCAGAAGTTCAGCACATCTTTCCCAGAACTGTTCTAAATACCTTATTTTGCAATTAATATTTGCAAGTAATAAGTTACTACTGACAACAGTATAAAAGTAAATGACACTTGCAATTTCTATCTCTGCACATGGAAGACAATTTTTGAAGACAAGCTTTGCATAAATACACACCCAATTTTGATGTGGATGCATCTATATTAGGATGGCTACATATAAATTGCAGTACTAGTCAGCAACTTTCATGTAGGATGATACCTTGAATGTTCAGATCACCTAAAAACAATAAAGGCACTCAAAATTCCCAATAAAAAATCAGTAAAATCTTTTGTAACACATTGTTAGGCAACCAAACTAAAGGTTGCTAACTTTCTCGGAGTATCGTTTGTCATATTCTATTTTTATTACCATAGTTTCAGTGTATTCCAATCCATATGTCACAAAAGAACGAACAGATTTCAACACCAGCATCAACAGAAATTATATCAATGAACTTTGCTACACTGTATCTTATTATGCTGTTAGACTGTTTAAAGAAAACTAATGTATGTTATATTAAAAATCACATTAGTACATGCAAAACACCTCAGCAATTTTTCTGAAATCTGAACATATGTAGCAACAGAACATACTTCTTGAAACTTGGCATCAACAAGCCCATCCCTGACTGCTGAGTTATTTCACTACCTTGAGTCTTGTCTGGGAAGTGCAAAAAGATCCAGAGACTGCAAAAGCAAATTCACAACCAAAACCATCACCACTATGCAAAGCCACACAAATAGCAATACCTCTCTGTTTCATTTGAGTAATAGATCACTAGTAAGTTTTAAAATTATTATTAACAACTTGCACAATTTTTCTCAGAATGTAAGGTAAAAGTGACATGAAAACTAAACCAGTAACTTAGTTCCAGCATATCTGCAGAATGTATATAACCCTTCCCCTGCAGTACTAATGACTCCAGACAAAAGCACTGTGATGTACTTCCCTGAATGCATCCAGTGTCATTGTCCCTGAAGATGCAGCAGGGTTGAACGATGTTTCTCTTTGAGATCTCTTGGGTTGGTCTTCAAGGCAGACATAAACATATGGTCTATACTTCGCCTGAAGTCTAGACCTACCTAAAGCTTTGGAGTTCTCAATCTAAGCCCATTAGAGATATTGCCTCTAGAGAAACATTTAAATTTAACATGTCTGGTAGACAGAAACTCCATATACATTTCTACTCCAAGCACATTTTGTTATCTCAAGAAAAACAGGCGGCCATTCCAAAGAAGAGTCTTTATGTGGGGAAAGAAATAGGCATTTTTGCTGTTCACCGGGATTTCTTTAAAAACTGAGCAGTCAGCAAATGAGCAGAGGACTCCTAGAGACCCCAAAACTCCTCCTGCTTCTGCAGAGAAGCATTCAAACACTTGGAACTGTAGAAAGCATATGGATACTAAGCCTAAGCCTCATACTAAAGTCACTGAGAATACTTCCTAACTGAAAAGTGTCCCAGCAGTTTGTCCTTCTATAGAGATAATACAGAAGTATTGCTATGGTTTCTTCTTGGCCAAGACTTTTTTTTTTTAAATAAATAGTAATCTCAACCAAACTGAAAATCCTGTTTCCACTCTCAAATAAACACTATAGCAGAGGATTTTTCTACTGCAATGCTGTGCAAGACCAAAAAGCTTCCTCTTCCATTTTCACCAAAGTGTAGCCCTCATGTCCTCGAGGAAAAGCTTGAAGCATGGATGACTGAAACTTACACCTTCTTATCTGAAAGGTCTCACTTGCCAGTTTGTGGTGAAAACATTGGAAGGACATTTGCAGCCCAATATCCAGTCTTGAGCAAGTTATCATGGGCAAAAGGGTGTATTTTTATACTGATTGTTGAAATACATGTTATTATTTTTCCATTAAGTGATCAAGACATGATTCTTTCTGGAAGAAACTAATCAAGACAAAGCAAGTAAGTATCTGGGAATTGCCTACATGAATCTATCTGACATCCATTTAGCCCTAGAGGAAGACAGGAATAATAGTTCATGGAGGCTGGTCTCTTCTGTTCTACAAGATGCAGTTTATAAACTTTTGTAAAAATTTGTATTTGTACACTACTGCAGGAATTTTTATAGTAGAAAGCAGTAATAAAAACTTTCCCAAAAGGTCCCTCAATATCCTTCTAACTGAGGAGATAATTTGAAGTTAAGGTTACTCATATCAAAGCATTTTCTGTTTAACAATAATTACACACCACTACCTGATGACTTATAATCATCCTAAATTAAACTGAAATAAAGTAGAACAAGAGTTGCAGAGAGCTAATGCAAAGCAAGTATAACAAAAAATTAAGTTTTGTTTCATTTTTTTAAATGTAAGATACAACAGGCAATGACAGAAAAAATAAAATGTGACAGAGAAATCATCTACTGCAGAGTTCCAATAAAAGATTAAAGCATACCAAGCCTGTGAGTTTTAATAAGCTAGATACTTGGTTCTGCGTGATAACAAGTCGCTTCACACAAATCCAATAAAAGAAAAAAAAAAGTAATACGCTAGCTGATACAGACCTAAAATATTGCCTTTTTTTCAGCTTCAGTAAGACAAAAACATAATAAAACCCCAAACTTTTTCTGCAGAGAACTGCAAGCACTTCCTATTTTGTTGGACACTCTTATTTCTTTTCCAGTTTTAAAACGAGTTATATCAATCTGATTATTTAAACACTAAAAACTCCACTTCTGATTTTTAATAAGAAAGATCGTTTTGCTTGTCTAAACAAGTGAGCTGGGACTGTACAAGCAATAAATCTTATTGTTTTACTACCATATCTGACATATCACTCGGATGAATATGAACCAATCTGTTTAAACACTGTCCAGCTGTTCTCATAGACACATTGCTACAAATGCCTGCTGAGTTTCTCTACAATTTTAACTGATCTGTGTATTTAAGTCACATTCGGTAAGATACCATAACTAAATATTCCAATGTGTCTAATGCATTAATACAGATATTTAAGAAACAAATATTTATAGCAGCTCATGCCCCAGTTAAAACTTAAAATCTAAAAGCAACACAGCAACAACAAGCAGAGCCAAAAGAGCAGCCAACAGAACTTCATGAAATAAATGGCATTTTCCTATTTGTTTTTTATGTATATATACACACATTGAAAGCAGTAGAAGGAATAAGATGATGAGGTTTTTATGGAGGATTAATTTCTTTAATATGGAACTCCTTTAACAGCCTGCTGTCATGAAACAGTTTCCAAAGAACATCAGTATACATGGATCTCAGATTCTGCTTCACCCTAGCTGTTCCAAAATCACACCTTTCAAGTTTTTATGCCTTTGCATAGGAACTTGCATAGCATTCACATAAGAAACAGGACTTGAATTTGTTGAAAATCTCAGATAGCTTCACACCTGCTTTGCTGTCTTTTAGATCACATTTCAGCAGACCCGCATGTGCACCTTCTGTGATTACACTCAAGGTTTAGCACAACCTACAGTTTTCTGTGTACTTGCAATAAGAAATAACCACAGTAACTTGAACATCATTGTACAGCAAACAACTTCTGTCATTACGATACAAATGGTAGCAACTAGACATAAATTTAAAGTACATTAGATCCTTTCAAATAAGCACCACCCTATAAATATAAATAGTAACATAACACACAACTTTAAATAAAAATACTAAAATAAAATTTAGGTGGTTTAACTCTGGTGGTTAAACTGTGGAGATCAGCATACCTCTGCCATCAATTTACTTATTCCAAAATTACATTTACTACAGTCAACAACATACGACATTCCTTCAAAGCATCATATTTCTTTTTCCCCAACTGCAGAAAGACAAGGAAAAGTGCAGTCATGTTCCAATATGCATCATACCTCCTGAAATGATCTCTCTAAAGCACAAACAAGGCCCCTAGTCTCTCTCGCAGCCTAGTAAATCTCACCACGACTGGCACATCCGTCTTTTTAATCTCAATCTGTCAGCACAGTGGAACACACACAAGCATACTTACAGCAATATTCTGATAAATCCGACATTGCTATTACATTGTAAGCACCATTACATAAACAACATCCTTTAGTACCCATAGATAACAGTCTGGTTTTCCAGGTACTGTGCTCAGGCAGCAAACACTGCAGAGAGACCTGAGAGAGGGTGCAGTCTCGCCCTCTGCTCACAAGTGTCTTGCTTGAAGGCAATTGTAATGCAAAATGTGCTTTTGTAAATGCACATTATTTTGTAATTCCTACAACAT
Source organism: Piaya cayana (assembly GCA_013389865.1). Classification (NCBI taxonomy): domain Eukaryota; kingdom Metazoa; phylum Chordata; class Aves; order Cuculiformes; family Coccyzidae; genus Piaya; species Piaya cayana. Next base: position 358,085 of record WAAB01012867.1, on the reverse strand, counting down.
ATCAGATAACACAGGAAACAGTGATATATGAAAAGTGCAGGTGAAGTCTCCAATATGCTATCAAAGGCATTCTCAGCAAGTTCGACATATTCAGGAAAACCGTGCAGTACTGTAGAAATTTTTGGCAATACAAGAACAGGAAGACCTGATAACTTTATTTCTACACCACTGGAAAAATGTTTTAGACTTATGGATCTCTATTTGCAAATTAATTGAAAAAAAATCAACTGTTTGGGTTTTTTAAAATTATACAACGTAACTCAGCTGGTTACATTTATTTTTGCTGGTTTCTGTGGTGAGCTTTTTTTGCCTTCACATGCAGACTGCAGAAATATTATAGGAAAGAACTGCATCCATTCAACATTTCATCAAGAGAAAAAAAAGAGGACTGATCTAATTGCTTGCTGTTATACAAGTAATGCACATTATAAAAGTAAGAAACCCTTCTGTTCTTTTGTAAGTGTTCAATTACTGTCAAAACTAATGATCCAGTCTTGCAAGTGGTTATACTAAACATAAATCCCACACTTGTATGAATTCTGTTGAAGGCAGTGACTCTGCATGAATTGCAAGTTTCTCATTAATACATTAACTTATGGCTATTAGGAAAGCAAACCCCATACATTAATGTTACAGCTTCTGAAACCTAATCCTGCAAAGCCCAGATTAATTCAATGAAAACAAGTTACATGTGTAATGATAGGTCTACAGGACACTTCTTACATTAAATTGTTGCAATAGCTGTGTTTGTATATGGCTATTACATAGCAGCTGGGATGCTTCAGCTAGATCACATTTCCAGGACAATCAAACATGGAGCAACCATGTAAGACACTTCATGACTGCTTTGTGGTCTGTAACATAAACCTTAGGGTAAAACATAGGGCTGGCAGCTCAGAGAAAGGAGCATTCTGACCTGAAGTGCCCCAAGCTGCTAGGCTGTACTCAATAATCAAAACTTCCAGTTTAAAAAAGCAAAGGGGAGATTAAAGTGTGCTTCATTCTTTTTGATTGTAAAGTAAACTTCATAACTGACATACCTTTTTTACTACATGCTTGTTAACTGAGGGTATTAACTATTCCTCAACTAAGTAAAATGCAAGAACTGTATTATATGACTGCAAGTAACAAAAGAATCACAGAATAGTTTATGTTAAAAGGAAAGCTCTGGGGGTCAGCCAATGCGATTCCTCCACAAAGCAGGACCTGCTTCAAACTTATATCAGGTAGTTCAGGACCTCATCTCATCATGAAGTTAAAAGGAGAAAGAGCTTGAAGTACAGCACCTTGTAGTGGTTTTGCACAGAAAACAAAACACTGCAGAACACACTTATTCAGACTCTGAACATCTACCTTATTAGCCAAGTGTTGTGTGTTAAGTTACTTACACAAAAAGAACTTATTTTTCAAGTATAAATCTTGGACAAAATGACATTTCTCCATTAATCCAATAGAGTCTGGTCTGGTTTAGCCCAAACTAAATTATTTCCAGCTGCATTATCCTGATACAAAGCAAGAGGCATGACTACTAAACTTGTGAAAACACATTAAACATGCACTTTTAAACACCTGACCTTTTCATCAAGGACAAATATCTAATTTCAAGACTTTAATAAAAACTTCAAAGTAATACACAGGTACTCAAACTCTCTGAATCAAGGGTTCATCAATTAATTTTTCCACAAAGTAGTATTCACTGAAATCTTTCAGTACAGAGGAAGCTAACAACAATCCTCAGAAGCAGACGATTTTCCCATATCGAGGTCTTCCAGTCTTAATGATTTCACAGTATTTTCAAAAATCTGCAAGTTTTATTTTTTAAAATCATGTTTCAAATCTCTGGAAATTAGAACCTGTTGGACTGCAATGTATGTGCTGCTGTTTAGAACCTGGTCTCAGGCAAATAAATACTGACAACAACAACAACAACAAAAAAAAGGGTAAGTGCATTCACCCCATTCATTCCACTAAGATGACATTTGTGAAGCCTAAACTGTGAGGTTTTAAATTTCGGCATTTATTAGGCATATTAACCACACAAGGAACCATCTACTTAAAAGTATTTACAACGATGTACTACATCAGTAAGGACTGCAAAGTGCACTGAAGGAAAAGGAGACAACCATTAACAGGTGCAAACAGAATATTCTAGCATCATTTCGGAGCTGCTTCCTTAAACCCCATGTGACAGCAACTTTTCTTGGCCACTAAAACCTGAAATTAGCTGTTATTTGGGTACTGCTCATGCCTTCTGTACCCAAATGTTTCACCCTTTGTTGAAAGTATAGTTTTCCTGTAGAATTTCAATCTTGCTGCAGATAAGAACTAAAACTCATCTTTCCAATGCATCAGTTGGATGTATATTGATTCCCTCCAAACACCTGCTAATTGGAACAGGTGGTTGCTGGTTATCTTTAAAGAGCATAACAGGCATAGGCAGCATCCAAATACAAATACCAGACACTCCTATTCCTTCACTTCCCATTGTAGATTCTAAGTGTGGCACTGCCAGATGCAGACTCCTCATATAAGGTGTCTTGAAATTAAAGGCACAGAAGTTGTACAATACAACTGGTTTGGGGAGGTTTTGTCAAGTAAAATAATCAAAACATTTTTCCTTAGTTGATGGAATATTAAACAAAAATAAGGAGAAAAAGAAACAAACCTGAAGCATCACTGTCCAAACAAAAACCAGTGGATATAAGCAGATGTATGGTATTCTTAACAAATTATATTTCTAATAATTAATGAGATTTCAAACATAACTCAGAAATATCCAACTCTGCACATGGATTACAGTTCATACTCCATAGAGTATCAAAATATACATCCAGACACAAGGAAATCTTATTTCATGATACTGCAAATGCATCTAAAATGCTCATCCTTCTCTGAAAGACCTGAGCAGCCCAGTGCCTATTTAAACAGCTTTTTGGAACCGATAACACCCTTGAAACCAGAATAAACTTTTATGCACATCCACTGTATTTCATGAATCACTACTGCTTCAACACGTTATAGAGGGGAGGAGAAGAATGCTACTAGGATACACAGCGGCCAAAAGCTCTCCCTGGGAAAAGTGGATGGCTTTCTCTAAACAAGGCTGCAGAATGACTGCTACTGAGTGTCAAAACTCTGACTACAGCATGTGTTTCCAAAGTACTACTGCACCATGAGTCACCTGGGACTATTCTGGTTTCACATCATCAAGGAAACACTTCATTCATGCTGAATTGGGTGAATAGGGAAGGCAGCAGTCAGCTGTGCTCCGAGGAGTGTCATTATCGTGCAACAATCTCTATAAGGATATTCTAGGTTTAGATTTCTCTCAAAGTAATAAAGACAACATTAATTTTCTATTTTTCTGACATATATTTCTGTGTTTTGGATAAATTTTTTAAACCTTTTAAACTTTGTAACTGTATTTTTATTGTGTTATATTGGGAGGCACAGTAAAATCAGTATTTCCATAGGAGAATGACAACAATTAAACCCACCTCTTAGACACCATTTGAAAGAAGTAGACAAAAAAAATTGTTCAGACCAGGAAAAAAAAAGACCTGTGCTTCTGTAGCCATCTTGCGCCAGCACATTTGGAATTTTTTTGGAGTACAAACAGCTAAACATGATTTTGAGGAAAATTTTCAGGATGCTATATAGAGAGAGTATAAAGAGAGATTAGTTTGACCTATATGCCAGATCTATGGCCTCTTGTACTGAGATTTTCTAGGTGTAAAGAGAGCTACACCTGTCTTCTATAAGACATCAGAACTGGTGAGCTGAGTTCCCAGCACCCGAAAAATCAAAGTGCTGGATCCACGATTTTGCAGCAACGTTGCACTAAGATCTTCCTAGTGCATTTCTGTATTCAAAGTGCTTTGCTTTTGGTGCACTGCAATATAAAAGGAAAAAAAAAACCCTCAAACCAAAAACTTACCTTCTCTCTTATTATTAGCAAAGCTTCAAAATGTTCTACAAAAATAGTTACAATTAACAGTATCCACAGACCCATGTGGTAATAAACGCTGGTAACAAATCTGAGCTGCTCTAAAACGACAGGTACCTGCTGAGCTGTAAGGAGCAAAAGAGGGGATGATCTGCCAGCCCTAGATTCTCCTCCCTTCCCCTTAAACCCCACCCCTCACCACCAGAGAAATCAGCCCCTTACCTGATAATATCATCGTTGTGCCCCAGGAAGAATTTCTGGGTGTGCTCCCTGGTGTTGTAAACCACGCCGACTCCTGCCACGAAGTAAACCACCTCTTTGCCCGCCGTGTAGTAGAGGTTGTTGCGGCACTGGTGGCCCCTGTACCCGTAAACCCACTCCAGACGGAGCTGACATCTGGGAGCTGCCCGATCCGCCATGATATCCAATCCCCTCTCCCCTCGGCGCGCACAGAACCCGCCGCTGCTGCTCCTCCTTCCCCCTTTCGGGCTTTTCCCCCCGCTCCTCCTCCTCGGAAAACGTTCGCGATCCCTGCCCAGCTGGCGAAGCTTCAGGTGGCACTTGCGAGCGGAGATGTTAAATGGAAAACACACGCGGGGAAGAGACGTTCTGCTACTGCGCTGCCACCATAATCATCATCATCACCAGCTGCTGCTGCTGCCACCGCCGCTCCCCGACTCAGCCAACTTCTCGGGGGAGAAAGGACAGCACAAAGCACACCTACATAAGCGGCAGACGGGGTTTCGGGTTTGGTTTTTTCCCCCCTCGTCTTTCTGAAAGCGAAGTAACTTCTGTGTGTCACCACCATCACCTGCCCAAGGGCTGCCTGCTGTGTTTCCCCTGCTGCACGTTCTTAGTTCCCTGGGAAAACCTTCCTGGGAAAACCTTCCTGGGTGGTCTTCATAGAATCATAGAATCACCAGGTTGGAAGAGACCCACCAGATCATCAGGTCCAACCATTCCCACCAATCTGTAAACCAAGCCCCTCAGTACCTCATCCATCTGCACCTTAAACACCTCCAGGGAAGGCGAGTCAACCACCTCCCTGGGCAGACCGTTCCATTGCCTAATGGCCCTTTCAGTGAAGAATTTTTTTCCTTATATCAAGCCTGAACCTTCCCTGGTGGAGCTTGAGGCCATTCCCTCTTGTCCTGTTCCCTGTCATTTGGGAGAAGTGGCCCGCACCTACCTCTCTACAACCGCCTCTTGGGTAGTTGTAGAGAGCAATAAGATTTTCCCTCAGCCTCCTCAAAGCTAAACAGCCGTAATCATCTATGGTTTGTGTTGGAAGGGACCTTTAAGCCCCTCCCCAGCTTTCCTGTAGGCTCCCTCTCAGCTGCTATAAGGTATCCTCAGAGCCTTCTCTTCTCAGGGCTAAACTCAGCCCAGCTCTCTCAGCCTGTTCTTGTATGGGAGGTCTCACTACAACTCAGAAAAAGGAAGATAGAACCATAGAATGGTTTAGGTTGGGAGGGACCTTCAAGATCATCCAGTTCCAACCCTCCTGCCATGGGCAGGAACACCACCTACTGGATCAGGTTGCTCAGAGACCCATCCAGCCTGTCCTTGAACACCTCCAGGGATGGGCCAAATTTTTCAATTGCAATTCTCAGTTGTGGGATGCACAGGTATTTAAAATGCAAAGGGACTACAGTTGTGGAGGGTAGCACTGTTTGGATCCGTGATGTCTCAGTTCTGAGTGGTTTAGTATCTTTTAAGGCTTTTCAGCAGGGTCCAATGCTCTGAGTGTGTACATAAGATAGTAGTGAAAGAGGGGATTTGTTCACACCATCCAGCATCAAAATGGTGATGTTGACCCATCTTTTCTTACCCCCCAGCAACCTAAAACTTCCTCCTTTTGTAGTCTACAGCAACTATGTAATTAAACCAATTTCATGTTCCCATTTTTCAGTCACAAACCACTACGTTATGCTATGAAATGGGACACAAACATACACATGCACTTGAGTTTTTGCTTTATTTGCTGTCTTCCTTTGGAATGATATTTCCAAAGAACACATCTCCTTGCTTGTCTTCTGCTTTTTCTAAGGCAGAATTTGTATTGTTATCAGTTGAGCATGCTTGCTGCATGTTGTGGTATGTTGTGCTTTTTATCTTCAATCAAACAGAGACAAATCTGAAACTCAGCCACAGCTGCAGGGAAGAGAATGCCAAAATCAGAGAGGCCGAACCAAAGGCTCATTCGCAGTGTCAGAAGGAGGGGAAGCACAAACTTCCCACCACAAGGCTTTACACTTTACCTTTCCTTACACAACACGCCTCATACTCACTGTCTGCCAGCTTACAGGGCCTGGGGAACACAACCCATACAACCTGTGATACCAAAAATGCCACCAAATACTCTTTAAGACTCCTTTTGGAGTTTCAGGAAGCAAATATCCTTTATCAGGCCTGGGCAATGTAAGGGAGTGATCTCCGTGGATCATGTGCAGCAAGACAAGAGCTGGAGACCGAATATTTTCCACTTAGGTGCATGTGTATAAGTTCTCCCAGAAATCTTATGCATATTCTATTAATCTCCACAGACAAATTTTAATGTTTTTATAAACTTCATAATGGTCAAATCTCTTGCTGATTTGGAGCTGACGCCAGCTCTCTGACCTTGCCTTTGAGATAGGCAAAGATGGCAAACAGGTGATTTCAGAGGAAGACGCACCTGTTCAGCACGGAACACACTGAACACAAGGTGCTATCATCTCCAAAGAATTAGCAGTGGAAAAACACTGTCTAAAACATTGTCTAAAAGAAAACATGCTACTGGAGAAAAAAAAGTGTGATCAGAGGGGCGTTCTGCCTGACCTTCAAATAACACAATTGCTTAGACAAAACTCAACTTTGCTTTAGCTAAAATCAAAATATTCCACTTTTTGTAATAGCAACCACTTCTTGCATCAGTCAGTGACGCTCCACGGTTGAAGAAGAGTGAAACCCGGCACCGTCCCCCGCGCCCGAGTGCCCAGGGGCAGCCCAGTCCCTCACCCCGGGACCGCCCCGCGTCACGGGGTGGGGCGCGGTCACGTGGCGGGGCGCGGCGACGGGGCCTCATGGGGATGCGAGTTCTGGCGGAGCCTCATGGGGAGGCGGTGGGCAGGGAGTCGACTACAACTCCCAGCGCGCCCTGCGCCGACTCGCGGGGCGGTTGCCATGGTGACGGCGTACGCGGCTCTTCCCTCCCTTTTGCGGGCGCTGCGGCTTCGAGGCGGCACTGGCAGCAGGTGGGACCCGCCTGTGGTTGCTCGTATAACCGCACGGGGGGGTGTCTCCCTCACGGGTCTCCTGTGACCTCCTGTCGGGGCGATCCCCGACCCGGTACAGGGCGGGGGGTGACGTGATGGAGAGCTGCCCTGCAGGGAACAACTTGGGGTGCTGGTCGATGAGAAGCTCAGCAGGAGACTGTAATGTGCGCTCGCAGCCCAGAGGCCAACGTGTCCTGGGCTGCATCAAAAGAAGAGTGGCCAGCAGGGCGAGGGAGGTGATTCTTTCCCTCTCTTGTGAGATCTCATCTGCAGTACTGTGTCCAGTTCTGGAATCCTCAGCATAAGAAGGATATGGAGCTGTTGAACAGGTCCAGAGGAGGGCTACATGCATGGCCAGAGGGTTGGTGCACCTCCCATACAAGGACAGGCTGAGAGAGCTGGGATTGTTCAGCCTAGAGAAGAGAAGGCTCTAAGGAGACCTTATTATTAAGGAGACCTTCCATTACCTGAAGGGGCTACCAGAAAGGTGAGGATGGGCTGTTGACAAAGGCTTGTAGTGATAGGATGAGGGGCAATGGCTATAAACTGGAGAGGGGCAGATTTAGGCAAGGCATAAGTCAGAATTTCTCATGATGAGAGTGGTGAGGCACTGGCACAGGTTGCCCAGGGAAGTTGTGGGTTCCCCATCCTTGGAGATGTCCAAGGCCAGGTTGGATGGGGCCTTGGGCAGCCTGGTCTGATGGGAGGTGTCCCTGCCTATGGCAGGAGGGGTGTGGAACTGGATTCCTTAATGCAAGGAAATAGAATCTTGACATAAATATAGTATTTTGTTACCCATGGCATTGTCCATTAGGTATGCTATGGCAGTGGTTTAGTCACCAAACGTAGGTAATTATTTACACTGTTCTCTTAGTGTTCTCTTCTTGTAGTAGCAAAACCACACTGATAAAATACAGCTAGGATTTTGTTGACTTTAATCTGCTCACTTTTCTCTGCCGGGTCACATAATGGACGTGGGTAGTCCCACTGATTGTACTGCCACGGTGACCTATGTGTAGGCAGGAGCTTTTCCTTCTAGAGGAGAAACTTTATATTTAATCTCTCATATTCTTGTACCTCCATGCCCTTCATGTAGCTACAAAAGGGCAGGAGCAAGAATAGCCTTTAAAATGCTGCATGTTGCATCACCCATAGGCACACAGATCCACTTGAGCTGGAAACTTGGGTGAATTACCTTCAGGAAGCTATAGAACAATTTCAACCTCATGACTTTATTTCCTTCTGCTCTGAAGCGCTGAATGTGGGAAATTGTTTTGTCATCTGGTGGATGTGGGTATCTAATAAGACTTACAATGAATTGTGAATTCTTCATCCTTTCTCATCTCAGAATTACTCAATGGAATAACTTCCATGTGATCTTAGCTTTTTATTTTTTTTTGTTATGTTATACAATTCTCATTAAAAAATGAATACATATGACAAATAGGACTCATCACCTACACAACAAGGACAAACAAAAAACTGTTTTTGATTCTCTACTTTTATGGCTGTGACCTTTCTATGAGCAATAGTGGTCAAGTTCAACTTTGTATTTCAGTTTTCAGTAAAACCTTGGCACATTCTGGTTTTGCTGGTGACATTTAGTATGGTCAGACTGTGGCGACATTAAGCTACAGATATTGTTTTACTAAAAATATATCTTCAGTTTTAGGAAAAAAATGATTTGTTACAAATCATTATCATTATTGCAGCAATGGAGTACAGTAATCATGAAGTAAACCTTAAAAAACCACTTAAAACTACATATGGAACTACAGATTCAGTTTCATTTATTTTCCTATAATCTGTACTCAGGGATTTGTTTTGAGGCAGGTTTGGGGTTCTTTTATGATTGAATTGCCTTTTACAGTGAGCTTTTTGTGTATTATTTTTCCTCTTTAAAAAAACCCAAACAACAGACCAGAAGCATTATTACTTTCCTCTTAGGAATTCTCGTGTTGCTAAAATCGTTCCTCAATACTGCAACCTACCGTCCACTGTCAGTACAACATAAATATCACTGTTGCTTTTGTGTCTTCTTTTTAGTGTTAATATCAGGTGTAAATCTAACTGAAATTCTTGAGAGGGAGGCCTAATAACATAAGCTTTATTTTAGATAAGCAGCTATTAAAAAAATAGTTTTGGAGCCTCCTGTATCACAATTGTGAGGAAGGCTGGAAGGCAGCAGGACTGTGTGAATCTCAGTATAAAAAGGGCAATTAGGTTCAAAAAGACTAGGCTGGATGTATCTCCCATTTAACATAACTCATGTAAAAAACAACACTTTAAAATATATTTAAGAATATAACTTAAGGATACATAAAAATTTGCCACAGCACCACCGTTTTTCCTCCTCATTGTGGCAAGGAGCCTGTTAGCCTAGCCTAGAACATACATCCCGTGATGTTTGCATCTTCGTGAGGGCCAAGGAGAATCTCCATCCTTTACTGGATGCAGGGGGGAAAATAGTGACAGAAGATGAGGATAAGGCTGAGGTACTTAATGCCTTCTTTGCCTCAGTCTTTAATAGTAAGGCAAAATGTTCATTGGGGATAGAAGACTGTGAGGGGTAGCAGAAGAAAGCTCCTGTGATCCAAGAGGAAATGATCGGAGACCCACTTGGCCAATTAGATATTCACAAGTTTATGAGGCCATATGGGATCCACCTAAGGGTATTAAGGGAGCTGGTGGAGGTGCTCACAAAAGCCCTTTCCATCATCTATCAGCAGTCCTGGCTGACAGGGGAAGTTCTCTGAACAGGCCGGATCGATGGGATGAGACCAACAGCATGAGGTTCGACAAGGCCAAGTGCTGGGTCCTGTGCTTGGGACACAACAACCCCATGCAGCACTACACCTCAAATTAACTCCAATCATCTCTATGCTGCCCACTCTATACATATCCAAGAGCTATGTTTAACAACGAGCACTGATATTTTCCCTCCCAGAAACATCTGTGATGTCCTAGATGTTTGCTACACAAAATACCATTTGTAACTCATATTTTTATGGATGAATGTATAGCAGATGCTCTGAAATAGTGTATTAATTGGTATTTCAAAATTGGTACCTCTTATTTGAGCTGGAAATAATTTTCTAAATTATGTAAAATCTCTAAGAACTTGGGAGGAGGGATCAGAAGCAGGAACTGTGATCTAGTTCTGATTGTTTGTTGCCTGGCATTACATTAATCCAATCACAACTGATGCCTCTGTGATTTTGCAACTTAGCTACGAAATAATAACAGGGGAATTGGGTCCAAGCTCTTATTCCTTGTGGGCAGAAATCCTGATTTGCATTGATGAAATGCTAGGATCTGGCCAGGAATAGTGCTGGAGGGGAGGTGGGAATCAAAAATTGAGTCTCTTCAGTTCTCAAATGCAAAGCAAGCCCAGTTCTGAAAGAGTAGACGTACCATATTCTTTCCAGTTCTAGCCTGGAAAGTCCTTCTAGTATACTGGGTTTGCTGTGTGTCTTACGTGCAGTCCAGGCCTGCCATGGACAGCAGCTTGATAAAATCCATCTGTCTTAGCCTCCTGTGCTCAGAGCCCAAAGCCGGAGCGTGCAGAGTGTGGTCTGCAAAGGCCCAGCCAGCCGTCGAGGTGGTCTGCCTGAGCTGTGGGACCTGGCTTTGCTAACACTGTGCAACCCACTGCAGAACCTCCTGCCTGCAGGGTCTCCCAGACCAGATGGGAGACCTCATCTCTAATGGGCCACCGCCAGCCTTTAGTCAGACATGCATGTGGGGCTGGCTTTCTGTGAGCTTCTCATGGCATCTCAGTGGTCAATTTAAAATTAATACCATTGCAGCGATCCTGGCCTCCCCACAGAAACTCATTTCATTCTGTCACAGCAAGGATTGTGGTGTTCCTTGCCTTCCTGGCTGCCACACTAGACTCAGCTTCCTTCCTATGATGATTCATCTGAGACATGTCTAAATCCTGCCACAAGTTTACATAACCGTGTTAAAATCTGACGTTTCCAAGCCAAGAGAACTTTCATCCAGGCTTTTCGTTCTCTAGAGTGCATGAAAAATAAGATTGTTCAGGTAGCAGTGGATCTGTGGCAGCTAAGCATCTCTCTGGATACAGTGACCTCTCATGGATAATGCCGGTACTCTGCGAACAGGGGAAATTTTTTCTCAGCTAGGCACAGGAGTAAAAGAATAGCAGTGTTAGTAAGAAACTAGTAACAAAATTAATGTTAGGCCCAGATAATTTTGACTGCTATAACATATTGAACCACCACGGCATCTCATGTAACAGTTAAATATTACGTAAAATTCATTAATATAAAAAGCAAATAATATTGCAAACACAGAATGTGTAATTAAAGAGCATTGTAGATTTGATGTTCATGATCAACATGATGAGCTTAAGAGGCAAGGATTCATTTTGAAACATACACTCATGCATAAAATCCTTCATTTTGCACTTGACAGAACCAATTGGTATTTTATTGCAAAGTAGATTTTAGGTCTCCTATCCTGTGTTCTGGGAGTCTCCCGCAGGTGCGATGACTGAGAAGCAGCAGCTCTGCCCCTGGGCTGCACCGTGCTCTGGGTGTGTGCTGCATATGCTGCATTATGACGCACTGCAGATGGGGCCACGTGGGCTTGCTGGAGTGACTCTGCTGCCTTGGCTACACGCAGTGACTCAGATGTCGGGTGGTGGCACACGACAGTCATTCAGATTTCCTTCGATAGCATTAGCACATTATAAGACATCTCAGCTTGCTAGGCTGTTGTTACAATGGCCAGAAACCAAGGGCACAAGCTGAATGCAAAGCAAAAGTCCTGTGCTTTTTGCATCTGATTGCTATATGTTGTAATATATTTATCTTCATTCTCATTATTCATCCCATGTACTGCAGCATTTACAGTACTGCATTGTGGGTTTGTTTTATGCCTTAACTGTACTTGAATCATATTTTAAATCCTTTGAAACAAACTCCAATAATCTACCAGAAGCAGAATATGCATTGAATTGCTGTCACAAGGCTAGATGTGCTTGACAACGGGGAATAAATTAGGTTCAGCGGTATGGAACAAGAGATTAGAGTCTCAGGTGCAGAATCCTGACTCCTCAACCAGGGCCTGCACACCTGTAGCCACAGGGAGAATTCAAATCCCAATGCCAGTCTCCTCTGCACTGAGAGCACTGCACTTTCTTACCTGAATTTAATTCTGCTTGACCTCAAAGCATCCTTTGTCGATACCAGGACACAGAAAAGCAAGCCAGATCCTTCTTCCACTTCTGCTGGCTGAGAGCTCACATTCCTCTTGTCAGGATGGATGTGGCTTCACTGTTTAGTCCACAGGTAAAGCTGTAGCATCAGAGACCTGAGCTCTGTGGTTTCCAGTAACTTAATTCTTATATTAAGTCAGTCATTGAGCACATCCTGATTTTCTGAGTTTGTTTTTTTTTAAAACAAAAAGGACTAATGTTTGTTCCAGGTCATTGTGATTTAAGTTTATATATTTATTCAGCCACCTGTGATTAGTTAAGGTAGGAAAAAAAACAAAACTTCCACAAAAAAACATGCAAAACTGTCATACCACCAAGTTATTGACTACAAAAGTATACCCTTAAAGACTTTCCACATTTGAAGTCTATTCTCTGAGAACTTAATCATAAAAAAGAACACAGTGAGGTGAAAAAACATCTAGAACAGTATTTCACCATGGATGAATCATACATTTCTCCTACTTCACCATTCACCTTCCTCACGCAGAGTACAACCCTACAACAGAACATATCGTCTATGCAGAACAGATGGATCAATAGATTATTTGCATCCATCTAAAAGAAAACTCTCCCACCCAACACATGCTTCATTCCCATGGATAATGAGTTTGGGGTTTTTTCCCCCTTATTGTACTAAATTAATCAGGATTTGGAAGGGACCCTTCAGGTGCAGCTCTCTGGTACCTTATCTGGTTAAATTTCAATATTAGGCTCCCACCAAGAGGAAAAAAGGAAGACTGACCTGACTGGAGGATGATTTCTCATTTTCATAACACTGATAGCAACACAGTGGAAAAATGGCTTGCTTTAACAAATTTTCCTTAAAAGTTTTAAGATTCAACTTCTACGTCACCTTTGCAAAGCACCTCCAGGAGAAACAGAAACAATTTAAATATGGGTTAGCTTACAAAACCAATTCACAAAGGAAACCACAGCACAGCTTTAACTTACGCTGCAAACCTTCATTCCCAAGTTTCTTCACCTTATACTGCAAACTTTCGTTCCCAAGTTTCTTCCATCACTGGGTCTATACAGCAATGGTTGACATCATCAGCAGGAGCGACAACCTGCTCCAAATTCAGCCCTATTTCCACCATACTTACAGCCTTTCTTCCTCCTCTATTTCCCAGCAGTCCCTTTCACATAATCCAAGAGAGATTCCCCCATTCTTGCTCCATTCATTCTTCAGGAAGCATCACACCCACTGACCTCGCTTTGTCCAAGGAGACTCTTTCTGACCCACCAATTCTGCACAGAAACCGCTCTCACGACCCACAGGAGAAACAGACAAGGCTTACTAGAATCCACTCTTACTCCTCAGCAACTTGCAAGCAGTTCCTAAGCAGAAAGGATTTTTATTCAAGAAGTTTTCAGGAACAACTTGCAGCAAGAGGCAAAATAAAACAGGAAAACAATTCTGAAGGCATGTTCAACAAAGACGCTACAAGATTACACGCAACAGGTAGTCAAGATCAATCTGTTAAACTATGTATCACAAAAGCTTAATTGAAGTGACAAAAATGGTACGGGCACCAACACTTTTAATGTACTTTAATCAACTAAGAAGAATGTTTCATGTTCTCTTCTAATGTTAAACCTCAGCTTTTTATATCATACTACGTTTTACATATACAAGACTAGTGGGTGTTATCCTACATTTTACCAATAATTAGACTGGAACAATGTAATGTAAAAGCTCATGTGCAAGAATATTCAGTTGTTTAATAACCCAAAATTTCAGATACAAGAAAACCCCAGAAAACACAGTATACTCCATGAAAAGAATTAAGACACTGTATTGGTCACATGTTCAGGAAACCGTGCTTGGACATTCATTAGTTTGCAGTTTATCTCCTTTCCATCTAAAATTATATTCAAGTGTACTTTAATAATCATAAAAATTAAAAACAAACTAACAAAAAACCCCAAACCGTTTCCTTGTATTTCACTAACTTTAAAACTGCTAATGCCTATTTGGGCTGCTTGGTGCTGCTCCTTTCAGATGGTTCCCTAGATGGCACCCAACTTAAAACAAAGTCCTGAAAAGATGGCAGTCTTTGAAACTCTGCCATGGTCAAGGAAATAGAGAGCTTTGGAGTCACCTTATCAGCATTAAATCTAAGGTCATCACAGGAGCTCTATTGTGGCTGTATCTTAAGAAAGGCATGTTTAAAAAAAATGACACAAAAACCCTCCAGGTAAATTTAACTGGGCAGGACAACAAGTCCTCAATAAATCACAAAGGTCAGTTATTGCCCAATTTACCGAGGACTTAAGCAATTGAGCAAAGAGTAGGTAGGAAGTTGGAGAACTAAGACTGCTTAAAGTAATGTTGTTTCAGTGGAGACTAGAGCAGGGGTATTTACCTCCATCACACAAGACGTTCAGCTGCCCCAGCCGATGCCTATGCTTACTCCCGCTGATTTTCTGCTGGATCCATTTCTCACAGAAAGTATCTATGTCAAAACATTTTCCAGAACACTGATTTAATTCCTTCCCTCTTTATTCTTTGGCACTTAATTTGGTGGGCAGGGTGAAAGGGAGAGCAAGTGGAAAGTGAAGGGAAAAGGAAGGTAAAGAAAAATGGAAAGAGAGAACAACTACCACAGTATGAACAATTGCACAAGAAATGGAATTACATTTGAAGGCATTTGTTTCAGTGCACAAGAGAGATGACATTTTAAAATAACTTTATTTTTGAACCTCTTTCAAAATTATGATTTAACATTGTCAGAAATGAAATGAGAAACTTAACCAGCATATTTAGTTTTAAAAGCATTTAATGACATAGCATATATTTAACAGATAGGGTAAAAGTCTAGAGGTACAGTTCGATACAACTGAAAGCCAGTTCCAGTACTACTCTTGACTACAGGCCCAGTCATTGAAAGTTCATTCCTATTAAATGTAATTTTTTGATTGTGCAGTAAGATGAAAATTTTCATTACAATAGTTACAGTGACAGAGAAATGCACACTATGTATCAAAGAGCAAGGTAATGTAGCAAAATTATAACACACAGTGCTGCAGCTGACAAGCAAGTAACCATTTGAGTAACATTACTTTTCCAGTAAATGCTTCAGTTCCACTTTTACACTTATCAATGACTTTAAAGGGTTTATTGTACATCTAGTCTTATTATACTTTGTACTAGAATTATCTGAAACATACAATATAATGTATTTCAGCAAAAAAAAAATTTGAAATTACAGATTATTTAAAACTGTATCAGCCTGCTAATCCACCTTGTACACCAACATTCTCATCTGTCGTACTCGATGCAGAAAAGCTCCAGGTCGTGTTAATAACCAATGCCAGGATATAAATGGTTTGTCTGTAAGTTAATGCATACCTGCACTCTGTTACAGCAAAGATAATGCGCTATCATCATTTTAATAAATGTTAGAATTGTAATGGGAGGCTCTACTAGTCAAGACTCAGCATAACAACCTTAAATGGAAGTGAACGTTTCTGAAAATTTGTACATTGGTTTTTGATGTGCACAGTAGATTCGAAAGCACCGCTGCCTTGCATACCAATAGCACTAGGAGTGGGTTATTTTCCAAGACAGCCTCACAAAATTGAGGAACAGTTTAAATATTAAGATCTAATCTACATTAACTTCATTTTAAAAAACAAAACAAAACAAAAACAAACCCCCCAAACCTGGTCCTCCCTCTCCTACGGAACCTGCCCAATGCACCTCATACATTTTTAACTTTAGATTCTTTTTTGTTGGCTTTTTATTTTAAAACGCTCTATAAATAAAAAAATGTCAATCACATTGAGGAACATGAGGCACAGAGAGTAACGTATTGGTTCTGAGCTCGCATGCTGGAATTCCACTGGAACGGTCAGAGAAGTGCAGTGTGTGGAGATGGAGTTCACTTCTTTTTACCAAAAAGGCTGAATCTTTTCTCTTTGTCTTTCTCTTTGTCTTTCTCCCGCTTGCCAGGGCTGGACTCGCTGGTTATCGTGACGCTGGCAGGCAGGGTCTGGGCACGGCTGGAGGCTGGAGTGCTCTGAGTGGTCGGGGACACTTCAATTTTGTCAGAAGAGATAGCTGATGTGATGGCCTGAATCCACGTGTTCATCTCCTCCTTCAAGAAGCCCCAAAGACAGAAAGTTGTTATGACCTGTGTGTCACATGCCCTCTCTAATTCACTCACACTGTGGAAGGGGAAGGGATAGCAGCAGGAAATGAAAGGAAACACAGTGCTAACTCATCATCTGGCACTCCTCAATTACACAGAAGGCACCTACTAGAAGCTGTATCCAAAAAGTCTCACTGCCCTGGTCGTGCCAGTGGGAGCACCTGAAGCTACATATTAGACACATGCACGATACTGCAGATCAGGGAACTGCCGCACACCCCTGAGCCACTAGCAGCTTCTTTTTGCCTGGTGTTTTAAGATACAGATACCACATCAGAAATAAACAAGAGAAACACACTTACATCGTCTTTGGCTTGGAAGAGGTATTCGTTGCCATCAGTCAATCTGTAAAGAAAACAACCATCATGAACTGAGCTTAGCAGTCACATTGCTTCAACTCCTGCTTGTTCATCTACAGGACAAAACCCAGGTGAGACACATGGGACTGCGCAAACAACAGCGGGACAGTCACAACATCTACGTGTGCACAAGTACAGCCAAACAGCTCCTGTGTTGGCATCTGGTGTTGTCACGCAGAAGCCACACACACTGTGTGCTCTGCTCCCTAGACATGCTCAGGAGAGCGGAGGTGTTCCAGGATAGCAGGATGCGCTGCAGATCTTGCGCTCTTCAGCAGCTGATGATTGCTGTTTCACTACTCATTCTTTCAGACAGAACTTTTCTGTTTCGCAAAAGACATTATAAAGGTTTACTCCATACTTCACAAAGACAAAAGTCACAGGCAAGACAGTTTTCATGGCTGTTGAAGGACCCTAGCAAAATTCTGCAGCTGTCATAATTACCAGAGCTGTGATTTGAGGTCCCATACTGTGTATTAGTGATGAGCAACTGCCTCTTCTAACACTGAAGGCTCCCTTCTGTTTTATTTCTGTGCTGATTTCACTCAAATGGTTCAACTGGGATACATTTAACAATGTATACAAAGACATATATGAATTTTAAAAAAGGACTGAATAACATTACATCAGGCTTTTGAAAATGTAGGAGGCAGGGTCAGTGGAAGCTGTGCTGGAGGCTTCCTGATCTTTCGCCACAGAAAGAAATCATTTAAAAATCTCTTCATGAAATGAAGCATCGAACAGCAAAATAACAGTGCAGACCGACAGACACCAGGAAGAATATGCCTTGCTTTCTTCTTTAAAAAATTATGAAAATATTTCTAGGTGTACTTTGCCTAGATCATAATTTCAGCACTCTGAGAGAGA
Organism: Piaya cayana; assembly: GCA_013389865.1. Lineage (NCBI taxonomy): Eukaryota > Metazoa > Chordata > Aves > Cuculiformes > Coccyzidae > Piaya > Piaya cayana. The sequence continues at coordinate 340,257 of WAAB01012867.1, read as the reverse complement.
TCTGCCTTCACATAAAGATCTGTAGAGACTTCAGCCTGTTGGGTGTTCAACAGCCTCCTCAGCTTGAAAAGACAAATTGGACACAATGAGCTGATGATCTTGCTGGGGCCTCTCCTGATAAGAACAAGTGAAGAAAATATGCAACCCTGAATAACCCGAGAGCCTTGATGCAGGTGACAGGGTCCCATGAGAAGGGCAATTGATTTTTCTGCCTAACTTTGTATTTGGAACAGCATACCCTTAACATTATCAATTCAGAGATGTTTTAAAAAGTATAAAGGATAAATCAGAGAGCTGTAGGCCTGTCTTCAAGAAAGGTAAATTTCCCTAAGCAAATTTTCCTGGATATGGATTCTATCATCTTTAGGGGATTCCTGTGTGAATCTAAAAGAAAAAACAAAAAAAGAAAAAAGTTCCATATTGGAATACATGAACTGATCAGTTGATATTGAGAGTCTCCCTTCACAGATTCACCTAGCAGCTGTGCAATAATAAAGTATTTTTCACTGTTGGCATGAAAAGACTGATCTGTAAAGCAGACACTTCACATGCCTCAAAATTAAATGGTCTGTAACTACATGTTCTAGACCTGAAAATGTGATAGATGTCTTCAGTAGTCTGCTGAACACATTCTGAAAAAACTGAAGAGGCTTCATTTTGAAAAGAGCAGAACCATGAACATTCACCTCTTTTCAATCAGTTCCAGAGGGAATAGCTGAAAAGCCCCGCGTTTTACAATGAAGGCTCCTAACTCTAGGCAGACACATCTAGTCTTGTTCCAGATGGGAATAAAGTGCACAGAATATTTTGATACTTTTCTGTGTTTGCTACCCTTGATAAACAGACCATGTTGCAGTGCTGGGAAGAGCTTGATGAGAAAGGCAGATATTGTAGTTAATTATGATCAGTTTCTGGGCTGGATGCACACCATGAACACACCCAAGACACCTGAAACTAATGGCAAGATCCTTCAACAGGTTTACCTTAGCTTGAACACATGCTTCTTCTTTTTATAATCGACCGCTATTTCACAGACTGCATCTTTCAAGCTGACAGGAATCTCATTGTGGTAAGGGATGCCAGAAGCAGCAGCTTTTGAATCCTTGTAGAAGCCCATCTCTTGGTTGTTTATGACACAATACACGTTATGCCATGATCTTCAAGACAAGAAAAACAACAAAAGTATTTATAAATCTAATGCTTGTACTTGCAGAATGAAAGAAACCAAACACAATTATTTCTATCAGATGATAGAGACTAGTTCATTCTGAAGATATGAACTGAGCATACACTGTCCTGTAAACCACAGAGAGCAAATTCTCCCATAAAAGCACAGCTTCAAGACAAAGGTACTGACTTTGAGCCAAACGGAGCAGATTTCCAGAGCTCTCTATGACAACACATAAGCACATCCCAACAGTGGGAGGGCTGTTTGGCAGACTAGGCAGTTTGCATATTTGGGAGAGAAACCGATTGACCTTTTAATTACTATGATTTACTGGAGAAGGATTTCTCATTGTGCTGCAAACCAACTAATAGATTGCATGTGACATCCTTCACTGTTACAAAAACCATCAGCGGCATCACCCACCTCATTCCTTAACATAGCTATAAAAATCAATGATTACTAGAAATAAGAGTCCCTAGATATTAGTATTGGTAGCTGTCATGGCCTCAAAATAGTTCTCCAGCGTGAACAACTCTAGCTGAACAAAAATTGCAATACTACTGTACTCTTTTGTGATCTGCACTCAGCTCTGCTAAGTACTTCAGCTCCTACCAAATCCCTCAGATGCTGACATAGCTCACCACTTGCTAGTCAACATTTTCCTTGCCAGCCAAGTCATAAATCTGGTTTCAAAAGCTCTCTGAGGCCAAAAAGGACCCCAGTCTGCGTTTCCAGCACAGAGAAATGTCAGAGTTTTGTCTGTTTCAGAGCAGCAGAATCAGGTCCTTAGGAATGGAATCAACTAAGGCACACAAAATCACATTCACCCGCTTTTCTCTCCTGAGCAGATTATAAAGGAGGCGGAAAGTGCTAACATGCAAACAGAAAATGTCAGAAGAATATGGACATTTCTATTCTCACACCTACATGTTTTTCTTTTCTTGTAGTAACATATAACTCAAGAGATCTGGAATCAAATCCCACTACTGCCACAAATTCATCATACGAAGTAAGAAAGTTACAGTATCTTTATGCCTCAGTTTTCCACCTTCTGAATATGGCTAACACTGCATTTTCTACCATGTATCTTTTGATTGCAACTTCATCAAATCTACTGCTCAACCACGTGCACAGTTCCTACAAGACAGGCATAAGTTTGAAAGGTTGTTAGGAGCTATGAGAAGACCACAGCAGCAGGGATAACATTTCCCATCTTATACCATGATGAGTTTGGATGCAACTATCTGCATTAAGCATCGAGTATTTTACCTGCTTGAGGCTTTCTTGCTGTGCGTTTCCCATTCATGTTTGCGGTGTAAGAAGCCCTCCATCTGAGCTGAAGGAATCTCCTGTGTTTTGGCTGGTAAGGTAGCAGCAGTCTGGGCCTGAATGGCAGTCTTGGCTTTGCGGTCTCCTGTTGGAGAAGGAACGGGACTGGACTCTTTGGAACTTGTCCTCTGTTCTGCAGCTCCATTGACCATTTCGTTTGTTTCTGCAGTTTCTGCCACCTAGGAACAGTGGAAAAAAAGGTCAGTGAGAAGCCTCACAACACTGAGATATCCTGCAGTTAACCCGTTTCCCTGCACAACGTGGCTGTGTATAAACTTTGCCTGGAGAATGACACAGGCCAGTAAGATCTTTCTCACACTCCACGGAGACATAGAAGGCAAGGAAATTAGAAGGTAGGAATGGATTAGTACCCATTTTATAGGTGGAGAAAACAAGAGCAGCTAAATATCAGTGTGAATTTTACTGTGCTTTGCTCTGTAAATTCATATTCTTTTATATACAGTTATTCCTAAAATTAGAGCATTCAATTCTATTGCTGAGTACTCAAATATTTGGAACAGTAACAATCACACTTTCTGCAGGCCTAGATGAACAGTAGAAGTTATACACATCAGCCACCTTAAATACATTTATGGCATTATGGGAGTATTAAATGTCTGTAAAAGATATTAACTATGAATCAGCAGAAAAATATGTCAGATTTGCCCAGGAGCATTTACAAAAATCTGTACAATTTATTTGTTTCTGTAAAAGCTCCTTTCCCGCTTCCCCCATTCCCCTAGTGACACAACAAAATCAAAACATGCAGAAATTAGAAAGATGACACCATGCATTTCAACTCCACCATCCCAGTTAGGATATTGGATCTTAAAGACAAGGGAAATGAGGTCATGTGTCAATTTATCAAGGTCTTTTCAGGCTTTCGTTATTAGGTGGATTGGGTTTTTGTTAAAGGAACTGAAAACCACCACAGTCACACAACATCACACAGCTATTTACCCCCAAACAAAGACAGAACCAAGGCCTTGCCCATCACTTGCTTTGTTGATCGCGTTGCCTGTCGCACTGTGATCGAGATAGCCTAGAGAGCAGCCGTGTTTCCAGCAGCTCTGACTGGTCAAGCTGTCGACGTCTTCAGGAGCCATTCATCCAAAAATCATTTAAATTGGAATCCTAATGGCTATAAGCTTTTGAAATGCAGCTTGGTCCCAGTTTTTTTTTACCTTATACCATTACTTTGACATGTAGAGCCATTGGTAGCAGCTCAAGAATTACACAACCAGTGTGTATTGTTATTATTAGCAAGTTACTAAAGCTTAGTGCTGCTAATGCTCTAGTAGATGACAAACATTCTGGACTGGTTTTATGCAGACAAGCAGGTATTTGTGAATGGCACAATTAGACATTCCCACTTCTGCACATGGCCTGGACAATTCAAAAGCAGCCAAATTATTATGCAACAAACTAAATTTTGCTACCATTTGCTAGAACCTCTTATACCTGCCAAGTACACAGCATCGTACCTTACACCCTTGTACCTCATGTATTGACCTAGGGAGATCTATGTAACAACTCGCTAGGAATATGGGAAGGATTGGTTAACTGCCTTTAGGCAATCTTAATCTCCAGAGTACAGACGCTACATCACTGAAACAAGGAGAGAATCACAGTTCACATTCCACTTCAGTCATATCTATTTTACTCTGTCCCTAAAGAGAAGCAGCCTTACAGCCTAGTTTATGAGAGGAAACATCTACCCTGCACTGAGATCTACCCAGCAAGTGTTATCCAGCAGATCTAAGAATTGATGACAATGCTTCTTCAAAGTTAGGATAAATCTAAGCTGTCAAATCTCACTGTTTGTATACAAATCTCAAAATACTACAAAAAGGTTGCATTAAAGGGGGTAGAAAGTAAAGAGATGAGGCTGAAGATTACCAAACACTGCCAGTACATCCACCGTGACACAGTGAAATAACCAGTGATTCACCAATGAAAGCTCAATTAATTATCACCAGTGCTGATCATCAATGGCCAACAGATTGCATTCAAGAAAAAGGACAGCCCTTTGCAAGTCTCTTTGACCAGTGATGGTTACTGAACTTCAAACTGGCTTTTCAACTATATGGATCCTTGCCTGAGATTTAGGAAATATTTGTGACCAGCAATATGGAATTATGTTTTCTGTAGCCATACCAGCAAGATGTGAAAATACTACTGATTCAGGGGTACCTATAACCACTAATCTGATGTAAAACAGATCAGTTTAAAAACACCAGCCACATAACATGTGTTTATGGGAAACAACACGTAATTTAGTGTTGCAATGTGCAACTCTCTGGTTTTGGATAACTGCCAACTTGAATCACACAATCAGACCTGCAACATCTACTTGAAATTCTCCTGACTCTAAAATGACTATGAAAAGCTGTTCTGATGCTCTTTCAGGTTTTATTTCCTTCTCCTGTGTTATCTACAATTAACAGAAAAGCAAAATAAATCTGAATCACAAACAGCTATGCGAAGAATGTGTCATGAAAATAGAGAAAAAAACAGGAGCTAAACAAACTTTAATGGAAACATGCGTCAGGCATGCACAGACAACACAATGGAAGACAAACATTAATAGTGAACTGTACTGTTACAACACAACAGTTACCACATACACGAATACAGTTTTCTTAACCATGACTGAGATTAGTTGCAAGTGCTTTAGTGGCTGGCTAACGACTACTCCTGAAATATTTAAATCAGGACTATAACATGCAACAAGACAGCTGGTGACAATGACTGGTGCCATCCCTTTGATTTTCAAAGTGCTTGAAGCAACATATTCATCAACTTAAGTCTCTGCACCACAGCTTAAACAGTACAGCCATATTTGACTTTTTCAGATGCACACAGATGACAGCCTATGTACCACAGCCACATTTTAAGCCAGTAGCATAGGCTTCAATAAATAGGTGAAATCTTACACTGCTAGTGCCTAAAATGATGACCTTCATTGATGACTGAGTTTTCTTCATCATAGAGGAGTAATTTTTATATAAAAGTGTACTAACACAAGTAAAAAGATGTATCTGTAAACATTACTTTTACATAGTACTTTTTAGCCAGAACACATCAGACTAACTTCCCAGAGGGTGGGGTCTGAAGCTACAGCTACGCTGCTCTGAGAACTGTCATGCAGGTACAGAGCCAGCGCTGGTGCAGGCAGTCACCAGATCATCTGCATGAATTTATACAGAATTTTAAAAAGCATTAAGAAGCTTTATGTTGTTACCCTGACAAAAGAAAAAAAAAACATGCATCATGAAGTGGAGAGACAAGTTACAGCAGAAGTACAATTACTGAAGCACATCCTTTCAATCACCTTTCTCACTTCACAAGCTCAGCCAATACAGAACAATTCAGCTGTGCTCCTCAACTAGTTGTCAGAAGTTGGAATTCTGATCAACTTCAGCATTCTTGCACCTCAAATCAGAAATAATACAGCTACGTGCATCTGATGTATCGCAACACAGGATTCAGCAAACTGAGCTAAACAGCTCTCATGAAAGAGTGAAGTGCAGATGGCAAAGATTAACATGGAAATGCATTATGTATCATAAAATTTAAAAAAAGAAGCAAACAGGTGTTGTATAAATCTGTGGTAACCAACAAAATGCTGATGATCTGGGATGTGCTTGTAGACCACACTGTGTTCCTTGCCACAACTATATATACTTTCATAAATGTAAGAATGTGCAACAGACAGCTCACTTCATCGCTTAATGTCAAAGATTAACTGAAAGGCTTTATTTAAAGAAAAAAGTAAAACTAGTATCCTAGAGCAGTGACAGTGTCTGCTGTTTTAGTCAGACTAAAATGCAACTGGGATGGGCTGCTCAAAAGAAGCTTGTGCTGAAAGGCATTTCCTCCGAAAGTCCTGGACAGGGGCCTACATTTCCTCTGCCGTACGTGTAAGAGCCCTGATATCCACTGGACTGAGCCTGCCAGGAGCCTTTCCTGCACTTAGTATCACCTTAGAGAGTGAGGTTCAAAGAAATAAGAAGTGCCATATTTTGCACGACTCAAAGAATTAACTGAAGGAAGCAGGCTGTACAGGAAGGTAATGGAGAGGGAAGCCAGTTCTCAGCTACTGTGATGCTTTAACTATATATACATAATTACTGGCATTTTTATGGCTGCACATTAAGATTCTTGGCATGCATCCTGACTCCACTGGGACACCCCCCGATCAAGAAGGAATGAATAAGGCATGGACCATTCAACCTGCATCTCTACATAAAATAAAGAGCTGGGATCTTAGACCAATGTATTTTATTTAAAGAAAAGCATCGCCACTGCTCCATCAGGGTCTGTACCCTATTCTCATTTCTACCACTATCTCTCCAGTATCACTAAACGGAATTGCAGTAGTGTAAACTGGACAGGACGAAAGCAAAACGGAGCCCTAAATTAGCTATCAGCAAGATTACAATACTTCATGAGGACTAAATACCAAGATAAGTCTAGATACTAGTGTTTAATGTTTTATTTCACGTTTATTTTTATCTGCTGTCAATGAGTCCATTCTGCATGGAATGTTATACAGCTAACCTTAAGGCTTTTATTTGTCAATAGTTACAACTCTCCCCTCCCTCCCAGCCTTTACTGCCAACCTCGCTTGCATGTTTTATCTTTGGCCTTGCAAATAACTCACTTGCTAATGCAGCTGATTTAATAATGTTGCCGTGCTGAAACCTGTTAGTATATACTCGATGCGTCATACCTGTCAGATTCTAGTTCTCTTCTTCATTATGATGTAATCTCATTAAATCTCAATTACTCATATAAAGGACGATTTAGCTGGAAAATCTTAATACTATTAGCGACATGAAAAACTCACAGTAAATAACATGAAATAAATGTGTCACCTTAAAGCAACTGAGTGTCAGTGGGGAGATTCAAATAAACAAGGATTATAGTGAAGCGAATATATCTCCAAGGGGCTGCTAATTAAATAAAAGTCAACTGATGGGAAGGAAGAGAAAAACAGCAGGAAAATCTGAAGCCAAAAGATTAAACCAGTACCAGTAAACCATACTGAAAAAAGGTGTCTTTTGCTGCAAATGATTCTGTATGTCACAGTCCAGACCACGATCGGTCATTGGCTGTCCGTCTGCTAATAAAGTTTTTGTAGTTTTGGTAGGTTTGGGAGCGGTAACTAACCCGTGGAGATTCCTGGTCTGATGGCAAACCATTCTGGGAAACCTGTTCTCCTTTTGTCCCATCCCTGTTGGGAGAGAGGAAAAAGAAAAGAAGTTGTATTAAGCTCTTGAAAGTCACCCATCTTTTTTACTACAATGAGATTTCCCTACTGAATCTCACACATCTCAGAATTTTGAGCAAGTTCTTAAAATCCTCAGTCCCAACTGAATCAACCCACTGTTGAGTGAAGCAAAACAGGTTTTCCTGACAGTTATCCTACATATCAATCTGCTCCAATCACATAAGTAATTTTATAAATGTCATTGTTCCACTGAAATCTACCTGTAACAGATGCTCACTAAAGAAGAGAGTTGAGACTGTTCCGAAATCCAAATTCAACACAGGAGTGTGTAAATACAGCAGTTGTATACTGTATCATGATAAAAAACTGGAATATTCAACTTAGCAGTGAATGCATATTTCTGGGAAAGGTCCTGTTCCCATAAACTACACCCACCAAATCTTCTAAAAAGGTCACATTACAAAACCAGGCAACCTCCAGACTCTCCCTTTACAATGCATCTTCAGCTTGAAAACTCTAAAGAAACAGTGTAAAGCACACAGTCTGTCTTCCCACATCCTGGGCTCACCATTGCTGCTGGGTGTCTGCATCCTCCGCAACCTTCGGGCTTGGCTCCGGAGTGGGTGGCTGTCTCTTCCTCTCCTCTTCCTCTTGTTGTCGACGTACTTCCAGCAGTTCCAACTGAGAAATGAAACATTTTTGTGCATTTAAAAGCACTGTGGGGTTTTTCAGGGGCATATCCAGAAACTAAAATTAAATTCTACATTTTTCTGAAACATTACTGAAATTAAAGTGTGTTGGAATAAAATTTGAGGGCATCGGTCTTTAAAATGCAAAGTTTGTTGCATCAGATTTGTCAGTGAAGGCATGCAGTATTAGACCCTTTAAAACCAAGCAGAGTGCCTGGCCAGCAGCTTGCCGCTGTCTTTGTTTCTTTTCTATTTCATGCTATTAGAACAAAAATGAGATAAATAGCAGCCCAACCTATTAAAATATCGAAAAGTGACATCCTCTTGTCCCCTTGCTACACACAGAATAGCATTCCACATCTGAATCCCTAAAATGAACCATCTAAACAAAACCAGTTTGATTTCTGAAGACACTGAGAAACTCCAGATCATTTTGTCTGCAGCTGTGACACTCAGTGTGTGTGAAAAATCAAGCCACCGCAATTTTAGCATCTAAAGTAAAATTATTCTCCAAAGACAGTAACATGCTCTCTAAGCACTAATTACTGGCATTGCAGCTGTGCTCCTAAAGATTTTTTGTGGGGGGGTTATTATGTCTTTCTAGGGGACAATACAGCCTTGTACTAGAGCAGTCAAAACACAATAAAGATTTTGTCAACTCCCCCTCCTCACTGTCTCCTCACACTGTTGCCTTTAACCAAAAATCATTTCAAGTGTTCTGATCTGGGTTTTCTTCCCCCAGAATCTCCCTTCCCTTTTAGCAGTACACCCTCAATGTCAGAGGCCTAGAGCAAACTGCTTAGCCCTTGAATTTGCTTCTGGGTCATCATTCCTGGGCCTGAGACAGTTCTCATTGACTAGTAAGGTCATTTATCACTTCAGCTTTCCTTGCTGATTGTTGGATTCAAATCAACCGGAGAGGGTTTTAGTATTGTTAGGAACATGAAAGTTCAGGCCCTGGGTGATCAGCCTGGGTTGATTAAAAAACAGAACAACAGGTGGAGATAAGGTTGGTGATGATGGGAGTTCTTAAGATGAAAGAGGGGAGATTTAGATTAGATATTAGGAAGAGATTTTTTACTGTGAAGGTGGTGAGGCACTGGCACAGGCTGCCCAGGGAAGCTGTGGCTGCCTCATCCCTGGAGGTGTTTAAGGAGTTTGGTTGAGGCTTTAAGCAACTGAAAGAGTGGACGGTGTCCCTGCCCATGGCAAGGGGGCTAGAACTGCATGATCTTTACAGTCCCTTCCAACCCAAACCATTCTATGATTCTACAGTTCCAAAGAACGTGACTGCACTAAAGCAAAGGGGAAATAGCCAAGAGAGGTTCTTGCCTACAGCACTCACCGTAGTCAGTCTTTCCAGTGCTGCAAATCTCTCATCCCATGTAGCTGCGGATTTTTCAAATGCTTCATGTCGCTTAATTAGTTTTTCCACTTCATCAACGCTTTGACCTATTTCACGGCTGGAAAGGTAGGGCTCCTGTCCCAGCAGCCAGGCCTCAGCCACACTTGCATCTCTTGAAAACTGGTGTACCTCCAAAACTAAGCAAACAATGCACAGGTCAAACAGAGCCTCATAAAGTCCTCTGGCATCTTCTGAATTTACTTAAAAACAGCTTGGGGAAAAAAGTAAATGCTTTTGGTTAAGTACTTTCCTTAATTAAGCTCACTGAAATAATAATTTGAAAGGCACAAATCTCTCCTATTGGTTTTTATTTAAGGAAAAAAAAATATTAAGGTCCACCATCACTTCTTCTACAGACTATTTCATTCTGCAGTTTCAGAGGTTCCTTTTTGTTCTAATCTGTTTTAACCTATTCTCTTCAGAGGAGAAAGTCTGTTATCTGCTGGTTTCCTTCCTCCCACCACCCTGCTTACAGACCAGCTAGACTGCAGGCTGGATTTTACGCCTGTCTATAGTGCTAAAGTTTTGTCTTCACAGCTGAAAAAAGCTTCCACAGCCTTGGTGAACAAGATCAAATAATTCTGGTTAATAAGATGGTGCAAACAACCAAACTGAGAGACAATTGCCTATGCTACTGCATTTTGTAAAGCCTGCTGAGCCTCAGAAACAATGAAGAAAGTACACACAGCAGCTCTGAATCCCAGAAAATGACTGCAGTGCGCTACAGGTTTTGAGATCCTGGACACCTGCCTGCTGCAAAGGCTTGAGTCCATGTATGAGATATGGATCACCTTGTTAAGAGCATCAAACGGGGCTGCTGTTGCTGGTGTAAAACTTGCAAAATGCTGCACTGTTTAAGTTACAGCTTTTATCAGGAAACATCAACATTCTAGCCTCTCAGATAACACAGGCACATTACATGCATAAGGCAGTAGGGCTTTACTTATCCCCATTTTTGAGTAGCGCATCTTTTGTGGAAACACAGGTGGAGCGTGATACTTGCAAAACATAGTAGAATTGTTTCACCTGGCTCCAAATTTGATCACATAGAGCAAGACTTCTGGTGTGGGTTTGTCGGTTTCAAATTCTCATTTATTTTACAGTCCACAGGTGTGACTCTTACTGTTATTACAGTACAAACACATTTGCAGGCACTGCTTGTTAGGGAGTGAAGAACACTCAGAAAGACAGTGAATTTTACGTGTGGCCCTCCTGAAAAGAAATCCAAGAATGTCCTTACTCAGTCTCAGCCACTCCCATCTGTCTTCCCACTTGTCAATCATTTCTTTCCTCTTCTCTGTCAGCTGCAGCAGTTTTTCCTTGATCTGGATGGAAGAGGAAAATGCAGGACTGTTACACATGCACCAGGCTCACCCCACCACCGTGAGTAAGCTGTTACCACCAGCGAAAGGCACTGGGATTTATGGACAGGACACACCATGCTAACATTGTGCTAGACTGTCAGAAAGTGACTTAAATGTGAACATAACAGCTGCTTTTCACTTCAAAGTATAAATAAATACAGCATTTGTACTAATATATCACATTTGCATAAGTATACAGTATCTGTTAAAACCACAGCACCAAGACTATTTGATAAAGGCAGTAAAATGGACAAACAAATCTAAATAGTGCAACCGTTCCATCCTTTTTCTAGCAAATAATGCAACACGTGCTGCCCATGGTGGTTACAAAAAGCCTGCAGTTACCTGCGCTAACACCACAAACGTGCCAGGGCAGGCCCTGTGTTACTGGCAGGGTGAATACTGGCTAGTGAAACCTCCCAGGGCCTGAACAAGTGTTTCTCTAAGGATACTCCACAGCATTCATGTGCAATGCAGACACAGAAAATATCACCACCCTGAGTGGGCAGCATCTTACAACATCTGGCTATCCTCCCTCCACCAAAGGGAGGCAGGACGAAACCAGGGCTGAGCCTCTTACCTCTGGCCAAGAGAAATCAAAAAGTAGATCAAGGCCTTATGCAGTCAGATACATTTTTCTCTTAGTATTCCCTATATTTGTTCCTCATGAGACATTTTTTTCCCTCTCCTTCCTCTAGCAGGCCTCTTCATAGCATTGTGGTTCCCCTGTACAGAATCCAAGCTGTCTCACAATTGTCTCTGCTCTTGCTCAGAGAAGTCGCCTTTCCCAACACAGCCACCCCAGAGCTTTCACTCTGCTGCACTGAGTGGAACAACTTCCTTGCATTTCCTGGACTGAAAACGATACCTTAAATTTAAATGCCACCTCTGCTACCTAACATCAATTCACAGAGTTAAATCATACGTTATTTCACAACAGCAGAAGCGCAACAGTCCCTGACTTAATGCATCTCATTAGAAATGCACATCTCATTAATCTGTGTAATCTACGTTACACAACGCAAGTTTCTCCAGCTGAAACCAAACTGACAGGGCAGCTGCACTGCTGTTGTTCCGTGTTCAGCAATCACAGTACCTCTTCTGATGCATAGTGTTTTCTTGCCAGAAGAGATTTGCCAAGCTCAATGCAGGTAGTAAAGCTGTCGTTTCGGGCATCGATTTCGGCTTTGATACCTTGGTGATTGTTCATTAGCAGTTCAACAGACGAAACATCCCTGGAACGATCAATCCATGTTTCAGAAACATGTATTGCAAACTTAACAGCTGTTACATTTTCAAATAAGTAAATTAACCCACAACTGTAATGATAACAAATTAATTCCTAGATTGCCTTCACGGTTCAGGAAGTAAGATTGCTCGCAGCCTTTCCTGAGGAACGGCATCATTCTGGGCTAAACTGGAGATCAAATAAACACAAATGGGTGGAACAATCCTTTTGAATACAATTTTACACTGCAATTACTCCAGCAGCCACCAGCCTCTGCTGGGCAACCAAGACACAAAACCAAGCTGCTACTCCATCACCAGATTTTGACAGCCTCTCCCTCTGAATTTTTGGCTCGGCAATCCCGAGCCTTTTCTTCAGCTGACTTGCAGCCTTATCTTCTGATTGGGAAGAGATACTCCACATTACCTTGGCTTTTCTTGGGCCTCTATCTGTCGGATAACATCTTCCATCCAAAGCATAAGATCACGAACCATGCTGAAGAACCGGAATTTGTCTCCTGTATCCACCAGCCTAACCCTGCGGCCCTCACAAGCATCCAACAGTGCCTTCCATGCTTCCAGGACCTCATTTTCCCTCTTCTGGATGTCATCAGCTTTGTCTCCAGCATAGGCAGCCTGAAGGCGTGCAGCATCCTCCTGCAGCTGTCTCACCTAGTAAATTTTGTAAGAGAAATACACCAGCGTTTGGATACTTCTGAGTCATAAATACAGGGACATTGTAACTGCTAATGCATTATCTGAATGGCTTTCTAAAGTCATTGCAAATATATTTGGTCTGTCAATACTAAAAAATATTTGTTCTGTCGTTAAGGCAGTATATGCCTATGAGAACATTTCTTGTTGCGTCAAGGGGCCCCTAAAATAGCAAAGATTTGCCCCTGCCTAACCCTCCTGTAATATCGTGTGCCGATCCAAAATGACTGTTAAATGTTAGGGCAAATGGGGACTCTTTTCATCATCAAATTTTCTCCCTCTCACACAAATGACAATGCCACTCAGGAAATCGTGTATCAAAACCACTACCCTAACTGTCAGAGACAACGGTTCTAAAATGTTGATAATGACTCCGAACAGAAGAAAAGTGGGAAATTCAAAGATCCTTCTGCTATCAGAAATCTCTTCCTTCCAAATACTGAAATGGGACATCAAATGCTACTTCTAGACTGCTTCAAGAAATTTTTGAGCCCAGAGTAATTTTATTAGCTATTTTCTATTTTTTTAAATGATTATTTTTAATTTGAACATCAAATTAAATGCCCTTCTGGCTACAGTCACAGAAAACACACCACAGTGATAATTATCCATCTCGGTGCTCTAGCTCTTTCACCCAAAAAATATCCTAAGTGCTTTCACCACAGCCTGTGTTATGATTACAGATTCCTTCATTTACGTCTTGTTATAATTACCTTCTTGAGACGCTGGGATTGCTGTTTTATGAATGTCTCCCATTTTATGGATAAAATCTAAACCTTCTGAAAGGAAACACTTGGAAAATCAAATGGTTGCTGTATCCCCTTTATTCTAGTGTAAACAACTATGTAAATTGCAACATAATCAAGAACTGGCATGCAGCTTGGCCATAAAAGCTATCTTTTACGACCTCCTGGGATAAATGCAGTCAGTCATAATTCCTTAAGCAATTTATTCTCTTCCGCAATTCTCATTTTGGCAGTTGAGCACTGTTTTTTGATTTAGAATCCCCTGTGTGCTCTATGAGCAGTTGCCACCTTCTATTTAACATACCTTGGCTTCGAAAATTTTGGAATGAGATAAAATCAGATAAAATCTTAGCCTGGACTATGTACCTTAAACCTCTTCAGACTGCTGCTAGAAAGCATCAGAAAAAGTAATATTTAAGTCAGAATGGCCAGCTTCATAACAAGTCAGAAAGCTTCTTTGTAGGTCTACAAACCCCTGCCTCTCAGAAAGGAAAAATAAAAACTGCTCAGCTGCAGAAGGTTTGGTTGGGGATTTCTGGTGGTGGTTTCTTTTTAAAAGAAAAAAAAAAAAGCCAAATCCAATCAGGCTTACACATTCCTCCGTATTTGCCCCTGTACTCCAAGTATTGTCTGGCACAGTGATTCTTCCATGGGACGGAATAGTTGTGTCTTGCATTCAGTGAGGTAAACATAGCAGCAGGAATAGGAAAATCTAAGGTGGCTTACAGCACAATTAATATATACCCAAGAATGACGTTAAGGACAGAAAAATCTGAAACCTCTGTTGGCATTACCTCTAACACATTAGAATTCTTTACAGACTCAGTATGTGTTCAATATCTTTCAGAAATTGACTGAAGAGGCAATGTATTAAGTCAAATGAACCTTTCTTCAATGTGAACCATTTTCCCCCATGCCAGCCACACAGTGTATTGCTGCTGCAGAAAAAGGTCCCCTGAGGAGCTAAAGTGCGTTGGCCTCCATCCGGTCTCTATTCCTACGCACTCTGCAGGCTTAGACTGTCAGGAGACAGCACAGCTTTCTGCTTTATTTTAAATCAATACAGAAGTTCTCTGCCTTTATGATTCCTTATTCAGCCAAGGACAGGAAATGAAATATCATTCAGCAATTACCTACATATTCAGAAAACTGCGTACTTACGGATTTCTATTTTAGATAAACTAATTAACCTAATGCAATGACAGAGAAGCAGAAAGACAGATAAGAAAACGACACAGGCAAAGTTCTTCCCACAGAAATACATTTAGAAAGCAGCTGGCAGCACTCTGTCTCCCAGCCACAGAAGGGCCAAGAGCAGCAGCAGAACTCTGCAGATTCCTATACCCACAGACAGCATCACTCACTCGCTACACACCTGCGTGCCAAGGGCCTGGATATCATGCTCAAACGTTGTGTGCATTCTCTGTAGTGTTTCCACTGTGTTTTGGTCTCTACCAAGCTCTTCAGGCAGTTTCTTATGCTTATCTTGAATACGTCCCAAGATCTCCTTGGCATCATGGTAAAATTTGTGCAGTTCGTAAGAGGCTGCTAGAATTTGTGTTCTCGTGTCAATGAGCTCCAGGAGATCAGCCCAGGCCTCATTGAGTCCATCCTTCCATTCTGCAATTGTTGCAGCATCTGAGTGTCCAGAGTTGATGAGTTCATCTGCCATATGGTTAACAGTATCAACACGCTCCTGTCCAATGTTTCCAGTGTCTCGGGCGAATTCTCGGAATCGCTCCTGTAGCATCTGAAACACAGAAACGGACTCATGCAGCGCTATAATTACAAACTGATTTCAGCAAGCCAACCACCCTTTTCTATTAACCATCTACTGCTTGCAGCATCCAGACATGGAAGGTCAACTGGGCTGGTGAAGGGGCTGGAGAACAGGCCTTATGAGGAGCGGCTGAGTGAGCTGGGGTTGTTTAGCCTGGAGAAGAGGAGGCTGAGAGGAGACCTCATTACTCCCTACAAATACCTGAAGGGAGGTTGTGGACAGGAGGGAGCTGGCCTCTTCTCCCAAGTGACAGGGGACAGGACGAGGGGGAATGGCCTCAAGCTCTGCCAGGGGAAATAGAGGGAAATAGGCTAGAGATTAGGAGGAAGTTTTTTGCGGAAAGGGTCATTAGGCATTGGAACATGCTGCCCAGGGAGGTGGTTGATTCGCCTTCCCTGGGGGTGTTTAAGGCACAAGTAGACGGGGTCCTGAGGGACATGGTTTAGGGTTTGGTGGGAATGGTTGGACTCGATGATCCGATGGGTCTCCTCCAACCCGGTGATTCTGCGATTCTGTGAACTGGCAGCCACATCCAAGGAACTTACTGTTACATGTTCGTAGTCCTGTCCCAGCTCATGAGATCCTGCCACCACCTCCCTTTCAGCAATCCATTGCTCCAGGTCATCCACCTCGCGGTTAAGCTGGAACAGCCTGTGTCTCTCATCCAGCTTGCCCCGTCTCTCTTCAGCTAGATCCTTCAGGCCTGCATACAGCTTATCCACTTTGGACTGGCGCATGCTGATACGCTCACTGGGAAAAACAGAGAGTAATGAGTCCTCATCGTCCTTCACCAATAATAAAAGTAAATGGGGGAAAAAATTACCTACAAGGAATGGAAATCACTCTTGTATTTAATCCACTGAACACAAGTTTGCTGCATGCACAGATTTGACTCAGATACACTGCACCAACCCTCTGCCACGACAGTTGAAGGCATTAGCCAGAAACCTTCTTGTCTCTGTACATACAATGCCCCTGGCTTTCGAGAGTGAAGCTGGGAACCACAATTTTTTGGACCATAGATCACACCAGTCTTCTTCCAGAATTATAGGCAGGAACAGAGCTGCTGAGGCAAGCAGCATTTCACTTGCATTTAAATTCTGCTTCAAAGTTCAGAAGTACTCATGGATTTCTTACTCCCTGAAGCTCAGCACTTCCAAAAGTGATTAATATTTCTATTTGCCTCATCTTTTATCTATATGTTGCCTGAGCCATGTATCCCTGGTAAACTGCCTTCCTTCTGCCTCATAAAGTTGATTCTGTTATTCCAGTACTCAGCTAGGAAACCCACTCTCATCAGAAACTGTGATGACCACAAGAGAGAGCTTTTGAGTTAAATAACAATAATCCACAAGAAGCAGAGAGTGTCTAAGACAGCCCTATCTTCCTGGCTGTGAAGGCAGAGCAGTTAAATACATCCGCCTCACAGTCAAATCAGCCTTGTAGTCAAAGCCAATGGGGAATTTGTTTTGCTTAGCTGCTGCTCTCAGAGCTCTTAAGCTTCCTGATTCCTCCCCACAGGAAAAGCCATTTAGGAAAGTTAAGATAAATGTACCAAAACCAAGATATCAATGTGCCCAAACTGGAGTCTCGGATTCTACCAGAATCTCAAAGGAGACAGATCTTGGGGAGCCCTGCCCTATGGACAGAATGATACGTGACTGCCACCACATGGGCTGGACATAAAAGTTGGTTCAAAGAGTGAATATGGGCCAAACTGTCTTTGCCCAAACCATGGTCGTCCAAGATGCATCTTGAACAGAGCAAGGCTGAACTTCTCTTCCTCTGCACACTTTTCTGAGCTACTTACTCTCTGCTGTAGTATCTGAAGAACACAATAAAGTGACCAAACTACTAAAACAAAGCACAATCCAATTTAAAAAGGCAATTAATACCTTTCTGGGTGGTTATCTGCCACCAAAGTTCTGCTGGTCTTTGAAAGCTGGTGCACAGTTTCAGCATAGTCTTCAACAGCTTGTTCCAAAATCTGGTGTTTCTTCAGCATGGACACTGCACTCTGTTCATCCTGTAATAGTGACAGGAAATGATAGCCAGGCCCCTACTCCAGAGAAAGACACTGCACAACAAGTTCAACTTGGTGTGCAAGCAAACACTCGTAGCCAGAAAGATCTATAATAAACTGCTCCCAAGTACAGCTTGAAGACAAGTTATTCTGACAATGATATATTAATAGCTGAGTTCACAGCAAATGGTACCCAAAGAAAGCAAAACAACAAGTGAAAGAGTGAATATGACAACCCCTCTGGGCTGTAGAACTAAATTTCATCAGCAGTGCATTAAGCATGTTGGATTTCGTCTTCTGTGAAGCTCTTTGTGTGTTTACACAGCACTGGCGATTGTGTAGGGCTCAGAAAAATGCAACACTCATCAGGCTCTTCAATGTCAGCCTGGGTCAAAGAAAAGAAACACTACAGAGCCCAAGCCAAAGGATTCTCCACCAAAGTGCCTGGAGAAATTCCAATCAAAACTTGCTATGCATTGTTATGACTAAGAAAAACAACTCTGAGCTCTCAGTGTTACCAGGTATTGTTAATAAGCCTTTTCATTAATTTTTTTTGTGAAGTACTATTCATATTAATATTCTTTTTAATTTGCATTGCTTAAAAAAGCAAACAAAAAAAAGAAAACAAATGTTTTTTAACTGAAGACTTAACATTCCTGAAATGTGTTACACTGATAGAAAGTTGAGTTTTATTTTATCAGGGCAATGAATGCAGTATATTTATGTGAACAACAAATAAGATACAGCATTCTTACACTTCCTTGAAAAACAGAAGTTCACCTACTCTTTGGTATGGTCTGATGCTCTTCCAGTTTCACTTCCCTGGGATTAAAAGCTGATGACTAATGACATCAACTGAGTGACCATTAGGCCTGTTTCACAAACAGGGCCATCATGCTGTTCCCAGTGATTCAAAACTAATAGAAAGCTTAACTGAACTGGACTGTGTTGGTAACTCTGACCTTACTACAAAGGCAGGCACACAGTTGCCATCCACAGTCTGAGGATGCTTCACTGGCTCAGTGCATCAAGGCCTATCCTCCACACTATCAGAGGTGTCATAACAGATAAAAGAGATGATCATCTGAGGTTTCACAGGGGAATTAAATTTGTTTATGTTACCATTATATAAGAGACATATTAAATTATGTCACCTGCCCCCCTCTAGCTAAGCAATTAAAACCAAACCGGTATCACTGTGGAGCTGCTCACTTTGGCTTTCTCTTCTGACATCATGTAGAGCTCCTGCTCACTCATCCAGGCCTCAGCCTCAGCAGCATCAAAGTAATACTGCTGTGCTCTGTGAGACTCCTCGAGGCGCTTGTGGCGTTTCTCTGTCTCCTCAATTAGGAGGTTCCACAGTTGCTGCAAGTCTGCAAGTCTCTGCTGAATTGCTTCAGCATTGGGGCTGCTCTCGGTGATAATGTTTTGACTCCTCTCAAAAATGTCATCGATACGAGGCTGATGTCCCTGGATTTCTTTCTGAAGGGTCTACACAGGAGAAAAGCAGATTGATGAGACACTGCGCTAAACAAATAAGAAATGCCAGTCAGGCATCTTAACTCCAGTGGAGCAGCAAAATACATGCCGTGAGCTCATAGGGACAAACTGGGGGCTGTGTCCCCCCAAAACATGCCACTACCCAGTGCTCACACCGCCCTCTCTACAGCACATCACTGCAGAAGAACCCATCATTTTAGCCCAAGCCTTTCTCTTCTGAGTTAGTCAGCACTAAGGAGAATCAGCACTAAGGAGAAACCACTGGTATGGAACTCTTAACAGCATCTACTTACCTGATTTTTCTTTATTAGTAGCTGCACAGTCTGGAGGTTGTGTCCATGATCAGTAGACGTAGCTATAGCCATCCTCTCTCCAACCCATAACTGTAAACAAGAGAAGAAGAGTACATCTCATTTCAAGCAAACTCAGATACAATTAAGGCAGCAGAGAGAGGCTGCTGCACACAACATGCAAAAAGCAACATTACTCAAAATGCTGTTGAGAGACATCATCTACAGGTTTCTTCCTGTGGTAGCTCAGCAACAGCTGTGACATTTTCCTGTCGTCTGGGGAACAGGATTTCTTTTATACTCACAATTTCATCTTCCACATCCCGGTTGAACTGGTGGATCTCTTTGGAGGCCAGCAGGTTTGCCTTTCTTTCATTCAAAGGTTCTAACAACTCCAAAAATTTCTTCTCTACAGTAAGGCGCTTGCCATCCACCTCATCCGTATTCTTCCCTTCTTGGCTTAAAGCCCGTGCCTGGCTTTGCAGCTCCTCTATCTCCTTCTTACGAACATCCATTTGGTTCTCCAGCATCTAAACAGAAACACGGCAAAAAAGGTCCTGAAAACCGACGTAAAAGCACTTGATACAACTAGGGTAAATCAACAGCTTCATAAGAAGAGAAAACAGACCCTGGTCAGTAAGGATCTAGCACATTAATAATTATTGTAGCATTCATACTGCAAGAAACAAGGCTGAAACACAGATTCACAACCTGTTGGCACCTGCCGACATCCCTCAGTTACGCCTGCTCGTGTAAATGGTGACAGCTGAATCCCTTCTATCAGTTGTTCACAAGTTACCCTGAATAACTTTGGAGCACACCTAACTGCACACGAGCTTCTTTAATCCCTGCTGTCCTCGCTACTCCTTGCTGTCTTTACAGCAGGGAATCAGGGGCTGGGCAGCTTCAGACAAGTCTGTATCAGAGGCAGGCAGCCGTTTACAGAGAGGGAGTGTTTGGTGACTGGAGGACAACATCAGGAGACAGAACAGAGTTATTAATGCGGGGAAGGAAGGCAGTACCAAGGTAAAGACTGTATTGAGAAATTTACAGATTTTTTTCTGAGCATATTTCTGGTTCTCCTTAAAGATTTATGGAACAACAGGAAGAAAAGTAAATAAATTCTATTCTAAACTGAAAGGATCCCCATCTATTCCTTTGAGAATAAGAATCTGCTGTCTGTCCACTGTGCAACCTGCACTCCATTTACCTGTTGCTTCTTCAACAAGATGTTTACACTGGTGAGATCCTTTCCGTAGTCATCCGACTGAATTTGGCTCTCTAAACCATTCAGCCACTTATCCAAATCAGCACAGCTCTGGGTAAAAAGCTCTGCCTTGTTCGCATCAAAGAGACGCTGAGCCTTGGTCTGGGTAGTGGATTCGAGCTCTTCCCACATTTGATGGAGACCTGTCAGCTTTTCTTTCACTACGGCTTCAGTCTCTGGTTTCTCTGCAATGAGCTGCATTCCCTCCTGCAAAGCAAAGAGTAACAAAATGGTACCTCCTCAGGAGCACTCACAGACTGTTAGTTAAATTATTCTCATTAGTAAGCACTCAGGATTCCTCATCTGCTGGCAGCATCAACCACTCATTTTCTATCTGCAATTATCCAATGAATCTTTCCAGAACATCATCTCCCAGGTCCGTCTGTTGCCAGGAGAAGGTTTCTTGACAATGGGAAGGTCAAGCAAGGTCTCCTTTCTCTTCCCCGCTACACATGTTCCTTTATGGGACCTCCTGGGGACACTGCTGGGATGGGAGTGGAGTAGGCTGCCCCAGGAACCTGTGTGACAGCGGAGGAAGGAGCTGCAGCTGAACAAGCTCTGTCTTCAGCTTCCGTGGGCTATTTCACTGGGAGGGCAATGAAGACATACCGTAATGCTGGGAGAGGGAGCTTACAGCACCAAAACTGAGCTGTGTGACCAAAGAAGGTTATGTCGATGGGTTACAGCAATTACCATGGGTCTAAGCTAATATCAAAGAGGAACAATTGTCCTTGGGAAACAGGAACCCCACACCTAGCACCAGCAGAACACTTAAGAGATCTTTTTCCCTTTACAAAGATTGTATTAGTTTTGGAAATATTTTCTTTACTTTTAATTCTCTTTGGCACCTGGGTGGTGCTGACAAGGGACAAAACCTTTTCAGATACAAATGCTATTCAAAACCCAGCACATTTAATAGCTGCAACCACTGGTAAATTTAATATAGAGATTGTCAGCTGTGGCTTGATATAAACCTTTGGTACTTTACTGCAATCTGATTTTTCAGAGGCAAAGGGTAAGGATACATTAGCATCACTAAAAACGTACTTCCAGTACTAACAGCAGCCTTCTAATTACACTATTAAAGGGTACTGCTATTTGGAGATCACAGAAAAGCCTCTAATGGGATACAGAGTGCCAAAGTGGGAGAGGAAACGAGCAATTAAGCTAACTTACACTGAACAGAAACCCACTGTCAGAGCTAAAGACAAGACAAGAAATGGGGGGTGGAAGTACAGCTCATCACAGCATATTAAAGCTTCCAAAGTAACTTGAAACAGAGCTGTGAATCTTAATTAATCACAAAACTGGCTGTACTTTACTTCATGCACTAAATTTGCATGGGGAAAGGTAGCCCGATTATAGTCCTGAATGAATGAAAACAAGCATGGCAACATGGGAGCCTAAATTCAGCCATTTGCCTAAGTTCAGTTATTTCCCAGAAAGTGCCTCTACTTACTAGCTCATAATCACAACACTTGCCCCTTTTACCCTTTGGGTATGACAACAAGTTTATGCCTTCCTCCTAACAGATAAGAAAGATTAGACAAAATTAAATTGGCATCTTAGCCGATGACTACATTGTGAGAACCTCTTTGATAAAAAAACAGTTATACATCAATGAGGAATAAAATGGGTTAGATGGAGACACAACGTGATAGATACTTATTCTACAGCAATGAAACTTCCTTTTGCCTTAGCTGGAGAGATGAGATGAGAACCAGTTCTGCAGAAGAAAAGATCCCCCCTCTGTGCATCAGCATCTTTGATAAAGATGAAGGCATTGTTCAGACATTCTTTAGTTACCTTTTCAATCTTCTCCAGCCATTCTTTGTTGGATGCAAGTTCTGCCATAAATGCCTGATGTTTCAGCCATTTGCTGTGCAGGTTCCTTGCCTCATCATAGGACATATCCTGGGCTGTAAGCATCTTCTCATTGATCCAGAGTGAGAGCTGGAAAGGAAAATACACAGGTGTTCATAACATTTGTAGTGGGAAATACTGTAAAGTATCAAAATGCCACCAGATCAAGGATAAAAAGATGCCACTAAAGAACAGTTGTGTGAGATTTAGAGATTGCTTTTTCTCAGGGTTCAGTCAAGGATACACCTCTTTAAGAGTTAAACAACCACCTCTGTTATATAAATAACCCGTGACCCAAGCAGATGGAAACAGTTCCACCATGAACAAATTCAAACACACAGGTCTCACCCAGCTCAAGAGCAAGAGAAATAGGGACACGTGTCCTACTCACTGATCATGGTGTATTTTTGTACCACTTTTTCCCTTGCAACATTACTCAACTTGCTACTCAGGACCAGGACCTGAATGTCACCCTTCTACCCCTGAGAAACCTTACTGACCTGAGGACACTGCAGAAGTACATGCTAATGAAGTGGCTTGCAAAAGGCAGCCTCCAGGATTAAGCAGAGCCCCAAGGTAAATGTTCCAGGGAAACACTGAATGAGGAAGTCTGTATCTGTACTCATATCAGAAGTCTTAAGAATGGAGATGGTTTCATACCATCAATTCACAACACATTTGAACATTTCCCCCACAGCCTTTTATCTATAAATGTTTACATAAATAAATTTGTTTATTTGTCCAGTCTCCAGGATGGTTTTGGTATACAAGCCTTTCCTTTTTCCATTATATAAAACCCAAGATTGATTTCATTCTGATTTTCTGCAAATACAAAAACACTGAGAACAATTTCCAGATCAACACTAGAGAAAATCAATACTTTAAGAGATAGCTTATTTGCCAAGAGCAAATAGAATGT
Organism: Piaya cayana; assembly: GCA_013389865.1. Taxonomy (NCBI): domain Eukaryota; kingdom Metazoa; phylum Chordata; class Aves; order Cuculiformes; family Coccyzidae; genus Piaya; species Piaya cayana. The sequence continues at coordinate 316,737 of WAAB01012867.1, read as the reverse complement.
GAAAATGATCACAGCAGCCAACATCAAATTTCCTCCTCGGGTGAGTCTGACTGCTTTATCTATCCCTTAGGTGTGGATAAAACCCACATTCACAGGAACGTTTACAGAATTTGAAAAAGATTCGTTTTCCGCATATTTAGAATCGCCTACTCAAGTGGAAAATGTCAAAACACATCCAAACTTCATTTCTAGAGGGGCACTTCAGCAAGGCATGTTGTCCTACTGAGAAAGCACCCTGGCAAGAAGAGTAACAGAGCAGAGGCGAGATTCATCAGTTCTCTGCCACGTACTCAGGATAAAGGGCAACAAATTCATTTAGCATTCACAATTTTTTTTTTAATTGTCGCTTAAAGGCACTGTTATCTCAAAAAAATGGAAAACAGAGTAATCAAAGAAATGCCTCATCTGATCTTGCTATCAAGGAAAATTGCCCATGTAAATAAAGACCTTATATGGGCAGCTGTACAATGGACGTGCCTTCTGATAACACAGAAGTGCAAATAAAGAAGTTAAGGGATAATTAAAATCTGGGTTTTGCAGCTACCATAGTCACTGGAAGTCAGTGTCTTCAGTGCAAAACTAGATTTAAAACCAAAGACAGTAATTCCCTAAAACAATGTCTCAGATTAACACTTGGAGTGTTTATTCCTCCAGTATTTGTTTCTGCTATCAGCTCCCAGAAAGCTCTAACGCTCTGAACACAAAACCCAGGCATGACCTACGGGAAATACAGAGACAGAAACTCTTGTAAATCTGGTAGAGCAACAAGTGAAGGTGAAAGAGCATCGACTGCCGCTCTACTTCCCAGACACTGCAAACACCCAAGTTGACATAGCCTATCTTGCGGTGTAAGGCTCACAGCCGCCTGCACTGCATGACAAAACCTGCCAGCACACTCTGTGAGCGGGCAGAGAAACTTCTGACGTGCAGTCTCGCCAAATGCTTTCACTCTAGCATCCCTAGAGAAAGCAGCCCAGACACTGCTGGGACTTCTAAGCACTTACTGGGAAGACAGATCTTAATCTCTTCTAAGGTGAGCTGTGAGAGAGTAGGGAGTCATAGAAAACTAAACAGCAAAATTTACCACATGTCCTCTTCGGATTTTTTGCCGTCACTCTTTATATATATAAAAATTCATTCACTCAGTGATTTATTGAACACATTCATATTTATGGAATGAGAGAAACAAATGAAAACAAAGCAACACCCCAGGATTGACCTGTGACAGTTTACCTGACTACCAACAAGAAACTGCTGCATTTTCCCTCGCCTGTGACACGGAGAAAAGATTTATCATTGCTGAGCATTATCCTGGCACCTCTTCAAGTGCCACTGAGCCTGCTCGCCGCCTCGTCTGTGAGTCAGAGGCAGGAAGGAGCCAGGGGCAGGAGGCCACACTTACAACAACGCTTCAGCAGAGTGACCGCTGAGGAAAGTGGCTGCCCTGGAGAAGGAGCACACTGCAGAAAACACTCTTCCTTTCCTCAAGTTGCAGATGGATGGGAAACCATCCTGAATGCGTCAGGCAGGAAGGCCAAAGGATCATTGCCAGGTGAAAGGGAGACTGGTTCAAATCTGTTTCCTAAAAAATCTCAGCCTTATGGCCAGTGCTAATGAAAATGCAAAGGACAAGGTGTCCCTTTGGCTCCCTTCCACCCCACAGAACAGGGGCACTCCATCACACAATCCCTCCAGCCCAGCAAAGGTACCAGTGGGCACTTTGTAATCATGCTAATGCAAATTCTAAGTCTCATTATGGCTGTCTTCTTGGAAAAGCGCCATTCAATTACGGTCAAGGCTAATGACCTCTCAAAAAGGACTGGAGAAATTTGTAACGTTTTGGTATTTTAAGTTCTGCCTTTGAACCCTGCAGTCGAGACATCCAAGCTTTAGTGGCTGGAGAGAAATAATTGAGGGGAAAGGCATTCAGGCAGCTAGACACTAGAGCTTTTATGTTTTCCTTTTTCTTTCAGTGATATAGGGGAAAACACAGATCCTAGGGAACACAACCACATTGTCACAGAGGCTAGAAGAGCTCCAAGAGCCAGGGGGATTTTGTACTAGAGATGTTACAGAGGAAGGAAAAAGCAGCTGCTAATAACAGCACATTTTTTGCTAATCTGTCATGTTTTCACTACCAAGGAAGGAGTAACTTAAGCCAAGTTCATGGTTAGCTTACGCAATGCAGGAAAACAGACTGCATCCAGGCAACCAAGCAGTAAACATCATTTGCCCAGTCTATGATCATCATTTTGTTTTGTTTCTTGTATGAAATCCCAGCAGAGGAGCAATCCATTCAGACACAGTGACTTCCAGTCTCTTGCAGCTGGCTAAGCGGTGCAGCTCATGTACTGACTCTTGAATTTACAAGTACAGCTTTGTCATAGTCAGCTCTCTTTGCAGGCTTCAGATAAGGACAGCTAGTTTTTAATGCATATCACAGGCAAGGCTCTTTAATATCTGTCAGGACTGCATGAAATAACCTGAAAATTACTTGATTAATTCCACATGCCATGAACAAGATTATTCCTAGCTTAAAATGTTGCCTTCAGTGTAAACAGCCCATGTAAGCCACTAAAAAATCTGGAAAGGATATATTTTTTAAAATGTTCTAGGACTTAACAATTTTAAATACACACAAACTATCAGGGGTAAGTAACACATTAAAAATGATCCCAGTTAATCCTGCTACCCTCTTGTTCCTAACCTCCTATTATCCTGATAATTGTTTTGTAGTAATCACTTGAAATCTCCTGCCACATACAGCTGTAGACAAAATTCTCAGTGAGTTCTGTGCTAAACCCACCAGATTCCATATGATTAATTTATAGCACAGCAGAAAATCTAAACTGCTTTTGGCAATTCTCTCTGTCTTTAGCTTAGATGACAAAAGGAAATGCAGTTAATGAGAATTAAAAAAACAAATAATATTTTTAATGCAGGGTTTTGGGTAGGGTTTTTTTTTTTATTTTACTCCACACTAAATAGTACTGGATGACTTGACAGTAAAATGTTGAATATTCCAGTCTTCATAAAATATGGCCTAAGAATGCTCTTCTGCAGGATGCACCTTTTAGCAACAGAAGTGAAAAGACATTATTTACCTCCTGACAATCCTGAAGAAACTTCTGAAGATCTCTGTTATCTTTCAGTCTCATCAGAAGTTCACTGGCTGCTTCACGGTTCTTCCTATGTCTAGTCAAAAAAATAACAGCAGAGAAAAAAGCCTTGAAATATGCATTTCATGCAAACATGGGATACATTCATTCCTGTGTCCTCTTTGGGACACACATGTTGAATAAGTATGTGATATGAGCTTTGTACTGCCCTTGTTTGAAGGACAGTTGAAGCTCAGATATGCACGTGTTATTTAATGTGCTTGCTTAAGTGCAGCATCCACTTCTTTTTGTGACCAGTTAAACACACAGAAATGTTTGAAGTCAGCAGGGTCTCACAAGTGTTATGCACAGAATATGATCCACTATTTTCAAGACCACGGGAAGTTCAGACTGTTTGCCAAAATAACATAAGAAAACTATCTGCAAAATCACAACAATAAGATTGCATGTTATGTGGCTCTTGTGAAGTGTGTACTTGCTGTAATGTTCTTTATAATGCACCTTCACTGTAGCTTAGCACCGTCTTCCCCTGAACAAAGCTGGAGTGGTTTATATAACCTTCCAAGTGCTGTTTTAACAAACACCACATGGGACACACCTGCACGCTTCTGCAAATAGAAGCCTGGTGCACACTGGAACATATTTTTAAGACAGAAGAAAAGGAAAAGTTAGTCTAGAAGCCCTATTTTTAATTCACAACTATTTGCCCCTTGAAGGATGAGTCATGCTGGCAGTCCAAAAGGTCTTCCTGGGTTCTTTAGGTAGACATGGTGCCTGAAGAACTGATTCTCAAGCTATCTCTGAACAGGTTTTTAACTCATGCTTAATTTGGAGTAGTTGAGTACTTTCATTATTGGTGATTTAGATGGGGACACAGAGTAAAGAAGATAAACTCCATGTACTGCTCATTGTGTTAGATATGTTCATATTTCACTGTACAAGGCCGTAAAGTGAAATACTGCTGCCCTTTTTAATAACTTAAGATAAATAAGGTTAGAGAGAAATTATTTTAAAGGGTGGCAATGTATAAGATGATCTCAGCACATAATGGCAACAGCTAAATAAATCCATGTTAATGGAAATCTCCAGAGATTCATGATATTCTAAAGGATTATAAATTACATGTTGACGACAACAACTGAATTAGGATACCACTTTTGCTGACATACAATAAGCTATCACAGGGAGCCCTCTAGTATGAATTTACTCACTTTAGAAACACAAGGAATACATTTTACATATAAGCAAAACATCTGTAGGCAGAAAAACGGGAGAAAACCCTTTATAGAACTACAAATTGCTTCTTTTTTGTCTCAACAGCTTCACCTGAATAACCAGGCAAGCAACATCTATATAGCTGTATATCAAGAAAACTGATTTACAGATCAGATGGCAAGGAAGACAAATGTAACCATCAAAACAAGAGACTGGACTCCAAGTCCAGGTAATTCTGAAGTTTTGACAAATGTTCTCTGAGACCACACAAAGGAAACGACACAAACTATGCCTCAGGAAAAATCTCTGTAACATAGCTAACATCATTGGGTTTCATTCCACTCTTTCTTGGGCAAATAAAGTGCATTACTCAGGTTGCTAAAATGAAGCAAGAATTATTTGGGTGATTTTATCATGATGATTTCATAGATTTAAGGCTAGATTACATTCTAGACTCATGTATTCAGGAAAGGACATGAGCTATGAAATTGAAAGGAGAATTTCATGACATTTGAATAGAGTTAAGAGTAAGTACAGAAGTTCTTACATTGAGAGTTTAAACAGCTAAAAAAATATCACACAGAGTGCTGGAAATACTAACTTAATTAACTTTGAAGGGAAACCATGCAGGGATATCAAACCAATGACATAATTTGTTTTCCTTTTTTTTTTTTAATTTATCCTCAGCATAACAAAAACAACCTCTGATGCTTTGAGCTATTGTGTTGTAAAAGCCTGTTTGATTGTTCAGCTCCTGGAGTGAGACTGAAATAATGTTCTCTAAGAACAGAGCTGAACTGTAACATGGTTTTAACTGGATACTTGAAGATGTAGTATTCTGAGGATGGACACTGCTGGAATAGGCAGGAATTCCTGTATTTTTCATCACAGATTTGATGTTATTTTTTTCTGGAAACGAAGGGCTTTAAGGAGTGATTTAGTCCCTTCTCCTGACCTAGACTGGTTATACCTCAACATTATTAATTCCTTGTTCAGGTTTCCCTAAATTGTTCTTTAAAAGCTCCAAGAAGAGATTTTGAATTTTCTGCGCATAACTACCCCTACCACTAGAAGGCTTCTCCTACCATCTACTACCAGTACATTAATAGGGTGATAGGCAGACTAAACAGGCAGATGGACTGGAGAAGAACTCATCACAATACTAATTTTCATCCAGATCCTAGAATAGGGTGGTGTTAAGGAGGCTGCCTGGTCACTCTGCTTCCCTGGTTGTGTGTGTGAAGGCCCCAGCTGAGCCAGTCAGGAATGCTGGGGTAGCAGACAGGCTGGACTGCAGCTCTGCTGAAGGCTATAAGCACTCAGCCATCACTGGCAGGTGAAGAAAAGCACCAAGCTTACTGTTCAGCTGCTGATTATAGTCATCACTATCAAACCCCTTCTTTTCTAAGACACACGCAGCAGAGAAGGACCAGAAGCTCAGACCCTGTCACACTTAAGGTTGTCAATGACTGCTTCTTATTAATTTGCTAAAATAATTGTGGAATAAGGTCTCATGCTTGCGCAAAAGAGTTTGCTCTACTGAAGAGGTAACCTCAGATCCAAATGTCCAATCTAAGCCAGACTTGGCAAAAAGAGAGGACAGGGAACGTACCATAGTCAGTTAATACATGGGGGCATCTTCCCTCTGTGGCAACATTATGAAGAATCTAAAACAAGAAAATGAGTTCTGTTCAGCACAAGGAGGTGTCTGACTCAAATTAATCCAAGAGCAGAGCACCAAAATCTGCCACTATGTTCTATGCTGTCTCCCAAGAGGCCCCTGAGAATGCTAACAATGCTGAAAACTGACAGAATCACTTGCGGTTTAACTGTAAGCCTGTGGGTTTCAAAGCCCATGCAGGAATAATAAATCTTACATGTAGCATGAATGCAACTGTCTGCTAAGAATACTGAGATATATGCAAGGCTCCCCTTTCTGAATGGGCAGGAATGAAAATTACTGCTGCTCTCTCTTGAGCAGAAAGCTGCACAAATACAGAAGTCGATGAAAAACATTTCCAGATCACAATCTGAGTCAGATCTGCCACTGTCTTTAAACTAAGTTTCCTTTGCAAAATCAGAGAGGCCATGTGTAGGCATATAGACTAGGGCAGTCCCCTTACACTCTTCCAAGAGAAAATGGAGAATACGGTTTCCCTCTGGTTGGCAGAAACAGCAGTACTCATCAAAGCAGGGACAGCTGCAACAGGGAGACTAGCTTCTTTCCTAGCTGGAAAAGATAGCTACTGATAGCTTTATTCAAACACATCTCCTTCCTTCACCCTTTCTTCATTTACACATTTGCATTTGCTCTTCCCTATGAGCTGCACAAAAAGATTGTGCTGAAGAGTTTATCTACTGCACAGCTCCACTCTGGTTTTGCTCTCTCCTCTCCTTCCTTAGCCTGATGCCTACTGTGTCTATTAAGATTGTAAGCATTTTAGGACAGTGTCCGTCTACTCCATCAATGGACAGCGGGGTCCCCTCTGGAACAGCTTGAAAGCACAACTGTAAAAAACACTATTAACAATACTAAAAACTACAAAGAGCTCCACATGGGAAGTATGAAGCCACCGCACATATTTGTACTTGTTTGTTTTGGTCCTTTGTTATACATCCAGGTGGAGCTTGGTTGGGAGAGCAGTTTTTTGTTAAACCAAAGAGGCTTCCTTTGCTACCACTCCCACTAAACCCAGCCTGAAGGCTTTGTTCTTGAGGCTTATCAGCCTTACAGACTCCAAGAGCAATCACATGGATTTCCTGTATAGCAGCCCACCGGATGGTTTTTGCAGTGCTCTGCATAAATAGCTTTGGAATTGAGGAAATGAGTTGGAAAAGAGTAGGCTTAAAAAAAACAAAAACAAAAACTGTCTCTAGGACTTGCTTGTCATTCAGAGTAGGAACCCCAGCAGTCGTCCCACAGCCAGGATGGCCAGCTGCAGTGCCACGGGACAATGGGGACACAGAAGAGTAGTTGCACTGGTGGGAAACAGTCATCAGAGCACCACAGCCAGAGCTGCAGGAATCTCTCTGCAGAGCACACAGGATGGAGGATGAAGCTATCTCCCACTCCAGCCACCTCAGAAAGGGCTGGAAGAAGCAGCTGACCATTCGCTACTATATACTTGGATACTATCTTTTAATATTCCAGAAGTTGCAGAAAGAAGACACTTGACAAGAAGACCAGGATCAACTCCACCTGCACTCATAAATGGATGGGAAAACTTACAGCACAGGACACTGGAAGTCAGAGAGGGTAAATAAAGAAAATTCATTTTCTGGCTTTCACCTTGATTGCTTTCACATGCTCTCTTCTTCCTGGCCTTTGCAGATTCTCTTTGGGATGTAAAGAGAGTCAAGCTGATTAGAGAGAATGAAAAAATGAAGAATCCTCAGGATGAGGTGTCAGAGGGCTTGGAGCCCCTCACCAAGGTCTGGGAACAGTAATATCCATGTTTCTTGAAGCCATGAGCTACAGCTAAAGTGGATATCTGCACAGAGGAATATGTGTGCCAAAACACAATAGGCACAATGTATTCTAAACTCCATCAGTTCAGTTTCTCCTTGGAGATATAGGTATCAGCATAATTCTGAGATTGCTGTCTGCGGGAGGTTGCAAGTCTGATAGAAGGGTCATTTGATATAAAAGTTCCATATGAACTTACTGTTGTGTTCTGATACTCGTGATTGAAAAGTGTCTTGAAAGACTCCACTATTATTCAAACCAAAACCAGAAAAAAAAATGAATCCCAGACATCTAATCTGAACATCTGGTTTTCAAAGAAAAAGAAACTCTTAACATTCTATAGCATCCATGCCACAGCTGAAGAGACGAAGCAGAAGACCTGTTCTAGGACAAAAGAGACATTTGTACCAGTGCTTTCTAATCTGATTTCAAAAGGCCCAGACAAGTTGGAAAAGGCAATCAAAGCCAAGTGGGTGGGGTAGATACAATGCCAGCCATACTCTCGAAGAGCTGCATTCCTGCATCCAAGGAAGGACAGGAATACAAGGAAGGACAGGAATACATTACTATCATTAAATCAGGTAGGAGGTAGCAGAGAAAATTCAGACTTGTGGAACCAGATACAGCTAACTGGTACAGCTCCCTCCATAACAAGAATTATAGAGCCAAATTCCGTGCAGTGAATTCACTGGTGTGTCTCTAGAAAATGAGAGATGTATTTAATTAAGATTAGCCCAGCACATTTTTGAAACATCACAGTTTCTGCTTTTTCAAAGGACAAAGAAAACACTCTGCAACAGACATTTTCTCATGTGTTACTCTGCCTCTGGATTCTGGCAAAAGGTCATCTCTCAGAGAACGGAACTGAATTATGAACAGATACACTCCACCATCACTCTGACCTTACCTGTCATCAATAGAGTCCACTTTCTCCTGGATTTTATCCGAGTTAATATTCCCATCACTAACCAGCCTCCTGCCAGTCTCTACGACCGCATTGATCTTTTCTTCATTGGCATCCATCGTGGTCATGAAATCCTCCTGTTTTTTAATAGCAGCTTCTGCTCCTTCCAAGGTAGTGGGCATTTCTGTGTGTGCCAAAACATACTCCTGTGATGAAAGCATAAATCAGAGAGAGAAAAGTATTACACTCGGGCTACACTGTCTGCTCAAACAACAGATTCACTATATTTGAAAAGAACTATCTCCAAAGAACAGTTACAAGTAAAATATAAAAAGCAAGTTATAAGTTAAAAAAGGGCAATCAATCCATCTGTAGCTCTCCTGCCAAATGATTTGTTTCTTAATTGCTCACAGTATAGGGTGCCAAGCTGTAGAAACAAAATAATGTTTAAGTTGACCACTTGCCTGGTTATTAAGAAACGCTTCTGCTTGCTTGGTATCTCTGAGAAACAGCTGGTAGGCATGAGACTGAGAAAGGAGATTTTGCCTGTTCTCCCACATTTTGTGGAGCTCATTCCATCCAGTGTCCAAAGCTTGTAGGCGCTGGCGTAAGAACATGTACTGAGCATCAGTCTGTCCCTGTGTCACCATCTCACCCATGTCCCTCATTTTCTGATAATCTTCCTCATAATTGTCAATTTCATTCTTAATATTCTCATGTTGAGTGAGCAGCTTCTCAGCCTCTGTCAGTGTGTTTGGCATATCTTCTGATGCAATTGCAGTCTGCGTTCTGGATAGCCAAGACTGGAAGTCATCCAGATCTCTCAGGAACTGCTGCAGTTTGCTTGCCTCTCCAAGGGACTCTTCCCGGTTCTTGAGGGTCGTCTTCATTTCTTCCCACACATCATTGATTTCTGCGAGCCGTGAAAGGATAGCCTGTGCCTGGTCGGGATGCTCGGATTCCAACTTTTCTGCCTCTTTTTGCAGGTCATTTAGCTTGGCTTCAATGGCTACCAGGTCACGTTCCATGCCCGTCAGCTTCCTCTGCAGGGCCATCACTCCAGCCAGATCATTACCCAGATCTTGTGTGGATTCAATCACTTTGGTCTTTTCCCTAATCCAGGATTTGGTTTCATTACACTCAAGATGGTAGTTCTGGATACTCAGAGCAGAGAGCAGAGCATCCTTCTTTCTATCTACCAGTTCTCTGAACTGGCTCCATCTGAAATTTGTGAGGAGAGAAAAGCAGAGAATTTTAGATTTGTGTATAATAAGTGAAAAGGCTATCAGAACATCACTGAGTGAGCAGTTACTTAGCTCACTTACTTAGCGTGGTAAGCCATGAAACAATTTAAATATTCATGTGTTTTTTCAGTCCTTGATGTATAATCAACAGTTATAGCAAAACAGCCATTAACCAAGCTATGATCTATATCAGAGTATGACAAGTACTGGCAATCTTAAAAGTATCATTTTTCCTCAAGTGAAAAATTGCTAGCTACATCTGATTTTCACATTAAATGTAGACTGTCAGTTTATTTTGAAGCCAACAAACGAGTGAGTTTACACTGGTCATTACAGTAAATTTCCAGCTCTTAAATCAAGGTGCTGATACACTCAAGACCTGATTGAAGTCAACAGCATGTTAAACACCTGTTAATCAAATATTTGAAAAATATGGCTTTTTCCTTCAGAAGTTTTGAAGGTCCACCTTGAACATACGTCACGTAACAGTATCAGAACATCTTAAAAACCACATAAGAAATACAAATGACCCCACTGTACTTGTTTCACTTACCTTGTGTTGAGTTTATCTTGCTGTGCTTTGATCTCCTTCTCACTTGGATGGCCACTGTGCATTAGCTGTCTAGCAATTTGGTTCACTACTGCAACACGCGATGCCTGATTGTTCATTTCTGGTTCTAAGCTTTCAAATCTGAAGAGGAAAAAAAAAGAAAAAAATATAAAAAAAATTTAGAGATTCTGAGTCACAAGCAAGGTGAGAAAGATAGCTGGTGTAAAAAAAAAATCCAGTCAGTATTCCCCAAACCTCTTGGTAAAGACATTCTCACCTGTGCTGGATCACTTCCAGGTCCTCCAGCTTCTCTGGAATCTGCATATTATTCAGCCACTTCTCCTTTTCGTCAATCCAAAGCTCACAAGCATCTGCCTCACTGAACATTTTATAAAGAGCAAGGGTATCCTGCAATGCCTGTTTACGCAGCCGAGTCAGCTCAGCAACCTCTTTGTATCTTTCCTCTATTCCGGACAATCTGCCTTGCACATCTGGAGATCCAGCATGTTCCTGCGGTAGAGCCTTTGCTTGTTCATGAAGCGAGTCAATGATTGGCCGGTAGCTTGCAATCTCTTCAGCCACATCTTTGTGTTTCTTGACCAAAGACTGAGTGGAATATTCATCATGGCCAACATCATTGCTGGAGACAATTTTGAGGATGTCCAACATCCACGCATCAATATCATCAGCATCAGCCTGGAACTGGTGAAGAAGAGAGGCTTCCTCCAGTCGCTTCTTCCTAATGGCAGATAACTGTTCCAAGTTAGCCCACTGCTCCCTAATGTCCTTAATCCTTTCTCTGATTTTCTCAGACCCAAAATGCTCCTCCGCAATCATCTCTTCACCTTCTTTTATTGCCTGCTGAAAGTGGCCACTACGACCACTCATTTCATCTTCAAATGCCTTATGTTTACTCATGAGACGCACAACACTGGTTAGGTCCTTCCCATAGTCATCGGATGACAGGATCTGTTCCTTCTCCCTGATCCAACCCTCTTCTTCAGCCATTTCCCAGAAGAATTTCCAGAGGCGCCGGGATTCCTCCAAGCGGGCCCTGCGCTCAGCTGCGAGCTGGCACAGCTCTTGATAACAGAACTCCATGTGAGCAACACGGTCCCTGATAACCTGTGGGTCACACGGTTTGTAACCTGTTCAGAGAGAGAATGGACATTATGACTTGGACTGATTAATTTTCATCTCTACAGCTGGGGCATGCACAGAGTTCCTAATTACTCTTTGTTCCATCTACAAAGTTTACATAAAAGAATTTATACTCAAGTCTCCTGAAAGTGACCGTGAGCTATTTAAGCTCCACCATGTAATAATAACACAGATCAGAAAATATTGTTCTTTGCATAAAACCTAAAAAAGAAACAAAAGGAAAGCAATTCCCAACTGTTTTCAGTGAAATAAAATCCACTACTCCAGTTTTATATCAGCTTCATACACAATTGCACAAAATTAACATAATTTACTCTAGTTAACAGAATTGCTCTTATTTAGCAAAAACTGGGACAATATCAGACTGGGTCAAATAATTTGTATTGTTTGCATTAAAAACACAGTCTGTGGAATTTACGGTGACTACTACAAAGTTACAGCGGCTGCTGGTTAGAAGTATGACACCCCATGTAAAAATACAACACTACAATGAATTCTTGAGCAGGTACCTGGACAAATTAATCATTGACATAGTGAGTAAAGAAGGAACAAATGAAGCTGGATTCTTTTATTCTGGTGTTGAATTGAATTAGTTCTGCCTTGCAGAACTAATAAGGCTTATAGATAACCTCATAGGTAATTAAGACAAAGAAGGATGTGTTGGGTGCTAGTTACCTTCTCCATCGGTGGCAAACTTCTGAGCAGACGCATTGACCCCTCTCACTCTCTCAGCCTGAATTGCAATGTCTGCTTCCACAAGAGCATGTTTCTGCAATAGGTCTTCAACTCCTAACAAATGTTTGCCATAGTCTTGAGACAGCAAAAGCACCTGATCAAGATGAAAAAGGCAACTAAAACAGGCTGAAGGTCATAAGCTGTTTGTTTCTTAATGACTCCAGGCATTATATTATTCTCTGTTATTATACTGATTTAAATCCAGAGAAAGACCTGGTCCATAAGAGCTATTTCAAATGGATAGAGACGTAACTGACAGAAATTTGAGCCAAGAATTTTCAAATCACTGGCAATCATGAAGAACTTGACTGCTTTTTAATATAGTTTTAAGTCTAGGACGAGGATAGGCTAAGCTAGCTCAGCAGTCCAGGTGTAGTGAGCTGCCACTGAGCTACACACATCTTTCTCTTCTCCAAGAGCTTCCAAGTTCTGCTGTCAGAATGGACAAAAAGAAACACACGGTCCTTCCCCTCCCAGATCCCAGGAGAACAGGCAGGAAGACATTCATGCTTTTTAAAGCACAAAGGTGAAGAGGTGACTTGTTCCCCACGTAAATTGTGAAGAGGGATTATTTAATGCCCTTTCACCAAAATTATCACCCTGACCCAAGCATTGTGGCCAAAGTCCTTTTGCAAGAAGCATGAAGCTGAAAGTACTTTTTTATAGGAGTAAAGTTGTTTGTTTTTTTTCTTTACTTGTTTCAATCTTTATTTTTAAGAAATTGTCATAAGGTATGAAGGTCTTGTTTACTGCTACTAAATGTGGATCTTCTGCATTCTTCTATTAAAATAGTTTGGCAAACTGAGTCTTACAAATTTCGAGAAAAGGACATCTGTACCTCTCCAGAATACTCGGTCTACATTCTCAAATGGCTAATGCCTACCTTCATCTCATCCATCCAGTCCATAATGTACAGCATTTCCTGAAAAATCTTTTGCAGACCAAGATTCATCTCCAGCCGCTGTCTCCGTGCCCTGAGCAGCTCCAGGAGATATTCCCATAGGCGGATAACGTTGTCCTTTCTCGCAGTAATGCGTTTGATATCATGGTAATTCTCAGTCTCAAGCTCCTTTGCAACTGCAACCACAGCCTGGACTCGTTCTTCATAGGCTGCAATGTCTGTTTCAATGGCCTCATGTTTTTTTGTTGCAGCCTCTACTGCTGGAAGGTCAAAGCCAAAATTATCCTGTAAAGACAGAGATGCTTCTTCAGTAACAGCTGTGGAAGAGAAAAGCCCTACTGCTCACAACATGATTCCTGATTGTGCATAACACACTTGTTAGCAAATCTGGGATGTCAAAAAGCTCTGAAAATCTTTTTTAATAAAATCAGAAATATTTCTGATAACCAGAGAACCACTGATAGAATCATTTACTACCTTTGGGGGAAGAATCATGGTGGCCATCAGGATTAAGCTGATATTTTGGCTTTTTTTTTTTTTAAGCAATCTCTAAGATATTAAAAAATAAAATTAATTCTTGGCCTAATTCCACTGGATTAAACAAACTATTCAGATGAAGAAAATCTGCACTGTGGGGGGATAGTTCCACATCAATATCTCCTGAGTACAGACTGGTAAGAGTCGAGGAAAAGATATCCCCAATGCATTAAAGACAGGACATACAGTACATACACATCTACACAAAATATACACTTGCACATACACGCTACAAATACAAAGGTACACAGATTCAGTAAAATATGAAGTATAGGGGAGGAAATGTTCTCTTTGCAAGAACAGTATCCTATAATTGCTCATGGGAATCATTTTAGTCACACAGACAATTTTTGAAAGCAGCACCTGAGAAACGAGACGCTGATTTTCACTCAGCCAAGTTTCTCTCATAGCTGCCTTGCGATCAAATCTGCGTGCAAGTTGTTCCAGTTTCTCTTGTCTGATGAGCTCATTTCGCAGTGCCAGTTCTCTTTCATGTTCAGCTTTTTCCAGTCTTTCCCAGGCCTGAAATTGTGGAGAAAAAACATGCATCTCTAAACACACAGGATTACAATAAATCACATCATCTTTGCATGAAACCAGGACTGAAGTCACTAGAGCTAAGTTTCACAAAACTGGCTTATATATTTACATGCCAATAAATCTGGTTTGTATTGGCTGGTCTTACACCCTGTCTGCTAATGTAAGCACCTGACTTAAAATTTGTTCTCAATTCATTCATTTTCTGAGCAGGAGGTATAAGACTTGATTATCTTAGATGGACTTTCTTAGGTTCATTTGGTTTTTGCCTCCAACATAGCCTAAGCAAACCACCTGGCTTCAGTACGCAAGGGAGTATTTGCTAGAAAAGTCTTCTGAGTGCTACTCTCCTCCTTTAGGAAATGAGAATTAGAGATTCATGCCCCTTCACCCCTAAAATCAACACACAAATGTTGTTATTTCTTAAATCCACTTTGGGAAAGAAAAGAACTGCAGAATTGGGTTACTTTTGGTGCACACAAGTCCTTTTTAAAAGGACTTTCCCAAAGCTAAAAGTTATTCACATGCATGACATTAATATTACAAAACCAGGAAGTCTGAGAAGCATTTTGAAAGCCAGCTAACTGCCTTTCAGATCTTCTTACAAACAACAAAAATACCCACAATTAAGCACAAACTACCCTAGATTCTTCAAAATCCTAACAGATGTGACACTGCCCAAAACCCAAGTATTTTAGGCATTTACAGGCACCAGAGCTTACTGCAAACAGCAGAGCTGTGCAGTTTACAGCTCTCTAGGATGCAGAGCGAGGCCACACTCACAACAGCTGTTCTGGGAATGCCAAGCATGATCAAACACAAATGAGGAAAGCTCACAGCTTTAAGCTGTTTGCTGCCCTTGAGAGAGCTTGTCAGCTCTGCTGCTGTCCTGCCAGCCACACCAACAAAAAAAATAGCTGCATAAACCCTGAGAGGGAACCCATGAAGTGGGTCATGGTGCTTCCTTTATTCTCTCCCAAGCTGTGGGCATGGGGTCTGAGAGGCAAATGAGGAGGGCTATAATACCTAGATAATGTTGCTACTTCCTGTCAATTAACTCTGACAGCCAGGACCCTGGAGGAGTGAGGCAGCGCTACAAGATACTTAACTGACCACACAGAATGACCAAGCAGTTTTCCAGAGCAGAAGATCTCACAGGTGCTGAGGACACCCAGGGACTTAGTTCAGATCAGTGAGTCTGAGCTACAAGAAAAGCTCACCCTACCTCTCCCATCCCTTATCAATCCCCACATCAAGGCTGGATAGCAAATACATTTCTTCCCAGTATGCTGAGAGAGCTAACACCAAAACCCAGAGTTGACAAGGAGGACCTGGCTCAGTTTACCTTGTTAATGTCAGAGATGAGTTTGCCCTCCCTTGGCATGTATACTTTCTGATTGTTGGCTCTCATTTTGCTTTGGATGGTAAAAAGCAGCACTTCCAGGTTTCCTTTTTCTGTAAATCTAAATAAATTTTTGCAAAAGAATTGAGTTACAATAAAGCTTTCATTGCTATTAAGGTATTACAAAGCGCTTCCTTAAAATATTTACATTATTAATGGAGCATTCAGATGAACACCTTCAACTTGTGTGAAAGCTGGAAGCAATTGTAATAGCCCACACATCCCCTGGAATCAGTTGGGTCAAAAGGCAAAAGAAACTTCACAGAAGTCAGTTGTCTGTTTGTTTAGATTTAAACCCCCTTGGGAGACAGAAGACTGCATTTTTTTGTTCTATTACGTGCGTTGCCCTAGTTTTATCTATCAACTCAAGAAATGGAAGTTTTATTTAAAGCCCACTGCAGTCAATAAGCTCTTCCCACTGTTTTCCCTAAGTTGTATGCCTGGGAAATAAACAAACTCTACAAGCTCTAGGGAATAGACTGCAATTTTAGATGTCTGGATACTCTGTCATATTTTGGATAGCGATTATTATCCATTAGAACTTATATTAGATAAAAATAACAAACAGATCTGGTATCATAATGCTAAAAGAAGCTTTCCAGAAATAAGTTGCACAGTTTTGGCTGTATCAGTTTCAGTAAGCACAGCTATGCTTTACACAGCTAGACACACTTCCTCTTGACTTTGGATAAGCAGCAGGATTCTTTTAATAGCAGCACATTGGTATTATGCTGCTAGCAAGCTCAACTGGTGACATTACTGCACTACCATGCTACTCTATTACCACTCACATTATAAGACAGACATCTCAGTGAAGTGACAGTTTGGAGGACTCTGAGGTCCTGCAGACACAAGATCGCTAAGACCACTTATTATTACTAGGTTTGTTGTTGTCATTATGTGGATATCGAATAGCATAAAGCAAACTGGCTGCAAGTAATAACACTGAGTGCCAGTTGGAAATATGATATTTGGAGCTGCTCAGAAAAATAAACTCTTAGGCCAAGATTAAAATTACTTGGGTGTGTTTGTTTCTTAAAAAAAATCAATGATTAACTAAACAAAACACAACCACTGTTATTTTAAGCTAAGATTAAAATTACTTGGGTGGTTTCTCTACTGTGCGGTAAGTGTTGAATGCCTGTAGCTGCTGTTGCACACCAACTAGAGAGTTGGCAAATTTGCGATTGTTGAGGATGATAATGGTTTGCTCAATCCACTCAAGCAGGTCAGAAGCCAGCGATTCGTATTTTTCAATCATTTTCTCTGTTTCAATGGCATTGTCAAGCACCTGCAACAAGCAGCACAACATAACATGAGTAACAAGGGCAGTGCTCTTCAATCTTAAATTCAACAAGCGACATAAAAGAAATTATAGGGAGACTTGACTTATGAATCAGACCACTCAATCCTGAACACCACAGGGGCTGGGATTCCCTGAGGAATGAGGGCTTTGCATTTTTCAGCAGTGAATTTCCATGCTCCCACGGCAATAGAGGGGCAGAGCTGAGGCTTACAAAAGGATTCAACTTCAGTCTGTCAGCTGTAAAGATGAGGGCAGCTTCGCCAAAGGGCAGAGAATGACTGCACGTTTTTTAAATGAGGGACTTTTTCTGGGCTCCAGAAGAGGTAGAGGACAAGGAGCAGTTAATGAGAAAGGAAAAGCATCAATGATGCAAAATTAACAAGCTAAACCAAAACATCGGCTAAATGTTCTCTAATGCGAGGCAGCTGGAAATTAACTCCTCCTCACAAGGCATATTGGGAATATTTAACATTCAAACATGGTCAAAAGCAAAACTGAAAACTATCACGCAGTGGGCTCTTAAAAAAACTAACACCCAAGAATAAAAAATAAATCAGAAAGATTTCAATTGCTTTATAATTTGAACTTGCAAACCTTTCCGATACGTTTTCCTTCAACAGCTAAAGCTTTCATCTTGGAGAAGTAGTGGTAATATGTCACCACATAGGTGATGATTGACTTTTCATCAGGATGATCAACACTGATATCTGCAAACCAAACAAGAGTTATCTTAGCATATCGAAGGTGCATTGGTTTAAAACAACAAAGCTAATAATGGAACAAGGATGCATTTAAGAGTCAGAGAGAGGGGTTCAGAGGCAGTTCAACTCCTAAGATTTATGTCCTAATCAGAAATAAATGCAGCAGCTCTGGACTGGTTCTGGATTACTTCATGTTGTACAGCACCGAACTCTGTCCCTAAGAAGTGCTGCTTTATCTCCTTGTCTTAGCGTGGACTGTGCTTAAAGCATGCGTCTGTGAGCTAGGGGTCTCTGGGCCTTAGAGTCAGGTTCCAGACTTTGCCATAGCTTGCACATTCCTAGCATCTGTGTGAGCTGACAGAACTACTGTTGAGAACTTCAATGCCATATTAGCACTTGTAGAGAAAATTCAAACCTAATAGTATTTGTGTCAAGGCAAATCTCCTGAGAGATACAGAAAGAAAACAAATTATTTCTCTCCTGCAGCAATTTTGAGGCACTGGAAAATATGCAAGAAACTTGTTCAAACACTGTTGTCCTGCAACAATGAAGTTTCTTGTCCTAACATTGTGAGCACGCCTTCCAATACACAAGAGCACCCACATTCTCATGAAATCACAGACAGAAACTCACTAACAGTTGCTACTATTTGCTGAAATCCACATTATTCATCTTCCAGCTCACAGAAAGTGTTTCTCAAAGCAGATCAGAAGGATGCCTCTAACAGGAATGATTTTAGGTAGACATGGTCAGTCTAGTGATCTTGTCAGATGAAGGAAAATAAACACAGGATTAAGGTCTCTCACGCTACTGCTGCTCAGGCTTCTGAAGGAGACATCTTGCATTCTCCTTTTCCCTTTCTCACTGTGACACCAGGTGAGTGGGCAGCATCCAGCTGCGCTATAACCTAAAAAGCTACCACAAAGCTGTTCTTTGTGACAAGGAGGGGTAGGAGAAAAGAGCTCACAAATAGCTTTGAAGTGCTGAAACTGCAGGAATTCTTACCCTCAGGGTCCAGGAGCTTAGTAAGACCAAGGTGTTGCTCTGCAAGGTTAAAAGCATTCTGCAGATTGTAGTGTGCATTTGATTTCTTCAGCTTGTCAAAATCAATCAGATCAGGCCTAGACAGGATGGAAAATTCTTTAGATTTCCCAAAGCACAGTGCAGCCACCCTCAATAGAACAAATGAACTAAAAACTCCAATCCTCAGAAAACCTGTCCACTTGTGTTGCCAAGGTATCACTTGCCCAGTAGCCCTGTGCATTTCAATGGAAGAACTAAATGTAAGAAGTAATGCCTGGCAAATGCCATGGCAGAACAGCCCATGGGAAAAATACAGGAAGCTTAAAAACTGTAAATGTGACCCTGGAAAAGAAAGGAACAAGGTGTGGTCATACAATCTCTCCTCACACTCATAAAAGCATGCAGGCTGTCCCAGTAACTTCACCTGTGCTCACCAACGAGCAGCATCCCCAGTTGTGTCAGTCTAGTACCACATTCCTTGCACAGGGATGTCTTTCCCCTACAGGTTGCTCTTGTGTGTGGCCCCCTCTATCCACTCCAGAATTCTATGCAACCAGATCCTATCATAAATTAGTCAATAAGGTGCAAGGTTTCCTCCAACCTGGTCAGTCATAAACCAAAACATGTGTGTAATTTATTTACTGGAAACCAAATGCAACCTGTATTGACTTGTGATGTGAGAAACTGTTGCCCAGATGAGCTCACAGTGATTGCAAGAGCTGTAAAGCTCTAAAGCAAGGCAAGTTGCTGTAAAACTCCCAGCAATTCCTCAACTTTTAAAATCAAGTTGCAAAGTAACTGCAAAACCCAGTGCACACTGCAACAGTCCAAGCTTTCAAAATCCAACAAGGCATTTACCTACACCTACCTGTGCTTATGTATTAGGGCATTGAAAGCCATCCCGTCCCTCCAGCTTGTTGTAAAGTTGTGAATGTTGACATTGGGGTAACTGGTAGAAAAAAAACACAAAGAGAGTGCAATCAATATAGCATCCCTGCTGCAGCTCTGCACACTGTCACTAAACGCTGCTTGCTGGAGTGACACATTTATTGTAAACCTTGTACAGGTGGGATATTACCATCCCATGATGGACAATCATTGTGACTGTTTTCTAATCAGAGACTGACACTGGAGGCTACGTGCATCACATTTACTCTTACAGACCCCTCAGAATTGGTACGCATTCCAGAGAAAGGCTCTAAGTGAACTCTGAAGTAATCACTTGAAGATACACTTCTATAACTTGCTGCCCAGCCTGCAGCATGTAAGGTTTCAAATCCCCATGAGTCTGAAGTTTGCTCCTGACTTAGCTGCTGACAAAGAACTGTTTTCAGGTAATCAACATATCAAGTTCAGGAGAAGAGCAGGAACAGCAGGAGGAACAGCATGGAGTAAAATCTCTTCTGATGGCTGCAGGTGCCATGGGAACAGTGATGCATTAGGTTTTCCTTGAAATTGTCTGCTGTGTCAGGGCATCTTCAAGGACTGACCCTAGCCACTGTCTGACTTTCAAGGAAAGCACAGATGGCAGCCAACTTTGAGCCCCATGGGTTCAAAATTAATCTGTGTGGTGCTATCTGGGTATATGCAAGTCTCCAAAAATTTCAGGCTGTTCACAAGCCACTTTCCTAAGAAGTTCTTGGATGGAGAAGATGAAGTACTTATTACTAGGTGCTGAAGCGTCCCAAGACATGACAAGGACATCCAGGTTTCATGGGGGAAACACAATGAACCTCTACAAATGGATGCTTAATTATGCAAGAAGGTTACTGACAAAGACATCTTGAAACTATTTCCATTGGTGGCAAATATCTGAAGCATTATTATTTCTTCAGAGTAGGATGAAAAAGAGTCAGCATATTACTATCTATTTATAGATTATGAGATTGGTATGTTTATCACACAGCATTAACGTAATAAATGCAGAATTTTCTCACTTGTAAACATCAATTCACTTCTCTTGGTTGAATCCACTTAAGGAGAGATACGTGTTTGCCCATTTAAAATTATTTCAATGAAAACTCAAAATGCTGTAAGAGTTTTAGTGATAATCACTTAATCCACACTCACCCAGCTGTCTTCATCTGGCACCACAAAAGCAAAGCATCTTTAGCAGATTTCTTCTCCTTGTTGTCCTCAGTTTCAACACTGATATCTTGGATCTATAATTAACATAGAAGTTTTAAATACTTTGCTGAGGAAACACATTTTGCCTTTTTTTAAAAGATAAAAGAAATTAGTTATAAGTAACAAAGGAAATCTATGATGAGAGGCATAGTGGAAGTGGGTGAAGGTTTTTCTTCATTTAAGAGCATTCATTTCAAAGAAAGCTTCATTTGCTGTTATTTCAATGCAGGATTACTCTTTGTTTAGTCCATTGACAAAACAGCTTAAACTTCACCAGAAAACATTATTTCAGTTATCAAGGCAAACCCTGCCCTATACAGCATTGTTGTTTTGCTCTGAAATGAGTCTCCTGCAGGACACTGAGCACATCTAGGAGCTGATGGGGTTTAGCAGATAGGGATCCTCATGAGGAGACACACAGGAGAAAGTGAACCAGGAGTTTCACAGGAGCTAACACATTAAGGAAAAAGTGTTTGTCCTTAAGAGCATCACAACTGTATAATCTGGATTCTAGGCTGTTACCCAGAGAAAAAAGAAAATTAAAAAATAGGTAGGGGAAAAAGGAAATAACTTTTTACTTCATATAGGACATATCTATCCCATTTAATGGATCTAGTTCAGTGTTTCTTACAAGAGAATATTGTAGCTTCAGTGAAGTTCCACTGCTGCCAATGAAAGCTAGGCAGACACTTGCTTAGAATCACAGAATGGTTTGCGTTGGAAAAGACCTTAAAGATCATCGAGTTCCAACCTCCTGCCATGGCCAGGGACACCTCCCACTGGATCTGATTGCTCAAAGCCCCATCCAACCTGGCCTTGGGCACCTCCAGGAATGGAGCACCCATGACTTCTGAGAGCAACCTGTGCCAGAGCCTCACCTCCCTTACAGGAAAAAGTTTCTTCCTAAGATCTCATCTAAATCACCTCTCTTCCATCTGAAGACCCTTAGGACAACACTGAGCAACAAGAAATTAAGGCAATGTTAAATTTACTAAATATTTATTACTATGTCATTTATTATGAATTATATACTTATTATATGAATGTACTATTCTTTTTGCAGAAGACCTTTCCAGCCTCTTTTAACCATGGGCACAGACCAGTATACAACTTGATGGAAAAATGTAAATCTCAGCTTTAGCTGGGACACTAAAACAATTCCTGTGGGCACTTGTAATCTGCTTCAGTGCAAAGTCAGACAGGTTAATGATTATCACCACAGAAGTGAAGAGCAGCTGAGGGCAGCATTTTCTCGCAGCATTTTCTCCCAGGTCTATGAGAGTGTACAGGTCTGTGACTGAAGCTTCATATTTATTATTATTTTAAAAATAAAACCGTATGACTCCTCACAGAAAACTCCCATGGTTGCCACTGATCAGCACTACTGATTGGCAGCATCATGAAAATCAGTTTATCCTCTCCCCTTAGCTCTGGAGCACGTTCCAGCCAGATGCTCAGCACTTCTCACTCCCATCATCTCGGAGGGCCTGGGAGCACTCCACTCTTAAAAAGCACAGCGATGTGTATTACAAACAACAATGGAAAACTCAAACTTGTGTATATCTACAGGTGAGCTTTACCTGGAATCTCAGGATAATAGTCCAAATAAGGCCAAGCGTCAGACGGTGATTCCCATCCACAATATCATGAGATCCCATATTTTCTAGATGCACTCTTTGCTCTTTTAGGAACTGAAGGGCTTTATCAACGTTCTCCAGGCAATGGATGCGCATCCTTCCCTTGGTTGGTTTAGGCTAGAAGATAAAGGTGAATAAAAAACCCCTATATTACTGTAGTACTTGTGAACTCTTTAGTCCAGGCAGGTAAGTCACCACATTGCCCTCCCCCATCCAGCAACAATATATGCATTTGTTCTTCCCGTTCCATGGACAAAACGGTTCTTTGCCTCTTACAGTGCATTTACACAAGGATAATGGTGGCACATATCAAACCCATGGTGGAAATGCCAGTGTCCTAGATCTGAGCCACACCACACATATGGTGCTAGTTTTTAGGTATTTTGTCTGGTTATTTCCTTCTTTTTTTTTTTTGTCTAGTGTTTTCATCCAGTAGCTGGAAGATTTCGTTAAGGTCACGCCACACTGGTTACATTTTCCCAAGATGCTTTTTTCCTCCAGTACATGTTCTTCCACACTTAAAAAGAAGATTCTTCAAAGGTAAAGATATGAAACAAAGCTTTTACCGATGTACACTGCCAATAGAGGGAACTGGTAATGAATGCTCCAAACAGTACCTGTAAGTTCAGATATGCACTGCCCAAAATGGCAGCTCAGGCTCAGACCATAAGCTACTCAATAAAACTCCTTAAGAAAGAAATGTCGTTGCTTTTTTTTGGTCAAGTGAACTAGGATAAATAGTATGAAAATAACAGAAGAGATTCATGCCAAACGATTTCTTCATAGGAAGACAAAGTAAAAACAATAACAAAGAAATCAGTAAGAATTTCACCAAGGCGCACTGCAAATGGAAAAAGTCGTGAATATATTAACAACAGGCTGAAGTCTACTGTAAAACTGAATAAAACGAAAGCAACTTTGTTCTGTAGGTAAGGATTACAGCTGAATCCATGTCAGTGCCCACTGAGATGTCATCCAAAGGTACTCGAGCAAACTACTAATTGACATAATTTCCTCGTTTTCCACAGTGAAAGTAACCGACTGGCCACAGAAAGAGCTCAGGCAAAATCCTTGCCTCAGACAGCATTCAAGGGGAAGAGTTTCAGCCAGAACCATATAACAGTCCCCAGCAACAGCAGCCTATGTAACTGTGTGCCATAAAGATGAAACATGTGCTGGAAAGATGCCCTTCAGGACACATAAACCCCTGAGGTCACTAGTTTCACTTCAGCTTTCAGCCAGGATAATTCTCCAGAGGCTGGGTAACCATGAAGATAAAGTCAACCCACAACTCTCAGCAAAAGCAAAAACTTCCATCAATCTGCCTCTGGGTTTGGGTACAAAAGCCCCTCCAAGGAGGCACAAATTGCATCTACATCCTATGCACCTGCTGTACAGCCTAAATGCTGCCAGCATAAGCTGAAGAGCCATAAAGCAAGCGGGAGCAAGAGTGAGGTTACATGGTTGGCTGAATCCTACTGCAGATCCCTCACTATCAACAGGGACAGTCTGGGATCCATCCTTTCACTGGCACAACCAGTCACCTCACAGTGTGGTAAACTGGGCCACAGGTTTAATGTAATCTTGCAAAATAGAGGTAGGCAGGCTGTTCCCAGGATGGGACAGGGAGTGCCCGACTGTGGGGGAAGGTGGAGGCAAGGCTGTGCCTGGGAGCTGCCCGGTCTGACTCTCACTCCAGCCCATTGCCACACCTGAGACAAGGTGTGCTTACTTTTATGATGATGTTCCCAAAACACAGGAATGATTGGAGCTGTTCCTAAGCAGCAACGACAGACCTGCACACTGGACTCTGTCCTCTCCATCTTAATGCAGCCCTTCTCAGTCATTACACCTAAGCAGCAGCTGCACTGCCTCTAATGCCACAATTTACTGAGCAGAAAATGGTTTTAAAAGCTTTTTCTGCTCTCAGAAGCTCCAGCACCAAGGTGACAGAGCTGAAACCATTCATGATACATGTTTTATTTAGTTCCCACATTGTACAGTGACATGCTGTCCAGTAGGAATGTGGGAAATGCAGTCTTAAAGGTTATAGGCAGTATTGTTTATCCCACAAACACAATGACTGTACCTGAAGCAGCAAAACGTGCACAGTAAACCTGAACAGGGCACTGCTCCTTGTACAGAAGGAGAAGGCTTGACAGAATTTTTCAAGCACTCTGGCATTAGTTGCATTTTCAGGCTCAGAAATTCCATTCTGGAACTGTAGCACCTTATTAGCAGTGCTATCTATGGCAGTTCCCATTATTCATGGTCCAAGAAGGCACTTCCATTTTCTCCACAGATGAGAACAACAGCATGACCTGGCTGAATAAACTGTTGGGCACGTCAAGAAGACAGAAGGTTTGATTTCTCTGTCCCTCTCCATAGGCCATACAGGTTAACTTACCCTTCTGCAACAGAAAGAGGAAGAGGATTCTGAGTCTGGTTTGTACAAAGCGTGGCTGCGTTCGCCACACTCTCCTGCACAGCCTCAAGCTGAGACTTAAGACCTAGCTTTCACCTTCAGTGGGATAACACAGATCCAGAAGTTAACCAGAGGGAAAGAAAGCACTCTGAATGCACCATTTTTTGTATTTAACTGAATTCAGTATCTTCCTAAGTGTATTATTAGGAAAACTTCTTTATAGTAAATACCTTCCCTTTTCCAACAGAAAGCATCACAGAATTTACTGCAGAGACAGTTTGACCTTTGAGCATCCAGGAATGGTAAGGGATTTGCTACTTCCTTATATAGTTATGGAAGAAACTGAGCTAAATGCTTAATTTTATGCTGAAAACAATTCTCAACTTTATTTTTCCGTTTGGGAGAAGCCAGTCAACAGCATGTCCAAACAAAATTACAACTGTCTCTTCATACTGGCTGGATTCTCTTCTTCTTTGCTCAGTGAGACTATTGCATGCCATCACTTTCCAAGTACTGTTCTATACACACAGCCTTACACAGTAAGGTCCGGACTAAACATTAGGATTAGCAATCAAATTGAACAAATACAGGGAGATGCTGATATTGCCCTCACTGGACTCTCTCATTTTAGAGGTCCTCCAATACACCTTCAAGGGCTTTTGAGTTTTCATTACAAAATTCTTAACAGCTTTTGAAAAATGCAGGGTCTGTGCAAATGTGGCTGGAAGTCTTAACAGAAGGCAAAGAGCAGCTCTTGCTTCCCTTACCAGCCTCCTAGATCCCAGACCGCTCCACTGGCAAATGGCTCCTGCTCCAGAATCTGAATCCCAGTTTCAAAAGTGACAAAACAATTCCTGTTTGTTCTACTATATCAGTCAGCAATATTAATTAATTGTTAAGCAATATTAAATAATTATATAGGCTAATTTCCACATTTGTTTATTGGTTTCTCACCATTTGATGTTTCTTGTCTTGATTTTTAAGCTTTCTGCATAAGATACTGCCTTCACCTTTCTGCTTGGGCAATATGGAGATGCAAGAAACTAACCAATTCCAGTTAAAATAAATTCCAAAAGGCTGGAGAACATCAACAAGTGAATGCTATGTGCCGATCCTCCTGGAATATTTTTGGTGTGTGTAATTGTGTTGAGGTTTAGTGCATTGCGTTATCTGCATTCTTATTTGTAGAGGAAGGTGTGGTGGAATGTACTGTGCAAACAGAGACTGCTGTCCTCTGTCCTGAGATAACGAAGCTACAAGAAGAATTTGTGGTGGTGCAGGCAGCTGCCAACAAGATACGCAAATGATGATGCAAGCACAGATCCAGCAGTATTACCAGGAGGCTCCTGCACCCTCCCAACCTGAGCAGACGCGTAAGCTGTGTTTGCATTTTTCAAAACCTGGAGTGAAAAATGTAAATTAATCACACAGCAGGAGTCACGCGACTGGTCCAGGTTCCACCACTGCTATTTGACACTGAAAGGCAAATCTTGGCAGGCAGATATGAAGATTTAAACAGAGGTGTCATGGTTGTTGTCTGAATCCTCAAACAATGGAGCACACTGGTCTCAGTTATTCCTGTATGAGTAACATCTGCTACCTGCAGTGAACACATCAAACCTGACACCTTACCGAAGTATACGATTTCACAGAGAGAAAGACGTTTTGAGCAAAACATAGTTCACAAACACTGAGAACAGTTACTTCCATCCACACAGGGTACTTCTACACATGTCACAGCTTCTTTACCTTCACAGATGCCTTTGGAAATCTCCCTCTCCTGCTGCACTGTACAGACACTACACTGTGGGCCATATGTTCGATTCATTACCAGCCTTAAGCTGCAGAGCTTCCATTAATAGGAGTGCTTGATGACAGGGGATTACACAGTTGCAACCTCATGTAGCTTTAGGTCTTAGCTAAAGACCCGTATTTCTTTGAAAAGATTGCTTTAAATTAGGTAGTTAAGAGCACAGCCATTATTTAAGGAACTGAAGGAAAAACTGACACCCAGCTGTTTCCTGACACTCAGTTTTCCTATCGCACAGTACTATTTTTCACTACAGGGGTTTTCTTACTTTTGCTGGTATCAGGGGCATTCTCTCCTCATACCCCAAGAAAGAATTTGCCCCATTTACTTAAATTAATTTTAGATATCGCCCTAACAGAGGAAAACCTGAATCTCATCTATTAGTAAAATCAAGTTTACCCAGGAATATTCCTGAGTACTGGGGTGCAATTAACACCAAGCTAAAACTGCTTGCAACGCTTCCCAGTGTGGACTTAACCCTCTCCGACCAACTGTCCTCCAAAATCCCTCAGCATGCTTCAGGGAATCATAGTATCATAGAATAGCTTGGGTTGGAAGGGACCTTAAAGGCCATCCAGTTCCAACCCCCCTGTGATGGGTAGGGACACCTCCCACTGAATTAGGCTCCTCAAAGCCTCACCCAGCCCTGCCCTTGAACACCTCCAGGGATGAGGCAGCCACAACTTGCCTGGGGAACCTGTGCCAGTGTCTCGCCACTCTCATGGTGAAGAAATTCTTCCTTATGTCTAGTCTAAATCTGCCCCTCTTCAGTTTATACCCATTGCCCCTCGTCCTATCACTACAAGCCTTTGTAAAAAGCCTCTCGCCAGCTTTCCTGTAGCCCTTTCAGGTACTGGAAGGCTGCCGTAAGATCTCCTCAGAGCCTTCTCTTCTCCAAGATGAACAACCACAACTGTCTCAGCCTGTCCTCGTATGGGAGGTGCTCCAGCCCTCAGATCATCTTTATAGCCCTCCTCTGGTG
Organism: Piaya cayana; assembly: GCA_013389865.1. Classification (NCBI taxonomy): domain Eukaryota; kingdom Metazoa; phylum Chordata; class Aves; order Cuculiformes; family Coccyzidae; genus Piaya; species Piaya cayana. Next base: position 288,955 of record WAAB01012867.1, on the reverse strand, counting down.
CCATTCCAACAGTTCCATATCCTTCTTACACTGAGGATTCCAGAACTGGACACAGTACTCCAGATGAGGTCTCCCAAGAGAGGAACAGAGGGGCAGAATCACCTCCCTTGCCCGGCTGGCTGCGCTTGTTTTGATGCAGCCCAGGACATAGTTGGCCTTCTGGGCTGTGAGCGCACATTGCCGGCTCATGTCAAGCATCTCAACAACCAGCACCCCCAAGTCTTTCTCTGCAGGGCAGCTCTCAACTACATCATCCCTCATCCTGTACTGAAACTGGGGACTGCCCCAATTCAGATGCAGAACTTTGCATTTGGCCTTGTTAAACTTCATGAGGTTCGCACAGGCCCACTTCTCCAGCCTGTCAGATCCCTGGAGGAGTGATGTTCCAGGCCTTGGGGCAGTAGGCAGTCTGCACACAGCCACCTGCATCCTGAGGCTGCATTTACTAGTACAGAAAAGGGCTGGCCATGGTGCCCAAGAACGTTCCTCAGCACAACTAATTCACCATTACTGAGATGGTATAAGGAGCAGGAGAACATTCAGTGCTCTGTATCTGTTAGATTAAGGAGCAGGGAAGACGCTGCTGGAAGCACGCAGCATCTTACCAGCAAGAAACCTTTGAAGGAGATTTCCTTTGATTCCTACTGAAACCAACAGAACGATATTTTAATGGTGTCTGGATCCAACTGAAGCAATAGACTTTTCTACTTTAATACATAAAAAGACATTTGCAGTGCTGAATTCTCAGTACTCAGTTTTACTGCAGTTCAGTCAAGACAAGAATTCACCAAAAACCCACCCAAACCCAAACCAAAACACCCCAATGAATATAATTAAACACTTACAAGTCTCTCTCCTGAAAGAACTTCCAGGAGTTTGATGAGCATCCTTCCATCGCGCAGGTCAGTGTACAAATCTGTGATTCTGCATGACACGCGTGCCAGGTGGGAATTGACCCACTTCGTGAAAGTCTTCTTCTGAACTGCCTCACGTTCATCTGTTAGGAAAACAGTACAAGGTTACTCAAAATAAGTCAGAGTTCAGGTACCTGCATGGAAATCTGATGTTCAAACATGTCTAATAATAGATTGAAGGTATGGCTTGTCTTCCTAAAGAACAATTGAAGAAATTGAGACTCTTCAGTGAAAATCCACCTTTCTTCCTATTTCATGAGATTTTCCCATTGAGTCACTATGGAATAAATCTGAAGTACAGAGGGCAGCAGCAGAAGTAGATAATCAGCTTTCTCAAGGTGTAAAGAGGTCTGTTGAAGAGCTACAACATAAAAGCCACTTCGGAGTCATCAAACTGTCCAGTAAATCGATCAAACGTTATGTGCCACCACTGGAAGAGGGCCAACTTCTGCTCTCAAACAGACACACAAATCCACAACAGACCTCCTGAGATGCCAGAAGTCACTTTGGATTAAGATAGGTATGAAAAAGAGCAGAGACCAAAGCTTCCCATTTCATTTGTTCCTTTCTCATTAAAATATTTATTTGCAGATCCAACATTTGCAACTGTTTTTACACAATGTCAAGGTGAAGTTTTCCATAACTGCATGTTTGAAGTACACTCACATGTATTTAAAACCATAGAGGAACAGCCTCTTTCCACCCTTCCTTCCCAGAATCTTTCACAACTGTTTATACATGAAAACATTTGCTACGAGAGCTCTCTTAATGCACAGGCTCACTACAGTCCCCACTCATTCAGAAGCTCCTGAACAGCCAAGCCAAGAACACTCGGACAGAAAATCTCATACAACTTTGTGGTTAAATTCTTCTACCAAGGGCTTTGAATGAAGCCCTTTTTTGTTAGCAAGAAGTTATTTCACTGAGCTGGGAACTACTACTGACCAAACTTGTAAAAACACAGGTGCTCAGACTTGGGCTCCGAAGTCCATAATCAGCAACATGAATGTTTTTCCAAAGATTGGAGCATCTAAGCCTCCCATTGGTCTCTTTAAAGTTGTTGGCGTGTTCAGAAACAGGACATGAATACTGGTAAATGATAAACCAAAATATTAAATATACAGCTCTGAAAATTCTGAGTACATTGTCTGAAACACAGAAAAACTTTCATGACAGTGCTGATCAAGACAGTTTATATCTGGGTACCCAGAGGTTCAGTGGATGCTGTCCTTCACAAGGAAAGATGTGCCCCCTCCCTGGCAGCACAGTGTGGTGTGGGTGTGATCCCAAGACGTTCATAACGAGTTACAGCCTCCACACCACTGGACCTTGGGGACAGCAAAAAAAATCTTGGTGACAAGGAATGGCAAAGACACTGAGGGTGAAGAGGAAAAAAAGTTGGGAAGTAAGTAAAAGAGAAAAAAAGACTGCAACAAAAAAAAATCATATAGCAGAATGGTGGTCAGGAGGAGGAATCATACAGGGAACGGGAGAGCAGACCAGCACTTCAGTGGCGGTTTGCCCAATTACAACAACTCCACCCTAAGATTTCAGTTCCTCCATGTATTTCTGAAGTTATTCTTGCTATCCAACCATGTGGTAAGACGTGACCAAAGCTGATGCACTGAAACTGTCACATTTGTGTCAGCTATTACCTACCTATAAGGCACGTAATGAAAAAAAAAGGAGGCTTAGGAAGATGTAAAAGGTGGTTTCTGTGATAAAGCAGCAATATGCTTTCAATGAATTGACAGTTTGCGTTACTCTTGTTTCCTCCTCACTCTGTACAAAGCGGAGGATTGCTAAGATATAGTGAGCACACAGGAAATTAGCAATAGCGGCAGCTCACTTTCATTTGCACCGGGAGGAGCCAACTGCAATTTCTCAAAAGCAGCAGTGTGTGCCCCCCAAACCTCTGCCACACACACACACCCCAACACTGCATGATACACATGCCTGTTACTGCTAGAATGTCAGAGCACAAGCAGCACAGGACTCCAGTGCACACGTTAATAAGCACCATGCGACCAGGAGAATGGTCAATTTGTTGGAAAGCCCAAACCTTTTCACAGCAAGGCAGTACTAGGAAAATAAATCTTGCCTTTGCTGTCTAACACTGCAGCATCTCCTAACCACATTGCAATTAGTACCAGTGGTGTAACAGCATGGCTTGTTCAATCTTGGATCAAAGAAGAAATAACCCAACGCATCTGACTACTGGAAATAGTTGTCCATCCAAGGACTGACTTAAATATAGTGTCTACTAACCTTAAATCTGTATTTCATGAACTATTCATAGCAAGTCCCTGGGAATGCTGTATCTGCATATCTGCTTGTCTAGTAAACCACGCTTTTAGTTTTAGTATTTTTTTTAAATGAGTCATAGAAGAAAAATGTTGCAATAGTTGGTGCTTTCTAAACTAAACTCCAACTGAAATTAACCACATATCCCTTCATCAGCTTGAATAAGCCTCAAAACCGCTCAGCAAGTTTATTTGATCACTGCAGTCTACCAGAAGCACAACATTCAGAGTTCCCTGTGGTTACATTAATTCTGAAGAGAAATACGGAGGTACAGGAGCCTAAAACCTGAGCTGGATATAGAAAATATAATGTTTAAAAAAAAAGCTATCAAATACCATTATAAAGCCATCCATCAAAACCATCTTTGGTCAAATGGTATGGTTCTCAACAATTCTCCCAATTTGGGATCACTATGAAAGTAATGGGTGGGAAAAGAATATCCATGTGGTTTTAAGTAAAAGAAGATTCAGGCCGAGAGCCTAATCTTGAACAGATTAAGACATGAAATGGGAGAAATGCAGTGACATGCCAAGCCAGGTTGTGAAAACTTTCATGTTGTATTAACTGACACCAGTTTAGGATCTTTTCTTGCTGAAATCAAGTCAAAGTCAGTCAACAGGTCAGCCAGTTTCAGGCAGTCCTTTCAGGAGGGAGAAGATGAGTTCCTCCTGTGGATGATGCTGACTCAGCCCAAAGTTCAGTCTCCCAAAAGTCTTCCCCACACCTAGCATGATTGGTGGCCCTACAAGAGGACATGAAAGTGCATTCTACAGGCAGTGGGGATTCATGAGAAAAGCCCTGAGAAAGTTCCAGTAACCCTTTTCTTCCGTGTTGTCTTAGCATCTTTAAGTGCACCTTGAATACTGTGTCCAGTTTGAGGCCTCTCAGTACGGGAAAGACATTGAGCTGCTAGAATGTGTTCAGAGGAGGTCCATGAAGCTGGTGAAGGGTCTGGAGAACAAGGGTTACAATGAGGGGCTGAGGGAACTGAAGTTGTTTAGCCTGAAGAGGAGGCTGAGGGGAGACATTATCAGTCTCTACAATTCCTAAAAGGAGGTTGTAATAAAGTGGGAATTGGTCTCTTCTCTCAAGTTACAAGTGATAGGATGAAAGGAAATGACCTCAAGTTGTGCCAGGGGAGATTTAGATCAGATATGAGGAAAATTTTCTTTGCCAAGAGTGGTGAAGCACTGAACAGGCTGCCCAGGAAAGTGGTGGAGTCATCTTCCCTGGAGATATAAAAACATGTAGACATGGCACATTGGGACAAAGTTTAGCAGGCACAGGGGTGTTGGACAGTTGGACTTGATCTTAGCGGTCTATTCCAACCTTAATTATTCTACAAAATTATTAGTGACGAAGAGAACATAGCCTACAGTCTTCCCTGTCCAGCCAGTGGCCCTCTGTGTTTGGTGGATGATGCTTGGTGCCGTTACATATGCTTTCTTTGGTCTAGTTCAAGAGCAGTGGTGGCCTCTCCCCTTCTGCCTTCCCGTTTCCTCTGCCTCGCTCTCTGTGGTCCTTGATTTCCTGTTTACGGTGAGAGGTTGAACAGCTTGGTTGGTTTTTAAGGCTCCTCACCCCCACACACGCCCCACGTTTGCTCTCATCTTTGCTCCTCTCACCTGATCCCCACCCATCCTCTGCAATGCCATCCTCCTCCCTGCTCACACTGCCAGATAAAAATAGTGCGAAAATCTCTACCGAGACCACAGCAGTGATGGTTTCAGTGCTAAATCCAAATGCTCAGCCTCCTGTCAGCACTTCATATATACCTGGGCAACTACATTAATGAGGACTTTAACAGCTTTTTGTTTTCTGCCCATGTCTCTTGCTTTCCTCTGATTCACAGCAAGAGCAGCCAAAGGCAGAGACATCCCTGGCTGCCTGCGTGCAGCCTCCAGCCCCGTGGGAAAACCCTGTGGCGCTGCGCAAGAACCAGCCCCCCACCTGCTCACGGCCAGCTTTTGCGGACAACTGGCAACTTTATCTCAGAAAAATGCCACAAGAGACAGCCAGCAGCTCTTTCAGGCTTCTAATGGGTCGGTCACCCAGGAAGGCCGTTCTTTATCCAGTGCTTGGCACACACAGAGCACAGCTCTAATTCCCCACTATTAGCGATACAAACACCAGAAGGGAGAAGGCGCAGCAGTTCTTGTCCCTGCTTCGCTTAACTCCTCTTGTGCTCCCACAACGTGGGAAAGCAAAACAAGCCCGTTTTGAAAGTTGTGTGACTGGGGCTGGTCATGTTAAAACCTCTCATGATTATTTCTACATGGTGTTTCACAATGACTGCAGGTTTTTGCAACGCTTTTATCAACCCTTTCACACTGATAAAGTGTATTTTTCTGCTCTGGGGTTTCAGGTTAAAACACAGAGGGAATAAAACCCAGCTAACTTTGGTTCTACGTTTCAGAGAAAGAAGCTTACACACAGAAAAGCACTACTTACAGCTCTAACTCAGCTAAGCACAGAACACTGCTATAATTCTTTAATGTGCAGTACTGTTGTAAAATCCTACACATTAAGGACGAGATGCATCCCTGAGTGTTGACACCAAGGATTTAGCATCGGCAATGGGCCCTGAAACTCTACTTATGTATCTTGTGATCGTTTTGACAAATGTCCTTCATATTTTCAAAAACAGTTTTAGATTTTGAAGATTAATTAAAACTAGAGGATATGGGTGGAGCTCCAAGTGTCCTACAGCTTGTGAAAACATTTGTTTCCCAAGGGTAAAGAGAAATGCGCAACATGCAAAACATGCACAGCAGGAAAACGGAAGCCGTGCTAAGAGCAGTATTGATAATAGAGAATCCCACTTATCTTGAAGCAACACTGGGAAGGAAATTTCCTTTATGCGGAAACCCCCACGACAATACTAGTAGCACACAGCAGCTTGCAAACCCCAGCTCTGTGATCGCGATAAGTCAAGGACTGACTTTGTTTAGGAATTTAGTAAATAAACTGGAGTTTGTACACTGAAATTCACATAAACAAGGGCCAGACAGGATCACAAACAGGCATCCAGCCCCTTCCCACTCCAGGAGAGTAATTTCTTCCTCTACTAATTGGATGAGAAAAAAAATCTTAACAAAAATGTAGTTAGCTTTCTGAAAGAGCAGAGCCAGGAGTGCCAGCCACTGAACTCACAGTGCATGACAGCAGGAGGGGGGTCGTGTACAGCATCCTCCCTCTGTCACACACTCAACTCCACTGAGTGAACTCAATAGTGCTGTGCCAGAATAATGGAGAGTTTGTCTTAATAACTGCCCTGGAAAATGCTCGGCTGCAGGAGCCGGCAGAGAGGAACACGGGCCCCCATGACCCCTTTTGCTACTCCCACATGCCAGAAAGTATTATCAGCTTCGGCATGACTACAGCAATGACTGCTGCTGTGGCAAAGGTTACCTGTGTGGCTGCTTGTTTTCTAAACACCTTGAAGTCGATCTGCTCCTTTCCATACTGGTCAAACCACATTTTCAACAAAATGACCTTGAATCAATTTCAAACTGCATGGCAAATATATTTGGCACACACTGTTGCCAGCCCAGCACAGGTAAAATGACTTTCAATGCGCAACAGCTCCTGCCAGCCCCTGGACTGCAACAGTCTCTGCACCAACCAGATAAACAGCAAAGGAGCTGAAATGCTACTGAAGGAAAGAGAAATTGGAGCACAAAAGGAAAGCTGAAAGGCGCACCAAGTGTCTAGAACTGTCGCTGGGTGTTTGGTGCATGTGCAGCCACCCTGGGACAGCCCAGCCATCAGAGGCACCAAAAATCCTCCCTGCTGAGTCCAGCCAGCGGGCAGCTTGCTCTGTGCATTATCAATGTTTGTGGATCCCTGTAATACCCCAAGCAAGACAAATTAAGGATGAGTTTTAATCCCTAACTCCAAAAACTCTGTCTCCTGCAGGTTTACATCTTGTTTGATTTCCATGCTAGAAGTAATATTTCCAGCTTAAAATTACTGTTTTTTCACTAGAGCAACACACACAGCCAATGTGCGCCCTACATGAAGCATTGCTAAATACCCTGATCAGTTGAGCATTGCTCCAGGCACACCACTTCTGCTGATATCCAATACCCACAGCTTCCCACAATTCCCTAGATCATAACCTAGGTTAACCATCAAAAGAGAAAACTGAGCTTCCTTTCACAGGACAAGCCCATTACTGTCAGTTTTCAGGGCATGAGACATCATCCTGTGCTCCTGTAGATACAAGGACATGGAGTTAAATAGCCACTAATATTCACAGTTTCACAAATTCCAGCCACACCAGGAAGTTATAAAACTGAGAAAGATGCTTGGGAGAACAACAGATCATATGTGACCAGAATGTGAGGATCAAGCCAGATTTTATCATGAAACAACAGGAATGTAAACACGGCGATAATCTTCACCATTTGTTACAGTAACTGATGGATAAACCAACATGAAATAATTCTAATACAGGTCTAACCTCTACCTCTCAGGCAGGCCTGAGCACAGGCTTGTACCCAGCCCGGAGGCCGGTATGCTGATCCCTCAGTGGAACTGACAGGACCAACAGCTCCTTCGGTCACCATCCCAGCACCACTTTGAAAAAAGAACAATGCTGGTGGCTCCTGGTCCTTAAATCTCCTCTCCAAGCCAAGGGCTGCATGCTCAGAGGAAGGGTGAGGACTACCAGCAGCCCTGGCCTGTGATCTGTGCTGGGGAAGGAGGTTGGGCTGGGGTTTGTGTGCTTCTGACAGCCTTGCAGGTCACGCTGGGCTAAGTCCCTCGGCTGGGACACTGTGGGACAGCCCACCTCCAGAACACAAATCGGTCAACTGATGCATCACTAAATATAACCCAAAAGGGAAAAAAGCACTTCTGTATCTGTACCAGATCAGCTGAGGAGAGAAACATCTGCTTAACAAACACTGACAAAATGATGGCCTTTTCACATGGTCCACACACAAGCTACAGGATTACAGGAGGCAGCAGGGAGCCCAGAGACAACGATGTGGAAGCATGCGTAGCACAGGGTTTAAATTAAGATAACCTGGATCACTCAACAGGGAAGAAAACGATGGAAGGAGGACGGTTCACTCACTGAGAAGGAGAACTACCAAGTGCCTATCGAGAAAAGTAAATAAGTTTTCCTTAGCATTCAAATGTCCTATGACCATCTCCCCTTTAGTAGTAAGGCAATAAAACTAAACAGTGGATGCTGCTTTTTTCCCCAGCTGCAGGTAACGGAATAGGATTGAACACAGGTTGATGAAAAAGGGAAAAAAAGGAGATAAATGTAGAAAACACAACTCCATGATATGTGTGCAAAGGCAAGCAACAACACAGAATGGAACCTGCAGGAAGCCAAACTTAAACATGTCTTTATACAGAGAATCTGACAGATGTGTGCCTGATACTTGGATACAACAGGTGAACTATAGAAAAAAATTCTCCTTCATTTTTACTTCAGTGTTGCAGACTGTCTAATACAGAGGAACAACTGCAGCTGATGGTTTTGATCCAAGTAGGACGCATTTGTTATAGTTATTTTATGGCACAAAGTGATCTGTGGAGTGACTTCCCAGCAAAAAGGGTGAGATTACACCAACGCTTCTACATGCTCAAACATGACTTAGACGAGAACTTGAATGCAAATGAGAAAGATGACAAAGCAACAAGGTGATTTTGTTCATGCCATGTTTAGGAGCAAACTTGCTGCTGCTTTCCCAACTCTGCTACACAGAGACTATTGTTCAGAAGTCAAGGGTGTGTTCAACAATCCATTCTCTTTTTCTAGGAAGCATTGACCAGCTTCTAAATCCTATTAAATATCTACCCTTCTCCACTAAACATTACAGCATGTGACCGCTGTCACTGCTGAAAATGCTCTGACAGGAATAAAGGGAAAGCTACATAATGCAGCCATTGGAAAAAAACAATTCTGCCGCTTTCTCTCTTTGATGTCACTAAATCTCATGTAGACAATAAAATGATGCCCAGAACAATGTCCAGTAGCCAGCCAAGCATTACAGGGTGTGGAAGGGCAGGTCCCTTCATTGTCTTTATTTTAAAAAGAGTTTATGTCATTTTGGTGTCAGCAATACAAAAATAAACCTCCTGAAAGCCTCCTTTGGATTCAGGTATAAGAACAACTATGTTCATCTGCAAGAAGTTGCTGTAAAATCTCCCACAGAAAATAAATGAAACATAAAAGTCATCTGGGTTTGAGAGATTAAAGTGGTGGAAGAACTCAGCCTTTTTTTTTTTAATTCAGAAGATGAAGATGACATAAATTTAAGAGGATTTAGAGAGAATATGTGCTCAGTTCTCTCCACATTGGTGCAAGCTACAGGAACTAATTGTTTAACCTCAGGAAAACTGCAACACAAAATTGTGTAAATACCTCCCATACCATGGCCAGCTCTCCCTGCAATGGAAAACACCATGGCACACAGCCCACTGCATAAACATTAACCATCATGCTTTTTTTTCTGGTACTCTGTGATATCAGCTGACTTCTTGTTCCTGTGTATGAAATGCAAAGCAGGTACAGAAATGGAGCCTTTCTAGTGGATGATTAAAAGTGTTTAACACTTCTAGGTGCTGGTTTTGGAAACACTCCCATCCTGAGCTTTACATGTTACCACAGAATCATAGAATGGTTTGGGTTGGAAAGGACCCTTGAAGCCCATCCAGTTCCAACCCCCTGGCCACAGCCACAGGCACCTTCCACTGGATCACACTGCTCAAAGCCCCATCCAGCCTGGCCTTGAACACCTCCAGCGACAGGGCAGCCACAACTTCTCTGGGCAACCTCTGCCAGTACCTCACCACTCTCACAGGAAAACATTTCTTCCTAATGTCTAATCTAAATCTCCCCTCTTTCAGTTTAAAACTGTTCCTCCTTGTCCTGTCCCTGCACTCCCTGATAAAGAGCCCCTCCCCACCTTTCCTGTGGACCCTCAGGACTCCATCATCTCCCCCTGGCTACCATACAACCACTCATGTTACTGAAGTCCATTATGAGAAAAATATTCAAGAGGACCAAGGCCTGATCTCCAAAACGTATCTGGAGAAAGATGTTACAAAACTGCTCTTACAGCAAATGAGCAGAAGTAAAGTTGCATGAAGGAATGAAAAACTTTATGGCCTAATTAGTGTGCAGTATAGAGTTCAAATGGACCTCCTTTCAAAAATAGTGCTGTCAGCATTTAACATAAAAGGAGATAAAGGCCTGATGGCTGATCTGATGTTAGTAATTTACACTTGCTGCCTTTTTTGTCACTTTGTGTAACAGACAAATCACTTCATGAAAAGGAGTATGGAAAAAGCATCGTCCTGTCCCAGGACACTAACTGCAAAATTCCCACAGAAGAACAATGCAAACCCGAGGTCACTGCACTATTTCAAGTACACACAATCTTGTGGGGTCTTTGCAATTTCCTTTCAAAAACATTATGAGCATAATGCAGGGAAGTGCCAGGGGTCTTTGGAGGAGGGCAGTGCTGTTGTATTCTATGCTGGCCCAAACCACCATCTGGTTAGCAGCGCTGGCAAGGCTTGGCACAGGCAGAGAACATGCCAGGTCCTTCACTACCATAGGTCCATCTTATTTCTTCTTACATTCAGCAAACCTAGCAGAACGAAAGAGTTTTTACAGCGGATTCCCACTTGTCTACAAGAGGAAAAACAAGGGTAGGGAAGAGGAGGGGTTTCTGTTTTATGATTTCTGTTGCTCTTTTCCTTTCAGCACTCCTCCCTCTTCTCCACACCTGCAGTTAATGCAATAATTCCCACATAAGATTACTAGCACGCTGTGATTTCTACACTCCAACTATGTGACCAGACTGGGATCCTCCTTATCTGGGTATTTGGAAATATGAAATTGTAACTGTTAAGCAGAGATGAGTCAGTAAGGGATGGGCATCAGGACTCAGCATTAACCATGAAGATGGAAACAGGGATGCTGAAACCCATCTTTTACAGGTATTGCAGACCAAAGCTTACAGTGGCTCACACTACCCTGGAGCAAGGAGACCTGCTGGTGCTGCAAGGCTGGATGTGTCCCAGCAAGGGATATTCTGATATCAGAAGAAAGCTGCTACTGTGAGGGTGTTAAGACACTAGATTCTCCACAGGCTGTGGGATCTCCATCATTAGGGATATTAAAATTTCAACAGGACGAGTCCCTAATCAATATGATATAACACTGCAGTTGACCCTGCAGGTCTGCTGGACCAAATAAACTCCTCTTCCAACATAAAGTATTCTGCGATTCTATGAATTTCAGCAAACTTAAACAGAAACAGGCCAGAAGACTGAACTGATGGTATTCCTATTGAATCAGAGAACTGTGGGGTCTTTTCTTTCATGTGAGGCACAACTTGAGATATTACATGGAGAGAAAAGTTGAAGCTGTGGTATATTTTGACCATGCTTCTTCACAAACTCACTGCAATCAGAAAGAAGAAAGCGGAAATAAATGCCAAACCTTCGTTGGTTTCATGTTTAAATCTAATTTCACTTTAATGACAGAAAAGAATGAATAGAAAATAAATAAATCTATGATGAATGCATTTAATCCTTTCAAAATATTAGCTCTTGACATTAAAACATGTTATCATTATAATTAATTGCGGTTAAACTACCATTTTCATTATCGCAGAACTATTTTTAAATGGAAGAACATGTATTTAAACAACCACTGCACTGATCAAGGACTAATAGTAGTTGATTTCATACCCTTGTTGAACAAAGTGTTTAGTTCACCCAGTTTCCATGGTCACACAGTAATTCACTATTGTTAACTGCACGCTGTATGTAGAGTCAGACGCACTGCACTGTACTGACAGGCTGCCAAATAAAAGCAGTAGCACTACAGGTAAACTAGGCCACGGCTCAGCAAGCCTGAGGTCTAAGCTGAATCGCAAAGGTGAGAGCTGAATGAGTAATAGCAAGAAAAATATTGCAGATTACAATAAAAATTACCTGTATAACTGCTATACACAGTTATTTCTAAGAAGTGAGTTTTTTAAAATGAACGAATTTTAATGAGATTTGAAACAAACTGCTAATAAGAAGCATTAGAGGAAAAATCCCTAATCTTCTCTGGCTCTAATCTGCAAACTCATCATGCAGAGCTGCAGAGCTCCTGCTGAAGTCCTGGAGTTGCTGTCTTTTGAGACTGGAAGAACTGATATTTTAACCTGGTGACTTGCTTCAGAAAAGCACTGGAAAAGTGAGCCACAATGTAAAATTTCAAACACACACATTCCAATCAGTCTCTCTGTATATTAACATTCTTTTTTAAGAAATCCATGTGGTAATTGATCTGCCTTTCCAAGCCATACCTGCTTTCTTAGGATTTCTGAGGTTCAAACAAGTTGGACATATATTCTAATTCCTCACCTCAAAATTTTCCTGCTTTTCTGTTTGATTCCAATCCAAAGGTCATTTACTGAACTGCTTTTGTGGGACAATGTGGCATGTTTAAGCAAAATCACTTTAGCCTTTGGAGTTATACATGAGTAGGGGAAAAAGATACTTTTCCAGTACAGTATTTCCTGCCCATGTAACTTGCAAAGCAGCACCAGACAAAAGAAAACTTGTTTGAAGCTCTAGAAGATCTCTTTGAGATTCAAAAACTGATGCAAATTTGAAGGAATTAGCTGGATAAAATCACACTGTGAACACTTTAAACGTTTATCTTTATCCAGAGCCAACACTTGTTTCTCTACTCTTAAAGCGGACCTGTGAGTCACACTGATCAGGCAACATAGGGACTACGCAAACTGGAAAGCTTCACATGGGCACAAAGGTGTGGCTTCTGTCAGTTATCCATGAGAACTCCCACTAATTTACCTTCACTTTCTTTAATTTTTAGCACGCTAAGAAAACTAAGTGCTAAACATCATAAGTTTGGTATGATCAATGTAAGAAACACCCAAACACTCCCGCTCAGAGTAATTTCATCGAGGTTTTCTTAATCATGTTGTGCGTAGGCTCTATGTTCTCGGCTTTCACCTCCCTCAAAATGCGAAACAGGGCTGCTGTTTACTTTTTTAATTAAGAAAACCCAACAGACTATGAAATATGGTACTTAATTAAGGAAATGTAGAGCATAAGAACTTCTGAAAGCTGAATGATTAATGATCCCAAGCTGATGTGACATTAATGCCACTATAAAATAATTTGGGTATTGGTGCTTTACATATGTGAACAGGGTCGTCAAACTACAATTACGTGTGCTTATATCCATCTTGCACACTTTCATAGCCAAATCACAGATACACAGGCATGAAAATGCATGTATATTTTACACAGATTGTGTGCACCTTATCTGCATGTTCCTTAACCCTGAGACATGACAACTCACTGATTTTCAGGTCTCCAAACTTATGGGCACATTTCAGTCTAACTCAAATACACAATATGCTTATGCAAAAGAAAAGTCTCTACAAATAGCCTCCTGAACATGGAGCCTACAGTGACCTGCAGCTGGTGCCAGTGAAGTGGTTTTAAACTTGGCAACAGGAGCTAAACCAGAAGGGAGAGCTGATTTATGTAGCATGGAAGCCAGAAGGCATTCTGGCACTAGGTAGTCCACAAATGTACACTTGCCAGGTTGAATCGGCCACATTTGCAGAGGCTGGAGGAGAGTAAAGGACATCCCCATTAATTCAGGGCCCATGGAAACAGGTACTGTGGAGATACCACCCTGTCCAGTCATTTCAGTCATTCAGGAAAAACAAGGGGAAGGGGTCCTCTCAGCTGCTGTTTTATTTTATGCTGGTCCCAGCCCTTCCATACCCAGCTGAGAGGAAGCAGCTCTTCTGGAGCGAGGTCTACATCCCTACAGAGAACACCACTGCCAGAACATGCTGCACGGTTGGAGACTTTACACATTTGGTGTCCTTAAGTGTTGTCTGTTCTCTAGGACAATTTGCAGCTGTTTTTATTTAGGGGGAAAAAAAAAGTATCTGCAGCAAGGAACTGTCTGGAACAGGGCCCTAGGATACATAGACATCTTTCAAGTGGCATAAAGTATCATGAGCACCAATGTACTGGCAAATATCAGTGCAACTCGCCTGTTGGGAGCAACTGTTCCAGAAAAAAAGGATTTACATGATGGGGATTTTATAATACATCCTATCAGGCATTATTATTGACTATTTCATTTTGGCAGAGAGACACAGAGAGAAGGATTTAATAATATTTGAGTAGCAGCAGGTTTATGGAAAAAGATGTACCATGTTTCAATCTAGAAACTCCTTCCATAAGGACTTAGGCAACAGCTATGAACACTCATGTCCAGATGGAAATGACACATANGCCATTCCCCCTCGTCCTGTCCCCTGTCACTTGGGAGAAGAGCCCAGCTCCCTCCTCTCTACAACCTCCTTTCAGGTAGTTTTAGAGAGCAAGGAGGTCTCCTCTCAGCCTCCTCTTCTCCAGGTTAAACAACCCCAGCTTTCTCAGCCGTTCCTCATAGGGCCTGTTCTCCAGTCCCTTCACCAGCCTTGTCACTCTTCTCTGGACTCGCTCCAGAGTGTCAACATCCTTCTTATGGTGAGGGGCCCAGAACTGCACACAGAATTCAAGGAGTGGTCTACAGTATTCAAGGAGCGGTCTACGGCTAAGGCCCGCGGTCAGAGGTTGCTGGATTATCTGTGCACCCGTAGCAGTAACAGTAGCCAGAATGTCACCCAGGGAACAGTCAGGATGTTATGGGCATTGCCAATTTTCTAAAACAACTTCCTTGAGCTGGAAGTGAAACACACCTTCCTGTTACCAGGTAAGGCCATGAGGATGAAACACAACTTGCACCCCACAGGGTGAACCAAGTCTGTGAAGACATAGACAGGGAATGGGGTACAATTCAGCCCTGAGAAAGCAAATACAGTCCCACAACCACAGCTAAAATAGTTCTGATAGCCTTTCCTTTTCCTTTGGGCTCAAGATTAGACCCTCAATTCAATTAGGCTTCATCCACTTAAACAAAGAACCACGTACCCCGTGGCTTTTGTCAGCACCTCCAGCCCGAGCATGCAGGGGCACCCACAGCCCCCTTGGCACGGCGAGTGGGAGTGGGTGCAGGCATTGTCATCCCACTCCCAAATCCCAAGGAATTGCTTTTATTTAAACCACTTGAGACACTTAGCATCTAAAGGTAGGCTTAGCCCAAATTATTGAACACCCTAATGCGTGAGAATAACAGAAAGGTCAGAAGTTCAGAACATAGCCAACATCTGACATTTCTAGACACCTCCCATCTTTATTCCGAGCCTAAGTTAATTGCCATACTGAAACGGCTATTACTCATGTTAAATTGCAATCCAAGTACAGTCACATACGCAATTTCAGAACAGTCTCTTTCCTTATATTGCCAGACAATCTGGAAAAGCTAAGAAGATGAACACACCCTGAAAAAAGCAACCATTGCACTACCACAGTAAGGCTACTATCCCTGGAAATAACCGTGGAAAGATACTGAACTAGAATGCAGAATTAATTATTACCCAAAGCAAAAATGCATGTGTTGAGTACAGATGAGACAGCCACGTTTGCATTTTCCTTTTTTCCTGGAAACAAACTACAATCAGATCACATTTTCAAAAAACTGGAAGCACTGCCTGGACAAATCAAACACCAAGAACTGGACTTTGGAGCTTTTTGGAAGAGGAAGGATGAACCCAACATATGATATCAGTGTGGAAAAGTTGAAACCAAAGAGGAGTTATTTGAGAAGAATGAAGGAGCAGGTCTGAGTTTGAGAGACAAAATCCCATGAGTGAGTCCCTCAGCACTGTACCATTGTGCAGTGTCACTGCCTTTAATGGGGCTGCCCTGGCTCAGGTTATCTGAGATGTGGGCTCTGCACATTGGCTGTTTTTTTGAAGAGTTTGCCAAAGTTATCAAGTTAAATTTAAGTAACTTTACTAAACCAAATTTTTTCTCCCCACGAAAAATCTGGGCAGCCAGCATTTATTTGTTCAGATAAACTCTTCGTAACAACACACTGTTCTGTGTAATCTTTGCACGCACGAGGCCACCTCTTGCTTGTGATTAGAGTGCTATAGTAATACATATCAGTTTTGAACCTTACCACCATGCTGTCTTCATTCTCTCTTTGGTTTGTAATCCTCTGGTATTCTACCTGAAAACTCAGTTCCGATAGAACTAAAACAGACAAGAAAACTTCCAAGAAATCAAAACCAAAGCAATCCTCAGAAACACATGCCTGGCCATTCTGACAACATCCAAAGCAGAATTGCTTGCATTCTCTGCAAGGGACAACAAATACGGTTCCTGGACATTGACATTCAGGATGACACTTCCTGTTTGATATTGTAGGAAACATTCAAAACCTGCAAGCAGGAAAACATAATCATGACCTCCTGCCCCCCTCAACAACCTTAATCCAGTTTTATTATAAACAGCGCACAACTATGTGTTCTGATAATCACCCATCAAACAGAAAACTGACCTGCTCAGGTGTAAGTTTGTCATGTGCGAGTAACTGGGCCTCTGCTTCTAAGAGTTCCAGCTCATCTTTTTATGACCAACCCAAACTTGCCTGAACATGGAATTATCTGCATTTCCAGTTATCTCATGAAAAGGCCACTCGGTAATACCAGATCTTTCACAAGACCTTTGAAAACCACAAACATGGCCCCTAGACCATGTCACAGCAACTGCCTGCATGCCTGCTTAACTGTACTGTTCCCCTCAAAAACTGAAGGGCCTTTTTCTTTAAGCTCCTTTCTAAGTGAAACAGTGGGGCATTCAGCACAGCTACAAGACTGGTTAATAGTAGTTTGGCTACAGTAGTTCTCTTTCAACAAAGGAGGCTCTCAGCCCAGGATACCCTCATTCCAGCAGCGAGTGTACAAGGTCTTTTGTGTTAACGTGGGCTCTCCCAGCCATCGTGACCTTAGACTCCACATCAAAAGTCACAAGCATGAGTGGTCACCATCCTTCTTGTCTTTTTTCCTCTGAAAGAAACGCAACAATTGAGCTATATGCATTTTTAGGAGCAGCAAGCAATTTTAGCCTCATGTGCCCTCTTTAATTACATTCAGACTATCACAGAGGACAGTGGAGCCAGAATTACTTGGAGTGCTATGTTCAGTACGTGAACGAAGTCATGTGTTCAAAACTGAGTTAAGAGTAAAGTCCTCCCCCATAAAGCCCTACTGCTCCCATCATGTATGTTATCCTCTCATCGCACAGGATTTCAGAACCACCAGAATGCAGAGTAATCCAAGAGTTTGCTACTCCCTCCATTAATGATCCTTTTCTCCAAAATGACTAATTTTGAGTTGGAGGGAGGGCTGTTTGCCTGATTCTTATTAAGCTGTGTTCATCTTAGGAGTCTTTATGTCACTTCACTTGGACAACAACAGTGGCAAAAGGACCATCACCTGCCAGCCCCAGCTGCAAATTTCCAAATGAAATTGCAGATATGGTTTCTTCAGGTAAGTGCAAAATGTTTTCTAAACCACTTGATTTATTTTATTCTAAGTCCTTCCCCACAGCTTTTAAAGTGAAAGAAGACTAATTCCCAATATTTGGCTTAACAGTCTTCCCAGACCTGTCCATTCGATCAAGACAATTCATCTTCACGTAAGAAAAAAAATACGTCATTGTCATAGCTTCCTGCAACAGCTGATACTCAGTATTTCTCAATTCAACTTAAACAGGAACAAAAAGATGTTCAGAGATGTTAGCAATGAAATACTCTTTCAATGAATTCTTCTGTGATGTTTAGACTCTGAGCAGAAAGGGTACACCTACCACACCCCACATCCTGCGCTGGGATGCCAGAGAAAGAGGAGGTGAGTACAAGGAACAGGAAATAGGAATATTGTGAATTGCGTTGTAAATCTGTGATCTGATTTTTCTTCACTACTTCTACTTAGCTTAGGTAGCATTTCATCCACTTCAACAGTCAAAGCATGCACGCAACAGAAAACAGAAAGACAAAAGAAAGGAAGAAAAAAGGATGAAATCACAAAACAGATTTGAGAAAGAACTCAGGAATGAAAGCCTGCCATTGTTCTGGCTTTTTATCACCACTTTCATCTCTGTCCGTAGTCTTTTTTTATTGCCCCACTTGCCACAGAAGTTAATGGCAAAACCCACAATCCATTTGAATAGGGCTCTTGGATAAGAAAATGTACATAAGAAATGTACTCCTACATGTTTACAACCCAGCTACAAAATACTGGGATGGTCTGTGACATTTTGCTTATTCGAGACATCCAATGCAGAAACAAAAAAGGGCCAGTTCCTGTGCTAGCACAAACAGCTGCATTTCCAGATTGACAAAGGCATGGGGATCTACACTAGTTAAAAACATCACACAAATCATTTTACTGTTTGAACTCTGGCAACAAATCCCCTCAGGGTATCCAAAATAATGTCCCATCTGAAAATATCTGCTTACAAGCTTTGTTTATTTCATACTTTCAGAGTCACAAAACATTCACCAGAACTACCCTTTTTTAAAAGAAAATTCTGCTCCAGAGCCCACTGTTTTTATTTTTAAATTAAGTTTCTTGTACATGGGGTTAAAAAACAAATATTACAAACAGAATCTTAGCAGAAATTGAAAAGAACAGACTACAAAAAAACCTGAGGCAACAGCTCAGAGTTGTGAATTTTCACAGTAAATTTCAGTGAGGAGCCAAATCCAATTTAAACATTTACTTTTTCAACTGTATCAACACTGGCCACATGAGCAGAACACCATACCCTGTGCTCTTCTAACTTGCCTTCTGCATCTTCACCAGTATCAAAACCCACAGCTAGAAATGGTGAATTTCTGGAATTTTGAAGGTATTTTTAAAAATTCAGAGCTTTTTGAAGAAGAAAGCAGGAATCTGGGACAAAATATTGTCTTCAGCAGCAATGGGATTATCAAAATATAGTTTCTTTCTCTTAACAATGAGAAATGTCTTAGTCCTCATTAAATTTTGAGCCATGGTAACAGTTTCTCCAGTAGTCAAGCTGGAGTTACCATATTGTCCTGAATAGGAAAATACAAAATAATGTTAGATTCTGTTCTTCAATATTCATTCTGGAAGTCTTTCACAAGAATATTCTGTAATGTCTTCCTCAAAATCTCATTATTAGCTTTGTGGGAGTTTTTTATATCAAGACTGGGAAAGAATGGGAATGAAAGGTAGGAATGTTTTTTTCAGGCTTCTCAGTATTTTTTAAGTTTATAGGCAAAACCATTTGAGAACCTGCTGAACCTTCTCCATCATTCAGGTAAAACTTTTTTTGAATCAAAGATTGTTTATGTGTAATATAATTAAGAGACAACACACAGTCACTAAAACAAGGCTTTCATTTCTGACTGTATTCACCTCATCAGTCCCTGTCCTGAAGAAGGGCATGAAACAGATTCCCTGTGCCACGCTGCAATATTTAGGACTATAAATAACTAATGTTCTTTAAGTGTCATTCCACAATTTCTACAATGTAATCATAGGCTTTTACTTTTGGAAAGGGTAGAGATGACAGGCGGCTCTGCGCAGCCTTGTCTCGCTGTGATTTTCTGCATCAGTTCTGTGCTACAAGGGGATGTGTAAAGAGCTGAACTTTGACCAGTTGGTTTTATGAGTAGACAAATATACCTTCTAGCAAGTGATATGCCAAATCCAAATGTCCATTTTCATGAAGAACCTGGACATGTTAGTTACAATACTTACCCAGCCATTTCCTCCAAGGTAAATTCTTCCTAAATTACACACTCGATTTGTTGGCAATATCGCTTTTATAACCTGCACATTTGAACTATTTCTAGACAGAGAAGACTTGCACCAATATTCAGCTACCATCCTTCTTTCAGTTGGCTGAAATGCCCCAAAACTGAATCTAGGATTCAAACATGTTTGCAGGAATCTTTACATTGGAAGGAATAAGGGCCTTGCTACAGAAACGCACATTCAATACACTACATTTGAGATAACTTAAAAAAACCTATTTGCAGATCTGACAGAGCTTCGAACAGTGTAGCTTGTGCTCATGTCTTCCCCAAAACCAGAAGACTGAAGTACACCACGACACATGCAGGCTTTGGAACAGCTGCAGACAGCAGAAAATCAAGCAAAATTTGCCACAGGAATATGAATGCATTTGTAACTTCAGTGGATCTGAGAGGGGGAAAAACAGACTCTGTGTAAACCAGACACATTTGTCTGGAATGAAATTCAGCCTTCCTGCATTTCACCTTTAACAGAAATTACCATGACAAGAAATGCCAGTGACCAATTTGGTAGCCAAAGTAGGATGCCCTTCAGTTCATTAATCACCGCCCAGAGCTATGCAGGTCACTGCTTGCAAGAGACTGAAATCCTTTAAAAGGTACATCTTTCATTAAGGAAACTGGCTGCTGAAATTGTCTTTTCAAAGGGCACCTACATAACTTCAGAGGGTTCTGGGTGCAACAGAGGATCTCACTGCCCCGGTGCAGGACAGTACTTAAACAACTCCAGTGGGAACTCCCTGTTTATCCTTGGGCATAGGCAGGGATTTGGGGAGATTTTCTTGCAGGAAAAGCTGTGGGGACATCCAGCTTCAGAATACAAAAAGAAAAATGAACTGGAAATTTTTCCTGCTTTTCCGCAGCCTGGATGGGAACCAACTTGTGCATATGGATCCCTATATTATCGAAGCCAATTATCATCAACCACTCAAAAATAGAAACTGCCTTTGTCTATGCCAAACTAAAAATCAGACCAAATCTACTTGGGTCACTGCAGATCAACAGATTACACAGCCAGGAGCTCCCCTGCTGAAGGGCACTGCTATAAGACCAAGGGGTTTGCCCCAGGTACCCAAGATATTCACACTATTGCATTTTGTTCTCTGGTGCAGGTAGTGCTGTGTAGCCACAAGCAGTCCTTTCATACCATGAAACAGTTTACAAGCCATCTAAAGTCACTTTAAGCACCTCAGATGAGAATGACAGCTCACCTTTCCTACAGGCTTATTCCAGTGGTCACTACAATAGGTGTCAAGTTTCTCAAACCACATTACTTCTAACATGACTCAAAAGCAGTAAGAAAATAAAGGCATTTCCACCTAGGCAGTTTTGTCACCAAAACACATCAGGTTTCCACTAAAAGGAACAGTTTCCAATACAACATGCAGCCTTAAAAAAAAAAAAAAAAAAAAAAAAACAGAAACGTATCACACAGTGGGGTACATCACAGAGCTCCTTTGAAATCTGGTTTTCCTTTAGGCATTTATCTGGAGCACAAATCTAACTCACCCCATCCCCCAAGATTTTACATTTGTAATGGCCACTGGAAATTTCACACCTAGGGCACAGCCTTAGAGCTCCCAACTATGCTGCAGGAGCTGATAAAGTCACAAAGCTCCCAAATGCCAGAAACGTTAATAAATACCACACTGTCCTGTTAACCAGGTGGGAGGGAGCCTGTAAGCAGTCATGATAGCTGCTTCTCTGGCCTGGTGGTGGTTTCCCTCTGGCAGTGACACTGCCTTCACAGTGGATGATACAGCTGCAAGGATCTTCTTCCAAATTCCTGTCTTGCATTAACCTCTTCCTGCCAGCTCCTAACAACCACACCAAGCCAATCCACAGGATCATGTCAAGTTAATGTAGCACTTCAGTTTAGAATTATAACTTATCTGGTTTGCTTTTCATTTCATTCCTCAACTGAGCAGGACAAATATTCTCCACTGATGTACCCTGCACAAGCTAGAAAGAAACATAGTCTCCACAAACGAGTTTTGGGGTCCTGTCTTTACTTGCAGAGAGCAACTCCAGCCCTGCAACACAGTCCCTTCCTACTTGAACAAGCGGCTATGAGAACCAAACCCCCACACCTAGGTTTTAAGACGACAGCAACCACTGATACTCTCTCTCTCACTTATCATTCCAGGACTGGGCAAACTAACCATAATAAGAACTTACTGAAATTTCATAAAGGCAACAGAACTTGCTAAAGCTTTTTTCTCCTCACAACTGCACTGACATTCTCACAAGCACAAGTACTAAGTAGGCTAAACTTCTCAATTTCCATGTACAAGACTTTGGGGTTTCTTTTGACACAGAAACAGATTTGATTCACTCCTAGCAATGTCTTCTGACACATTCTTCTTTACCTGGGCCGATCAACACAAATGAGAGCTGGGATGTCCTGAAAGACAGTACTTCCCAGGTGCAGATAGAGTCACAGGTAGTCCCACAATTTGTACCGGCTTTACACTCCAGTGGGAAAATCTGCTTTAAACACTCCACAATCTTCATCAAGTTGAATAATTGAGTTTCCTCATAATCATAGCTTCAAGGCATTTAAAATAGGTGGAATGTAGGAGTGCCAAGGTGACCACTTAGATCTGAACTTGTTTTGCCCCTAGCATTTTGGGGTGGAATTAGGCTGGCTCCTCTTTTCTTCTCATGTGAAGGTACCAGTGCCAAATCTAACATATTCTCTATCTCAGGAAAGAGATCAGAGAGAATTACCCTTTACTCATTGCTGATTCACACTTCTGCCTTGTACAGGGCCTGAGTACTTGCCCTATGTTATTTTAGTCAAAACAATATGCTCCCAAGTGCTTTTTTTGAAGAAGACTCACAACCTTTGCCAGATCTGAACAGTGTTATAACCTAATGCAAAGCTGTGGATTTGCATGAAAACTCTAGGAACTGTAACAAACGAGGGGCAAACTCAGTATGTGAAGAACATGAGCGGAGGCTACAGTAATGCTGTATGGTGTCCATACTGGTGCTGCTCTAGGGAGCTGTTCCATCAGAGGCAAGGGGGTGAAACACAAACATAAGAGGATGAAAATACTAGAACAAAAATTCAGGAAAGCCTCAATGGTACTTTTTTACCAGACACTGAAGCATGTTTGAAACATAACTGCTCTTATTTGTACAACTCCAGGATGAGAAAGGAAACACTGGTGAAAAATTTGTTATTTAAAAATACTATAATATTCATCTCACCCTTGTTGGGTCTGTCTGGGTGCACTGAGCACTGCCTACTGCACAGAACACCCACTGTTTTCACCTCAGCCTTCCAGCAAGAGGACGAGAATCATCTCAGAATTTTACAACTATGAATTAATGGCTTTTTAGATATTCTTCAAACAAAGAACCGTTAATGCAAGGAAAGATGTCTGTTTTGTGAGCATATTTAGGCAACTCTCTTTATAGCACAGAATATTTTGAATGTTTATTCAGCATTTCATGTAGTATCTAGTGCACAATTTAAAACATTTCCTGTACCTAAGCTCCACCCTGAACAAGATCACTGGCAACACTA
Source organism: Piaya cayana (assembly GCA_013389865.1). Taxonomy (NCBI): domain Eukaryota; kingdom Metazoa; phylum Chordata; class Aves; order Cuculiformes; family Coccyzidae; genus Piaya; species Piaya cayana. The sequence continues at coordinate 265,446 of WAAB01012867.1, read as the reverse complement.
TTTTTCAACCTTGTTCACCTCCTATGCGCTGTGAATAAATAGCTATGGATGGTCTCCAGCAAAATCCCTCCTTACACTTGCAGAAGAATTCACTGCATTTTTTCTCTTTTGTTAGGGGAAATTGCAGTAGGTTTTCAGTAGAGAATTTCAATTGTTTTTTTCAACTCAACACAGCGCATTCCACTGAAGGGAAAACTCACTTTCTGTGCTTTCAACACCACAATCTGCTTTCCTTTCAGTGTCATGTAAACACACAGATAATGGATTCCTGAAGCAGTGACCCTGAAAATGATAAAATCTGCCTTCTTTAGACTGCTAACTTAACCAGCAAACAGAGAGGCATAAGCCAGTATTTTTTCTCTCCCATGCCACAAACTTACCTCATTCTTTTTCAGATGCCCAAGATAAAGCCTCTAAATGTATTCCCTTGTGTGCATGTTTGGAGCCTGGATTTTCCTTGCCTTGCCTGAGGAATATCTATGTTGTCAGTGTTTCAGATGCTGTCATTTTATCTTATTATATACAGTATGCAGCCATCACTGTGAGCCAGTTTACAAGATAAACACAGTACTATGAATGAAAGATTATTTTTTTTCCTCTCCCTCCTCAGGCCAACAAATGGGAACATTCTTTGCAGTAACCAGGCTCTTCCTCCCTCTCTGACAGGAACCACAGGACCACACTTGTGGCACAGACCAGAATAAAATAAGAAACATGCACAGAAGGGTCTGAACTTCACTGTACCAGGCTGCTCTGGGATTATTTACGGAGTCACATGGACAAAGAGGAGGAGGAGGTTTGATTTTGGTTAAGAATTTCTTTTTTTTTTTTAAACTGGAAGGCCAGAGTTCATCCATCCCTGAGACGTGCCTTACACAGTAAAATAGCAGAGCTTGTTTTAAGCTGTCTGAGGCAGAGATGCTGGACACAATCCTCCTGTGCTGCACTGTTAATAATCCAGGTTTCCAGCACAGGTCGGAGGCCTACCCTTTAAAGAGTGCGCCACCATTCCCCAAAGGAAACGTCTCTTTTTTCTCACACCAACAGAGAATGTAATGGGAAGACATTAAAGCACATTCTCCCAGTCTAAAAGTAGACTAATACAAAATGAAGAAAACTGGACATGTTAAAGTACGTGCCCAATGTACTTTAACATTTCTCAGATGTCTACGTGTGCAATCTAGTTTGTTTGGCAATTATGCAACTGCTCTTCATTTGAAGAAGTTAAGCCACCTGCCTTTACAGGAGGAACACAGGGAGCTAAAAAGAGTTGTCGTGCTGCAAACTCTATTCAAACAAAGCTAGGATTTCATGATCAATCTCCAGAGCTATGACTGAATTTTATTTTAAGGACAAAATAGGAAGACCACCTCCTCAACTCTCCTCCTTAAATGTTCCAAGCAACTTGGTCTGGTCTAGTCCTTATCTGTAAAACTGAGCGGCTCAGAGGCTGGGCAAGCACCTTAACACCGTGTAAGACTGAGAACACCTTCAGAGAGATAAAAGCCACACTGTTCCTCTTAAAAGACCACAAAGCTTCTTGTTACGGCACCGATTTTAGCCTCTCTCATCAACACCTGGATGCAGTGAGAGTAAGCCCAGACTAACATGTTTATGGGAACAACATCACAGCAACACCTACCAAAAAACCCGCACAGGCTTACCTTGCAACTGCTTGAATCTTCCTTCTAATTGATTATAGTTATACGGCACCTGAGCTGCATATCCTGGAGACAATGGCCCGGGCATACTGGTTGATTTTTGTAATTCCATTTACAGGTAACACAGCGATATGGTAAACTGCAGCATAAAGGAACCACAGGTTTCTCTACCATACATCCAAGTAAATCCCAGCTTCCTTAGTAGTTTGGTTTCTGTCTCTACAGAAAAAGCTCTCACCAAGCCCTAAGCAAATAACAGCTTCGGTTCAAAATCCAGCAGTGTGGGTTGGCAGTAAATTGTCTGTAACAGATTCAAACTTAAAGCACCAGGAGAGGGTTTTTGGTGGTTTTTTTCCCCCGCTTCACTACAGGCAGCTCTCAAGTGCTCAAATCTAGTTTCAAATGCTCGCTCAGCTCTGGCAAAACTAAATCCAACAGCAGTAAGACTGCGATTAAGCCCAAAGTTAAAGCAGCATGCAGCCACGCGCTGCCGTCCTTGCCAGTGCTTTCAGGAGCCGTGCACACCTCAGACCTTTCTGCTGGTTTGTAATATAATCAGCAGCCGCCTGGGTGCGGGCTGATGTCACTCAATTACCATACAGCACGGTGGAGGAAACGAAGGCTGTACCAAAGGCAAAGGGGCGGCGGAGCAGAAGAACAGGATGGCCCATGAAACACTGCAGCAAGTTCTTCCACCCCAAAGCACGGGGTGCATTCCTGCCCTGCACTCTGATCAGCAAGGTAGCAGTGGGGTCCCCAGCACTCTGCTCCCGGCACGCTGCCGCAGCCACAGGGGATGGTGGTATCTTCCTGAGCAAAGCTGGTGGAATTACAATCTTTTGTTAAGAGCCTCATGTAACGGAAAAGTCTCAGATTACTATCACATGAAAAGGAGAGCACTTTTCTTTATTTATCTGCAAGACTGTTCACTTGAAAAAGTAGTGTGCGCACACACAGAAGCACTCATTCAGTATTCAGCAACAGGCGAGGAGGGGACGCAGAAAGATGTACGCTCCAGCACACTGGGAACAAATGAAGGCTTTGTGAAAAGGGTCTTCAAACAACCAATTCCTGTCACTTCCGTTTATGTTGCTTGTCGATATTAAGGGGTTTGACATCTCCTTGCCCATTTATCAGCGTGCTGGGTATTAATGCAAGATTAATGGCTGCCTGGGCTACACACTGGAGGGGGAGGGCTGCAACGTAAATAAAGATGCCTTGCCTCTGACTAGTACCTCAACACCCTGCTGCAACACAAACGTGCACAGCAGCAGGGCTCGGTACTATAACAGGAGTCGGTTCCTGCAGATGGCATTAAACAGAGGATGACAGTTTTCCCTCAGGGGCACCAGCTCCTAGCCCTCATTTATTCATAACTGACATTAAAAGGTCAATTCCACATTAATATTCTCAGTATATAGCATCTGCCTGTTCATTTTCAAAATTGCTGATAAAGTTCACACAAATATTTTCTCTTTTTCTTTTTTTGCATTTCCAAATTCCTTTCCAATGGAATCCATGTTCTCTTCCCCTCCCACTCCATCCCCTCATTAAATGTTTCAAAATGTTGTCTTTGTTTTGATGTTGTCATTTCACAAGTTTCTAGTCATGTAATGTTTTATGTGAGGACAATTTTTGTGGGAGAAGCTCAATCCCCTCCCACTGACTCGCTGCAGCCCCAGCTCCTGGTAGGCCTAAGGTGGAAATTCAATCAGACACCACCAACACACCAGGACACAAACGTGCAAGAAGTCCAATCACAAACACTGCTAATTCAGGAAGAAGTGATGGAAGTCAACACTTTCCAGTTGAAGCAGGGGTTTCCAAAAACACATCGACTGTTGAAAATGCCTGGCATGTTGCTCCCAAGGTTATAAATATACTTAAAATATTTATGGCTTTTAACTATACCGTTTTACTTAAAACAACAACATAGCCCTAGTCCAGAGGTGCTTATTATATTGATACAGAAGGGCTTTTACTAGCGTATTTCAGTGAACCCGTTTATAGCAATATAGCTGTGTTTACACAAGACTTCTGGTACTACAGCAGACCTGAAGCAAAGCCTAAAACATTCCAGTCTTTCTGAAAGCTGGTCTTCAATCTTTTCAGCACCACCTACACTTGGCTGCTAAAGAGTATTCATCTGCCCAAGTCAAATTTTACAGTGTCAGGGAAGAAAGTGATTGTCCACAGGGGTAGCTAAAACGGCTGTATGGAGGACCAAGGTACTGCAGGCATATGCCCTATAAGCAAGTTTGCAGGGGGAAAGGGGGATCTGAGGAAGCACCTGCGCCTGTCCCTGCGGCAGGCAGGATGCTGCTTTCCAGACAACAATGCGCTGATGTAGCGCAGCGAGGCGCCCCCATTCCTGCTAAACCTTCCCCCAGTAATCTCTGTAGAGCCAGCTGGCTCTCCAGCACACAGGGACACAAATGCTGCAGTCGTGGCCATGGGATTTCCAGCCTGGAGTGGGAGGGGAGGAGGGCAACACAAAAATACGAAAGGCTCCAAAATTTACAGGAACAGAGTTCCAGAAACTGAGCCTTCAACATACAAACCTGAACCTCCCCCAAAGCTCATGTTTTCTCCAGCACACAAGTACAGGCTTATTTCCTTCACAAAATGTATTCCTCCAGCTTCCTACCAGCAGCAGCCTTTGCCTGCAGTGCCTGACCTATGTTATAATTAAAAGAAACCCTTCCCCTCCAGAGCAGGCAGGCAGGCCCTACCTGCAGGCATATCAGCTCATTCCTGTCCCACCCTGAGCAAACAGGTGTTGCCATGTGAGCTCAGAAGGTAAAACTAAAGTCCAAGTGGTTAATAGGAGAGCTGAAGCATTTTTAACACCATGAAGGCCATAAATCAAGAGCCTGGAACTTCTCCTCAGCTGAAAGCTTTCCCAGCACCTTGGGCAGGTGATACACTAGTGCATGTGGCTGTTATTAAAAATATTTAAAAGTAAAATATTACAAAAGCAAAACATTAAAAACTAAAAATAATCATTCGGATTTGATTTTGATAAAAGACTGACTGGGTTTCCCCACCCCAACATAAAATAATATACCACATACCTGAATTTGCACTTCAGATTGTCCCCTGTGACTCTGGAAAGCTAAGGATTCCCAAGGAACACTGAACACAGTTTAAGGTTTGATGGTTTTTTATCCATGTTTGCTCTTTGTCCCCACAATTCTGGCCTGCCTGGTGACATTCAAACACTACCTTAAAAACAGAAGGAATTGTAGCAGGTATTGAGCAGTGCAGGCTACACAGTAAGCAGGGGAAAACTAAAGGAAAAGGGAGGAATCTGTGTTTTAATTGAGCTTATTTTGTTCAATGTTTGAAATCCAGAAACACAAGATGTTGGGGAGAACTCAGCAGCACTCACTGCGAAAAATTCTGACCTCATTTCAGCTTCCATCCAGGTTGGCATTTGGGATGAACAACAGGTCCCCAAGCACCAGATGTGACAGACTTTGTTAAGGATGAGATCAGCTCCCGGCCTGGTCACCAGGTGCTGCTGACTCATCTGCCAAAGCCTTACGGCTGCTTTGCAGGATCCCAGCACACCGCGGACACTCCACTTTCCAGGCTGGTGGTAATTCAGTCGCAGGAGCAAAGCAAAATGGGGATCTGTCTGCATCTGTGAAACTCTACACCATATGCAGCAGGGCTTCTTAAACACGGGCATCCTGCCAGTTCCCATTTTTATTTGAATCACACCAATCCTAATACATTCGTTTGCTGTTCACTCCAAATTAGTAACCCATAGACCTGTTTATTGCTGCTACATAGCGATGCATCCAATATACTGCAAGGCTCTCACATGCAAAGCCTTTTTTCATACCTGGTTTCTACTGATTTTCTCTGTTTCTCTTTAATTGATCAAGCTCCTGACAATACAAAATGGATAGTGGAGGGGAATTAATCCTTTTACACTACAGACAAGATAAGTTGCACTCAGACCAGTGTTAAAAAGTTATCAAATCAACACACCTTGAAATTGTCCATTCATCATGGATTGCAGTGGTGGGTAAAAATAAGGGCCACGTCATGTAGTGAGTTTACTGTATCAGGAAGGATGGGGTTTGTTGTTCTGGGGTTCTAAATGCTATTCTCACTTTTCTCCCGTACCTGTGAAACAATTTTTGCTTGCATTCTTTGAACTGTATCTCTCTTATAGTACTGGTAATGATGGCTCGCATTATTTGTGTACTTGTTAAAAGTAAATAAAACTGCAACTAGTTATGCATGTAACCATAATGCAAAGTGTGAGTTAGTTCACACAATCAGAGCTTTGCAAAGCCTCAAGGAGAATGCAAGGCTGATTACAGTAATATTATAAATATAGAGGTAACATCTGTAGGCAGGTGCTTACCCCAGAACAGAAAAGGATCTTGTTCAGGCATTGGCACAGGCTGCCCAGAGAAGCTGGATGGGGTTTGAGCAACCCAACCCAGTGGAAAGTGTCCCTGCAGGGGACAGATCGGGGGGGTTGGAACTGTGTGATCTTTAATGCCCATTCCAACCCAAACCATTCTGTGATTCTATGGTTCTATGATCAGTCCTGGGACCTGTCTTTATGTGGTTCTGAAAATTGCTGCTGAAATGAATGGGTTTCTACCGCAAAGAAAAAAAAACTTATGTTTCTAAGAAAAAAAAAATGTTACATCTAGCAAAATTACTATTCAAACTCAAAACAAATCCCTTAAGAAAAATATTTTAGCATAGCCTCAATAGAAGTATAGACAAAAACTCCTCTAAGAAATTCCTGGCTGAGGATTAAGTACATAATTTCTGCAGAAAATATCTGGTAAGTGTGCAGCGTTAATATTATTCACACGGTCTCACCAGAATTGGAACAGCTAGAAAGTCACAGAATCATGGAATGGTTTGGGTTGGAAGGGACCTTAAAGACCACACAGTTCTGTCCCCCCTGCCATGGGCAGGGACAGCTTCCACTGGATCAGGTTGCTCAAAGCCTCATCCAACCTGTCTTTGAACACCTGCAGGGCTGGAGTATCCATGACTTCTCCGGACAACCTGTGCCAGTGCCTCACCACCCTCATGGTAAAGAATTTCTTCCTAATGTCTAATCTAAATCTCCCCTCTTTCAGCCTAAAACTGTTCCCCCCATCCATCAATCTACACTATCTTCCACCAATAAAGTCAACCAATATTGGCTGGCTTTACTGGGTCAACAACAAAGACAGTACGTGTAATGGACTCAATGTCCCAAATGGACCCACTCATAAAATACATTCACTGCATATGTGAAAAATCAAGAAGGCAATGCAGAAAACATTCCCTGGGTTCCATAAAATAAATTCAGGCTTTGTATTATTGTGTTCTGAAAGATGCAATTTTACAACCACACAAAACACAATTATCTTTCTAATGGGAAGTGGAATGCACATCAGAGCTTACAATAATTACAAATCTGGTTAATCATCACCCTTGTCTTTCCTCTTTACTCTTATTTGCTCCTGTAAATTCTCTAGTTGGTGACTAACTGGAAAAAAATTACAAGATAAAAACGATGATTTATTAATCTAAAATGCCATAGAAATCACCTAACATTAGCTCTCCTCCTCAAAGAGGGTAAAGTTCTCTACACATCCCCTCAGCACCACAGTTAAGAACCATAAACTCATAGCCATGTTTGCCTTGCTTGGTTTCTCTGCTGATATCACCGTCAACGCAGTAAAACAGACTCTCTCCCCATATATGCCACAAAGTAAGGAAGAACGTTTTTTGCTGTGGATTGTTCTGGAATGTAACAGGAAACAGTGATTTTAAATAATATTTCACAATCTACATAACAAGAATCCTGAAGAGTTCGGCATTTTCCTTCCAGTTTAAACCCAAGATACTGGAACCACTGAGGCAGGCCACACACTATGCAGAAATTAGCATACCAATTTATTTACCTTGTCCACAGGTATTAGTGGGAACAGAACCCTTCATCTTATAAACCCTCCATTTCCTACAATACTTAGCAGCTGCCTCAGAAGAAGGTGAAGCAAATAAAAACAAACCAAGGAGATCTTCTCTTAAGTAACATTCCCACTGCAGAAACCACTTCGATTTTTCTGTTCGAAGAGAAGTTTAGGTCAGTTGCAAGCATCAAGGTATCTGGTCCTCCAAGCCTCTTCCAGATATATTCCCTGTGACTCTCGTGGGCTTGGGAGACCCAATGAAATCAAAACACAATGAAAAGGGGTAGATTAAAAAGCAAGAGACAATAAGGATTTTTATTTTACAGAGTTGGTGCACATGTTTCCCTTTTGCCACATCCAGGCTCGCCTTTCAGGAGCTCTGCATCAAGTACCAGGCAGAAACCAGCTGTGGGTTGCAAATCAGCCTTTAGGTTATGATATCTAAGACCAAAGGACCAGGAAACTTTTGGGAATATTTTCACAAATTAGGCCAGAATATCAATTTATTACTCAAACTGGGTCAGTTCCACCCAGTTTCAGGTTTCTGTTTACACAAGTCCCAGATTAACAGGAAAGTTGACATGAGTTTTCTAACAGTGTGTCCTTGCTACCTGCAGCACAGGGGAACACTTGCCACGAGAGCCCACAGAAGAGAGCTACGGGAGTCACTCATTTATAGAAGAAATTCTGGTGTGTGTTGTTTGTATTGGGTTCTTCTGAACTGTACTGAATCCCACACTCTGTGAACTCAAAGCAGGGAAGCCATCCCAGAAAAACTGTAACAACTAATTTCACAGGTTCTGTTTGTGGCCCACAAAATGCACTTTGCTCCCTGACTTAGATGAATAATCTTAAGAAGTCTAATAAAGTCAAGCCTGGTGCACAGGTATGTACTAAACATACTCACTTTCTGTGAATTTCTGGCACGGAAGCAATTCTCGATTTTCATCCAGGAATTCTCTTTTTATGGGTTTTGATGTGATTTTTTAGAAGCTCGAATCATTTTTACTGCCTCTCCTTCCTTTCCACCCCTCTATCTCAATGGCATCTATCTTTATATCTAGGAGAGAGAAATTCCCATCCTCCTTTTCTTTTTCTCCCTTTTGAACTGTTTTTCTCCCAGTTTCACCATGAACTCAGAAAATGCACTGTTGCTACATCATGATCACTCAGGCATGAAAACTCAATCTCCTGCTACGCCTGAGGAAAATGGAAATTGGGTGAAAACAATGAGCAGAATACACTGATATTTACAAATCTCCATAAGCCAGAGCATTTATTTCTACTATCTCCCTTGCTTCACAAAGGTAGAACAGAAAGCATATAAACTGCATTAATGCTTGCATTACACCCCAGTTGTGACCAGCCACATTCACAGGTGGTCAGCTTAGGGGAAAGGAATACAGAAGTACCTCTACCATTTTGCCTGTACCATAACTGGAGGAGCTCAGGTCCCTAAATTAGAAACCTCTGAAGTTAAATGAGCTCTCTGCAGAATTTTATATCCTCTCATATTTAAGCAACAAAGTTTTAGAAAAGCCAAGGTAGTACAGGCTTGTGCTGGTCCTACAGTTCATTCAAAATGAAAAAGAAGGAAAACGTTATCAAAATAATTGATGGAAAGTGTGTTTTTCCCTTCTTAAAAACCATACCAAGTGCAGAAACACAAGCTGAAAGCCTCATTTTTAGGCCAGCATAAAAGGGACATATATCTATTTTCAAAAACCTTCTCTTTCACTGAATCTTGCCCACAACATTTCCCCATCTGGGCGTTGCCCATCTCTGCAAAAAAGCTCAGTGATCAACTGAGAAGTACTAACTGTTTCAAACTCGCAAAGTTACTATTCCAGAGCAAACTACACTTCATTTTTACATAGTGTAAAGCATAAATATAATAATATACACTTATATGTACAAATGCTGCACACATTTCATACCCATCCTCCTTAAAGGCTTTGTAACACTTCAAGAAAGCAAAACTTCAAATAATCATTATATGACATAGACATACAAAGTGGCTCGCAAAAAAATAGTAGTGTTTGCATTGCTCACTAGGAAAGGTTAAAACTGTTAGAAAGAATGCTAGAAACTAAAAAGGTGGAGCTTGTAAACAGATTTTCATCCCCCTCTTTACTCATCTGGCCCTCATCCCTGTTCCTGGTTTTTGCCTCTTGCCCATCAAGGCAATTAATCTCAAGGCAATCTGGGTTTATATCTCTCCAGGATATTACCTCAAGATAAGAATCAAAGCTCTGATCTGAGAGAATGATTTCATCGCTAATCTTTCCCCATCAGAAGAGCTCCAAGGTTAACAGAAATTAGTAAACATTTTTTAATCCCATATCGAATTTTGCTTTGCAGTATGCTCTGCTAGACATTATTTATACTTCAGGGAGTACTTTCATGCAGTATCCAAGCAACAAACAGAATGAAAAACGCAAGGCACATTGCAGATTTGGCTGAATAAATACAAAAAATACAGAAACATCGCTAGATAGATGCTGAAGACATGAGACGAGAACATTCCCTTCTGCATACGCATTTTTTTGTGGAAAGACTCCTTTTAAATTACAGACTCATGATTAGGCTTTGAAATGCATCCACAACCAACCTCATCTCTGATAAAAGTTGTACATTTTAAAACAATTAATTGCCATTATTGGCACGTAGTTTCTATAAACAAGAAACCCTTTCCATTAAGACAACTCAGCAGAATATCTAAAAAAAAAAATTCTCATCGTGTCATAAAGAGTTATGATAGTTATTCCATGGTTTCTCTGTATTAAATATCAAAAATATTGATACAACAGCAAAGAACATTTTATTTTTTCAGTCAGCGGGTTCCCTGTCATGCGCTGCTGTGGGTAAGACCCCTGGCTCTAAGTCAGCTTGGTCCCACAAGAGCCAAGGGAGAATGCTAGTCTTTTCCAGCCGACACCCTGGCTGGTAAGTCTCCTCCCAGATCATCACCTTCAGCATGATTTTATCCCAGCTCTACTACTGCACCCGGCTCAGCTCTCCCTAACTGTGTGGAGGGTAACTCTCAGTGAGGATTTGTCCTTTCTTGGAGCAGTTGGTGCAACCGGAGTATTTTGCTCCCCTTCAAAAATCCCACCCTGCCTTTCCCTGCTGGGTTGGTCGGTCCCTGACTCAGCTGACGCAGAACGCTGCATCTCACTCATCTCAGTGTTGTGGGCAGCCAAAAGCATGTCCCCTGGTGCTTTTACTCTTCACTGATGCCATGGTGATGAGTGGATGATGCAAACTAAAACAGACAGGAGAGAGCTGTACTGGGCAAGGCTGGGAATTAAGGTACAGTGCTCACCTAACGTCAGAGCAAATAAGGAAGCACACTGTGAAAGTCAACTGCAGTGCCAGTGTGTCTCCTATCTTGGTATGATAAAGCAGATCTACCTGCTTTCAGGATTACCCTTGTGGGTATTTCATCACTAATGAAAAAGGAGATACATACATGCACACAGACACAGAGTCAGTGTACATGCGTACATCTATTAGTCTTCCATCTTCCTCTAGGCACAGATTGCTTTTTATATTTAATCACTTCTTAACTACAGTACACAATTCTCTTGTACCTCATTTTGCTAAATTATTGAATTGCTGTCCACGTACAATCAGCCTTTTGTGAATAAGGACTGGTATACACCTGGACTTCTCCATAAAAAACTATGAGGAGCAGATACAGTACCTGTATTCCTGTCCAGGAGCTTAAGGCACAGGAATTCAAAGATCTAAATATTGACACAGGCTCATTTGCTGACAAGATGCTGGGCTCTCCCATGTACATGTCCAACTCAGTATTGCTTAGTCTTAAAAGAATTTAATCAGAGACACGACTGCAATGGTCAGACTTTCCAGAGTGGGGCTGCCAGCAACTGCTTTTATCCTACTCTCTCCCCAAAGAAGCAAAAAGTCTATTTTTCCAGCTCTGCTTCTCCTGGCCAAGCAATGTGTGCCAGATTACAGTTATTTGCCAGGACGCACTGACTGTCATGCATCACTGTTACTAAGCAGTCATAAATATCATCCATGAAGCAGACAAGCATGCATGAGTCGAGGAACCTACTAAGTTACCTTCAGCACTACTTTTATTCAGAACCTTGACTATACTCAAGAAGCTACACTGACCATGGATCTGGTAGCTACTTAGACTACAAAGAATCTTACACTTACGTAGTCTGCACGCTACTTGTTTGATTCTAAAAGAGAATCCCAGAATAGTTTGGGTTCGAATGGACCCTAGAGATCATCTAGTTCCAACCCCCTGTGATGGGCAGGGACATCTCACCAGACCAGGCTGCCCAAGGCCCCATCCAACCTGGCCTTGAACACCTGCAGGGATGGAGCAGCCACAGCTTCCCTGGGCGACCTGTGCCAGTGCCTCACCACCCTCATGGTGAAGAAATTCTTCCGTACATCTAGCCTAAATCTGTCGCTTTCCAGTTTATACACATTCCCCCTCATCCTATCACCACAAGTCTTTGTGAACAGTCCCTCTCCAGCTTTCTTGCAGGCCCCTGTCAGGTACTGGACGGTTGCTATAAGAGAAAGCAAACCCCCGAACTATGCATAACCAATACCAAAAATCACATTACTATAGAAATGAGATACAAACGACCTCTGTCCCATTAACGATGTGATTTGGTACATCACTGAATACAAATTGTTCACATTTGTGAAAGTGATTTTATGCACCACAGACATATACTGACACTTCTTTTTAGGTCATTCTACTGATGATCTTCAAAAAGAAAAATGCTCAGGACAAAATATTCTTTAGTGTCTGTTTTTCACTGTTTGCTTTGGAAACAGTTCTTCACTAGCAACTTCAAAAGTGAACATACTGATCAGCAGTGGCAGACAGGCTAAGTTTGTTCTTGTTTTGTGATAGCGCAGCGTTCAGCAGCAGCTGCAGCCAGCACTGCAGGTGACATACATTAAGTCCAGCAGCTTCTCTGATGCTGTACTGTCTCCCTTGATGCCTGCATGACACAGAACACGCAAAATGATACTCCGTTTTTTAACACCAGCCTCACATGGATTCTAGTGAAGTCCTGCAGCTTAGAAACCACAGCTGAGAAACTGCTCCAGAAGTAAAATTCAGAAGTACAGCACTGGGCAAGGTAAACATTCAGAAAAGCTGTTGTTGAAATAGCTTTCACCAAAAAACAAGCTTTCCCTCAGCTTGCAAAATAAGATTTTTCCAAATAAGACCTTTCATGCTCACCTGAGCAAGCCTGCATTAGGACTTTGGCTACTAAACAAAAACCTGACTGCAGCAGCACTGCCACACCACTGCTGAGAATATGCATCTGCAGTTTCATTGCTGTAAGGTTTTTATTTCTGTTTAGTGTCAAGTGAATCCTTCACATGACCTTCAAACCTGATTTACAAGCATCAGTATGCTGCCGAGCTCTCTTTCCTTAATGGCTTGCTGTTGTTAAAATTAGTGTGCTCATTTTCAAGTCCCAGATAGCTCAGGTACTGGATATCCATGATATGTACTGCAAGAGATTATTCTCAGTATACTCTTTCAAGGCTGAGAATAAACCAGAAGTTTATTCTTTGGCTCTAAAGTATGGTATTTTTTCCTTTTTTTATTGACTTGAGACCTGCAATTTCATTCTGACTGTGCAGATGTTCTCCATCTTAAGCGTATACTCACAGTGGAACAGTAGACACTTGGCTGTGAAATATGCCAGACAGCCAAGAGAAGCAGGTGCCTGGTACCTCAAGAGTATAAGCGGGATCTTCCTTTTCACTTTTCTGGGGGGCTGTTCTGCTGACTTTTTGCACTGGAGCTGTGGGGAAAATAGCTTGAATATCAGGGCCAAAAGGGCTAACTAGCCCCACATATGATAACTGCACTTTCCCACTGCAAGTTTTCTCCACCTTTTTTATCCTTAAGAATATTACTGTATTAAAAACTTCACAACTGTGTAGTATCAGTAACCATTTCGGTGATTTTTCCCGGTTTTTTTCAGAGAAAATTTAAGTACTGGTGTGAATTACAAGCCTAGTTTCTACTTGGGTAACTTTCCTGTGAGAAAGTGCACAACCAATGCAGTCTCCTTACCTGTATTCCCCTGTAAGGTTCATGAACACTGCGCAACACTAGCAAGTGTCCTGACCTATGCAGAGTCACTTAGGTGGAGCTGAAAATGGAGTGCATAGCTTCATATGCCCTGCACTGACATGATACCTCTGTTATTTCATAAACTTTGTTATTTCATAAGCTTTGAAACTATTTTTATTTCATATTGCTGGCCACTCAGGTAAGCACAGGGGACAAAAGGGCAAAATACAAATGAGTGGAAAAGCGAGTAACTTTAGCTAAGCATTTTTTTAATACTGAATTAGCTAACTGAAGAAATGGAAAGTTCTGGAGGTGACAACTCTCATACTACTGAAAACAGCATCTGAGATGGCAAGCATGGTACGTCTGAATGTCACAGCCCCAGACTGAGTGTGACAAATTCTGCTGAACAACCGAACAGTTTCTTAGGGCTTTCATAAGAGCTCTATGCACCAAGGTGCTGCACAGCAAATCTTGTTAGCTAATGGTCCTTGATAGACGAAATCCAACACTTGAGGATTTGTGAATGAAGAATTTTGCACAAACATGATCTCTTTTTGGCTCCTACAGAGCAGGTAGAATTACCTGGTCTTCTAGCAAGACCTTCCAAAGAACCACAGAGAACAAGGACAGGTGAAAGATGATTTCTAGAGTGGGACAACTTACTTAACAAAGTAAAGATCAGTTACCTTCTTCTCGTATCAGTTGCAGAGTGAGTTACTTCAACATGAATGGCAAGCAATCTGGTTTGCATATCCCTTCAAAAATCTGGATTCTGATTGAAAGCTGAGTTCCCAGATGATTTATTTGTTTTAAACTGAAAGAATCCTTGGTATTCTGTTTTTCATGATATACAGACCCTTTTAATAACAGCAGTTACCAGCTGCTGTGCTGACAGTGATGTTTTTCTACTATTATTGTATCATACTTGCTTTAACTGAGCTTTTTTCCAAGACACTGTCTGTTCTAATCACAGATTATTCTGATCACCACCTCCTGCTTTACCGTTTAAATATTTCAACATCCTGATGGAACATGGGGCCATTATGGCTCTTTCTAGAACAGAGTCTCAGACTCTGGCTACAGAACTCACTTCTCACCTACTCACTCTGTACCTTCCTTTACCTTAAAGGAAGTAAGTTTCATTTAAATAACAGTAAACTAGAATCAACACAAGATGGAAGCTTCACAGAAGAGGCACTTCACAGCTTGCTGAAGAATGTGGGCAGAAGATGTTTGAACCAACAGAAGGACTCACATTGAGCTATTAATCAGGCAGTGTAAAATGCCTATGGCTGTTCCACTTTCAATTGCAACAGCCTGCTCTTATAGACAGGGAATAAAGAACCAGTGCCTGGTCCGTTCACTTGGAATCCTTTCATAGTAGGACAAGGAGATAACAATATATATTTCATAAGGGAAAAGACTACAAACATCTCCCAGTGTATCTTGTCACTTCAATGAAAGGCAGACACTTTGAAAGAGGGGGACAATCAAGGGCAGTCTTTAGATACAATTAACCTAGGAACTCTGGAAAGAAAGCTGCTGTTGTCAGAACATGGCCAACCTTGAAGATGTGGTAAGATGCTCATGCCTGCAGAGTCAGTGCCCATCTAAATTAGACTGGAGTGTTATCCTGGGCCCTGCAGGAGACGCACAACTACTTCTGCTTCAGAACGGTGCTACAGACAGTCAAGTTTGTGGGCTTGGAGCTCAGTCTTTTACTATCACCCAGTGTGGCTTTGTGTGTGCTACCAGTCACAGGCTTTCAGGCAGTGATTATGGTGTCTGATCCTGTGACAAGCAGCTGAATTAGAGCACACCTTTCCATAAAGAGCCCATCTCGATTTACGGAGTACAATGACAGAGATTATTGCTATCGTAGCTCCAGGCTGGAGCTGCTAAAAACCTGGCAGTACTTTTCTGGGGAGATGCAAGGGAAATATACATTGAGCAGTGCCAGGAGTACCATGGCTCAGCCTTTAACTAAAACCTTTCATTTGCAATACAAACCTCTCCGTTCCTCTCTTGTTGCATCATGAGGAGGCTTTCAAGCAGTGCTGCAGCAGTGCAGCATGCTAAGCCAAGTCTTGGCAGCATACAGCATTCTCAACACAAACAGCAGAGAATTACAGGTATGAAATGTATCAAATTAAAATAACCATGAGTAATGCTTATTAAGAAGAAAAATAAATACATCATACTCTGGGAAAATGTTTAAATATGCCTCTGAACTGAATCCTCAGCAAAATTATTTGCTTTGGCATTGGTATTTGTTTTAGGCTATCTAAATAATTCAAGTACTTTCCTTACATTACTTCTCCTTGAAATAAGAGTTTCATGTTTATTATTCATTACTCAGGTGGGGAGCTCTGCTTCCCATAAAAGTAAGTGGAACAACCAAGTGCAGTCAAGGCTAGATCTGGAACTCAAATACAGCTAATGAGCTTTGTACTAAAAGCACTTCCCACCCCAGGAATAAAACAAACTACAACCACTAACATGGCAGGAGTAAAACAGAGTTTCTTCCCCAAACAAGATTGAACTATAAAAATGAGAAAAAACCAAACCACAAGCCAAGATTCTTCTTGTCTACAACTGATCTGCCACCACAGGCATCAGTTAGGCTGCTTCTGATCCCACTAGCACAGCCCCAATCCAGGTCAGGCATTTCACCTACAATTTCAAACGTATGCTGTGATGATAGCTGCTGTAATTAGAAGTCTCCTAAAGAGAGCAAAATGCAGCACACATCCTATCTGTGAGCAATTCCATTAAGTTGATACAATTACTATCCTCATTAAGGGTTATATGATCTGCTGTCTGCCCACCTGCATGAACTACTTCATTTCCCTGTTGCTCAGCTCCAAACCCGACCCTGCCCTGTGGCTGGCAGGTAAAGGTGTTCTGCATCTGATGTACTCCCACAGCCGGCACCCAGGGGAGAAAGGTCACACCGCGCTCTGGAGTCAGTCTCATTGGAATCACAAATGAAACAGATGATACCTTTGTCTCAGTATGGTTCATTTAATAATCCTGCTTCAATTTGTTATAAAGTGCTGGGTGTAAAACTGTCCTTGGGACTGAAGTTTCACTAGCAGGAAGCTCAGCATATTTTGCGCTATTGCCCATGCTCACAGTGTGTCCCATGCTACTGAGGCATTTTGTTCAGAGGTCACAAATGTGGGCACACTACCATAAGAGTCAGGAAATCATTTACAGAATGCATAAAAATTGCCTTGCAGAGCAATGCCACAGAGCTGGGAGAACATGACATAATCTCTTTGCAGCATAAACAAATTTGGTTAATGTACAGCCTTTAATACGCAATAATCAAATGTTCAAACAAAAAAAAAGCACCCAATCAAATTTAATTTCTCTGCTGATGAGAGCGTAATTCAGCAGAAGCAACACGTATTTCAGAAGCTCTGCTTCTTCAGGAAAAAATAGCAGTATTTATTACATCATAATTTGCATCTACCATATTCCTCCATTTCAGGACAGATAAGATGTTTTGAACACTTTTAATTGACAACACTGTGAAGCAGAATTTTGTTATCCTGTTTTTTTCCAAAATGTGGAAACCAACATTATTGCCAATCACAGAAACCCGAACAAAACAATCTGAATACACAGCCAAAATGGCTAATATCTCATGAGACAGATGAGGTGAGAAACAAGCGTCAATACAACCTTCCAGTTAAAAAAAATACATGAATGAGGTCTCTGCTCTCCTGTGCTTACACCAAAGAAGTCTTGATAGTAAATCTGAGGAGCCAAATGTTTGCAAAACATCAGATATGAGCACATCCTGCAGAGCAACATGAGACTGTCACGTCCCCCTGATAACCATGGAAGGAACATTCTCAAAAATTGTTCAGACTGCACCTGACCTCAGAAAAGTTGCAGCTCTGGTTTACCGACAAGGTGCAGGCACTGAAGACAGACAGTATCGTGTACAATCACATATATACAGCACCAGAGTTCTGCTCATGTGATGAGTGCTTACCAGCTAGGGCCTTGATGCGGGATCGTTCAAACAGCCGAGCAGAACTATTTTCATTGTCCCAATCATCGACATCCCAGCGGTTGTTGACATCACTGTACTGCTGTTGGATTTCAATATTGTCATAATCTGTCGCTACTGTTGTCGTCATCCTGAGTCTTCTTAACCTATTCCACCATCAGATTCTTCTTAAAAACCTCTATAAAACAAAAATACATAACAATAATTTAGACATTATACATCTAACAGAAGAAAAGCATAAAATTCAGGCTCAAGACTTCTGGTTTCAAAAATGAATGACTTCTACGTGAAGCATGGGCACAAGCTCAAGGACAGACCAGATACCAACCACTCCTTCAGAAAGTAATCGAATGCCTCAGGTCTTCTCGAAAAATGAAATACTTCACAAAAGCAAGATTTGAAGCCAGTAGCTCTGCTGCATACACACACACACATCTAGAAACTGTCATGCTCAACTCCACTCAAAGTAGAACATGTAAGCAAAAATGCAGTAAGATATTTTCACAGTTATTTTAAAAAGCACCCTGCCGGCTTTATAATAATCTATGAATGTTGAATAAGCATATGGAGGCATGGAAAACTGCTAAGAAAAACCTAAAGTGCAAAGAACACCTTAACACCTTTAAAAAACGGGGCAGCATTCTGATGAAAAAAAGCAAATGCTTAAAACATCACATCAGCATTTGACCAGCAGAAGCCTTTTAACATCGATCTGAAGAAAGATTTCTTTCTTCATACGCAAATGCTGACTTTGTGACTGGTCTTGGGAATTTATTTATGAACTAATCCAGATAAAAATTACTAAGTGATGCACTGCTTTGAACTCTCTGTAGCCACAAAATGGTAGCTCACCAATGCAACTGTCTACATGAGGTTCTCTTCTTTCAGGCAGTCAGATACTGTTAGCATATTCATATCATGTTCTAATCAGAATTTGCATGTACTTATTGCACTAAATATAAAAGAGACTAACACCTCCTCTACAGATAGAAGAGGGAGGTTATAAATGGTTGCTAAATTAGAGGCTGTGAACTCTGCAGGAGCAGCCACTGGCCTGAGAGCAGAGATTCAAAGCTCTCCCCATTACTGAGTGCAAGACAGATGGGGCCTTGGGCAGCCTGGTCTGGTGGGAGGTGTCCCTGCCCATACAGAATCACAAGTTTGGAAAAGACCCACAGGATCATCGAGCCCAACCACTCCTACCAGTCACTAAACCATGCCCCTTAGCACTTCATCCACCCATCCTTTAAACACCTCCAGGGGAGGTGATTTCAACCACCTCCTTGGGCAGCCTNCCCCTCACCAGCTCCTTCGCTCTTCTCTGGACTCACTCCAGAGCCTCAACATCCTTCTTGTGCTGAGGGGCCCAGAACTAAACACAGGATTCAAGGAGCAGTCTCACCAGTGCCAAGTACAGAGAGAGAATAACCTCCCTGGACCTGCTGGTCACACCATTTCTGACACAAGCCAGGATGCCACTGGCCTTCTTGGCCACCTGGGCACACTGCTGGCTCATGTTCAGTCGGCTCTCAATCAACACCCTCAGGTCTTTCTTCTCCAGGCAGCTTTCTAGACAGACTTCTCCTAGTCTGTAGCTGCACAGGGTTGTTCTAGCCCAAGTGGAGGACCCGGCCTTTGGCCCCCATGGCAGGGGGTAAAACTGGATGGGCTTTGGTATCCCACCCAAAATATTCTACAACTATGACTCTAACATCCAGTCCCACCCTTCCCCGGCGCATCTTCCAGCCATCCCCTCCGCTCCTGCGGTCATCAGGGCGCCCAGCGTCCGCTCCCCGGCTCTGCCCCTGCGCCCCCCACCCTGCCCGGGGCTGCGGCGCCACCGCGCGGTGCGGAGGAGCAAGGGCGCCCCGCCCAGCCCCGGCCCCGTGGGCGGGACGGCTCGGAAACAGCCCCGAACGCGCGAGCGCCGCTCACGAGGCACAAATCCAGCCCACGGGGAGGGAACAAGGTGTTTGCTCGCGCTGCCTGCGCGCTGAGAGGCATTCAGCTTCATACAAGGCTCCGAGGAGACCTTACAGAATCACAGAGGGGTTTGGGTTGGAAGGAACCTTAAAGCCCATCCAGTTCCACACCCCTGCCACGGGCAGGGACACCTCCCACTGGATCAGGTTGCTCAAAGCCCCATCCAACCCGGCCTTGAACACCTCCAGGGATGAGGCAGCCACAGCTTCCCTGTGCTAGTGCCTCACCACTCTCATGGTAAAGAAATTCCTAATAACTAGCCGAAATCTGCCCCTCTACACTGTATCGCCACTGCCCCCTAGTCCTATCGCTACAAGTCTTTGTGAACAGTCCCTCCCCAGCCTTCCTGTAGCCCCTCCAGGTACTGCAAGATCACTATAAGGTCTCCTTGGAGCCTTCTCCAAGCTTAACAACCCCAGCTCTCTCAGCCTGTTCTCGTATGGGAAGTGCTCCAGCCCTCAGATCATGCTTGTAGCCCTCCTCTGGACCCATTCCAACACCACCACAACCTTCTTATGATGAGGATTCCAGAACTGGACACAATACTCCAGATGAGGTCTCACAAGACAATAGCAGCCTTCCAGTATATGAAAGGGCTATAAAAAGCTGGGGAGGGACTGCTTGCAAAGGTTTGGAGTGATTGGACAAGGGGCAATGGGGATAAACTGGAGAGGGAAAGATTTAGACTATACATGAGGAATTTCTTCACAATGACAGTGGAGAAACACTGGCACAGGCTGCCCAGAGAAATCATGGCTGCCCCATCACTGGAGGTGTTCAAGGGCAGGTTGGATGGGGTTTTGAGCAACCTGATCCAGTGGAAGGTGGCCCTGCCCATCACAGCAGGATTGGAACTGGATGATCTTTAAGGCCCCTTCCAACCTAGATGATTCTATGGTCTTTCAGACAGTCAAATTTCTTCACCAAAAGGGTTATTGGACATTGGAACAGCTGCCCAGGGGAGTGGTTGACTTAAATCCCCAGAGGTATTTAAAAGACAGAGTGCTTAGGGATATGGTTTAGTAGTGGACAGGTACAGTTTGGCTTGATGATCTCAAAGGCCTTCTCTAACCTAGTGGTTCTATGATTTAAAAAAAAAAACAAAAACAAAACCAGGTGTTTTTTTTTCCCCATTCCCCACCACAGGGAAGAAGGTTTCTCATGTATTTAATTGTAAAATAATCCTTTCGCTTTGCACAGAGATGGGAAACAAGCTGCCCTGGAGGCTGTTACATAAGGAGCTGGGATTCAACCTTCACAGAAGGTGGGAAGAAATCGCTCTGGTTATGGTGAACTGCCAACAGACTGAACGAATATGAAAAAAACTTGCTCTGGGAAAGGTCTTTAAAATTATATTCCTTCACCGCACATGCCCAGGCTGACATTTTCCAGCAGGGAGCTCTGTAGATGCAAGGGTTCTTCCTCAGCTGAATGGATTCTGATACTATAGGCAAACAAAAGGATGGAGCAAAGACAGGGGAAAGGATTAAGTCCCACTGAAAACACTTCTACACAGCATTCACCAGCTGATCCTCATCTAGCATCAAGCCTGGACAAAAGCCTCTCATTGATTCCTGTACACAGGCAGAAATCGGGGTTAATTCCAATTAAATCCATGGTCTAACTGGTATAAACAACAAGCAGATTCAGACTGTTCTACAGCATCTGTTTCAATCTCCTGAGTTTTCTATTTTCATCTGTGCCCAAAAAAGAGAAGATGTGCCCCTGGAAAAGCAGCAGCTCAGACTACAAAAATAAAAGCAGTGACTCCAAAATACGGATGCAGTGACATCCTGATTTAGTGTAGATGCTACAAGCCATCAGATTTCATTTATTTCTATATCATTTGTGCCTACATGTACACATACCTGGACCCAGAATAAATTCAACTGTAACTTGCGCTTTATCACTTCTCTCACTCCTCCCAAGCATCACACGAGCAAAATCTATCCCAGATAAAGTGAAAGTGAACATGAAATGGGCCTGTTATCCCACACCTATAGGGCTACAAAACTTGCATCCTTGCTCTGATTCTGCAGAGATGCTGAAAACACAAGCAGTGCCTCTTTCACTGGCTGACATCAAGCTCACTTTTCTGGGATGCTGCTCAACAGCATAGAGACAGCAGAGAGGAGTAGCAGAGGCACACTGTGGTGATAAAAATAAGTACCTTGCAGTCAAACACTTCTGTGGTGAAGTAAGGATAACAGAATTGAATCCTAACCAAAACAAGCTGCCCTGCTTTCTTCTACAGAAAGACCCAGCTACATAATTTGTAGCCACTGCCTGAAGCCTGTGCTGAAAAACAATTTTTCTTAAGACTCTTGCCGCAACTCTGGTCCAGCACAACCCCCTGATGCCTCCGGGAACAGGGAGGGAAGATAAACATGAGCTCTAGTAGAAAGCTCCAGGCTTCTTAGTACAGAAATGGATGTGCTGCAGATGGGCTGAGTAACAACAGATCTTGCTTCTAAGCTACAGATGTCCCTGTTTGACAAACTGACAGCAGAACTGCCCAGACAATAATGGGGGGAAATGGTTTAGAATTTTTCTGGAGCTCTTAATGTAGCTGAGTTCACTATTAATGACCTTCATCCATAAAATTAGCCCTGCACTTGAAAGACATACACTGAAAAACCTGTGCATGTAACATTAACATACAGGTAACACATATTTATATATTTATTTTAAGCCTGACATGTTACTTGCCCTAACTGCCGCTCAATGCCGTGATTTTACTTAGTGAGTCCTCCCCGCTCAATGATTTCAACAAGTATTTTGTGAGTACAGATTTGTTTTATCGCCTGTGCAGTCAGCAGAAAACAGCAGACAGTTGCATTGTGTGCCATCAGCTTACTGCAGCACTCTCCACTCATGCGCAAAGCACCTACTGACACCCTTGCGGGAAACCACTATGGAATATGTAGCACAAGCAGAAAGCACAGGGTCAGAAGAAAGCCCGTATTCCAGCAGGAACAAGCTTTGTAATTTAAACATCCTAGCCTAGCTTTAAGCTGAAATACTGATCTAATAAAGGAACAATGTTTTCTCTGGAAAAACAAATGAAACATGAATTTCAGCTGTCAACATCCTGAGCAGCCTTAATACAGAGGACTACAAGCTGAACCATTCCTAGAATGAGATAAACACAAGCACTCTGATCACAGGGCATTTTAGAAATGGCAGGAACCCACATCACTATCATTCACTATTCAGACACAACTCTAAGGGCTTAAAAACAGAGAAAACAGGCATTGGGATTTCCAACTAGCCCGTGTCCTCCTGAACTTACCTGCCAATGCTGTGTGCACCTAGGCACACATTAGCAGGCAATCACAGGGATAAGCAAGCACACAAGTGAATAATAAACAGCATGAAACTGCTCCAACCCCCAAAATATGTAGCACAGGTGCACCATGATGGGCAAAGGTTGGTTTTAGAAATATGAAACCTTCTGTCTTCATTGATAAAATATAACACTGTTGCCTTCTGCAGTTGACACAACACTAGAAGACCTCATGACAATAAAGAAATAAAATAATTTAATTTCAGAATATTCTTTAAAATATACTGCATAATTAGGAGGGGGCAGGAGCAGGGGTGGCATCACCTTCAAAAAGAAGATTGGCTTGAAGAAATAATCAGCTACCAGGAAGAGCATTTTCTCAGACAGTTTTCAAAGGCAATATCCAACGGTCAGACCTTTTGTATTTACTTTAATAAATAAACCAGATTCTGCTCTGTTTGTTTCTTGGATAATAAAAAATAAACAGTTCTATTCAGATCATCTGGAGAATTAATTAATTTTTTAAAAAAAGTTCATTGGCTACTTTTAAATGCAATAATGGAATTCACTAAACAGGCTAAGACTATAGTCACTAAAATTCTGCCATGACCATACATCTGGAATTACTTACTAACAGTTACATTTATCTTTAAAGTAAACATTATTTTTTCAAGAGTTACTACTCTTCCATGAAACATTCTAAGATGCAGTTTGTTTCAAGTTACTCTTATTATCTAAGGATCGCCAAGAGGTTTTGATGGTGTTATGATTGAAGAAAATATATTTTGAACAACAATCCCCAAATGTTCATACTACTTATGTAAATAGACTGTTCCCTGGCTAATGCACAGGCCAACCTACTGCAGTTTTTCTGACAGTTATGATAAATTGTATATGACCAAATGGCTAAGAGCACTGAAAATGGGATACAGACACTTCCATCTCTAGGTTACAAGACCACATGTTCCAGAGACAAGCATGAGCACAACCACTGTAATAAAGTGAATAGTCGCTCTCCATTCCCTACATGTCAGATATGTACATCAAAGAAACCAAAATTACAAACCACCTCCTTTCTGGTAGCCCTCTCTGAAACCAAGCTTGGATGAGTACTGAAATGATTTCTATTACCCTTTTTTTTTGCAGGATTCCATCTCCAGATGCTTTTACTCCCAGACTGTGCTGCTTTTCTCCTACTGATGACTTGGACCAGCACAATCGGCCCAACTCTTTAGCAAATTCAGTTTAGAGTAACTATTATTATTAAAAGGGGGAAAATCTAGTTAAGAGGTAACAATACCTTGCATGTATTTTGAGCAATATTCACCTCCCTCCTAACAGCAGCATAACAATATTTTCTAAAAAGTCATTTTAAACACATATGTAAGCTGGAGAATGGAAGTTACTCTGAGCTCCCAGCATCCAGTCACATCTCATCTCTTCATCAAGGTGAGATTCTCACCTTAGCTTCCACAGAGAAGAAACGAACTTGAGATGGGTCAAAAAGACACCTTTAGACAGGCTCAAGGCGAAATTACATACACATTCAAACATGGCCACAAGTCAGATTTCTCAAGTATTCTAAAAATATTTGTTAGACACTCAGAACTCTATGGAACACCTGAACTGAAAAAGTCCTGTGAATAAAGCTTAGAAAGACTGCAAAATGCCTGTCTCTGTTCTATCCACTCCTTATCCTGAAGTCTAAGCAGCTGTTTTCCAGATCTACATACTCAGTCCAGAGACCATCGCTTTGTCTTACATGAATTGCAAACGCTGTCTTTGTCTAAAGAACCTTCCCCTATCCTGACAGGGCAGTGTGGGCAGCACAACTACTAATATATTGGCTTGTTGTTTCAGCTGCTAAACTAGTTCTAAAATAATAAAACTACTAATACGGCAAGGTTTTAACTCCCTTGACCTCTCTCTCCTGTGTCCTCTCTCTCCCCTGCATCCAGGGTCCTGCTCCCAATTCTAGCTTTCCTTTGACAAACAGAACCGCACTGTTTCTGCATTTTCCAACCCAAGAGTGCTCCATTCCAGGGAGTGCAGGGACAGGACAACGGGGAACAGTTTTAAGCTAACAGAGGGAAGATTTAGATTAGATATTAGAAAGAAATATTTTCTTGTGAGAGTGGTGAGGCACAGAGAAGTCGTGGATGTCCCATCCCTAGAGATGCTCAAGTGGAAGACATCCACTTGGAAAGATCCAGCAGAAGGTGTCCCTGCCCATGGCAGGGCGGTTGGAACTGGATGATCTTGAAGGTTCCTTCCAACCCAAACCATTGTGTGATATGATATATTTTGTCTCTCCTTTCCTGCTTGCTGAGTCAACTCACTTTCTGGTTCTGACTCCTCTGGCTGTCCACGTTCTAGGATGTGGAGGTCAAGAGATGAAAGCACCCTGAAAGGCCATAGGGAAGTGGTGGACAGGATGTTCTACCAGGGAGTCAAATGTCAGCATCGGTGTGTAGTGCACAGATGCTTCAGGAATGTACAAACAAAGCAAGACTGAAGCCTCTATTCATAATCCAGGCTGGAAAAGCACACAAAGGTCATTAAAATCATGCAGTCTGTCCTTCATGAGAGTGGTCTGCTTCCCACATCTCAGATAACCCATCATTTGAAAGCCAGCAAGCAGAGAGTTAAGAGCAGCTCACAGGCTCTTATTTTTCTTCTCAGGTCCCTGGGATATTGGTGCTCTAGCTGCGAGACTGGTACACATTACATAAGCATTGAAACAACTTCAAAAAGTGTTTGTGCTGTTCACTGTAAACAAAAATGCAGCTCACTGTACTGGAAACCCAAGTGTTTTCAGCAGGGGTAACTGTTACACACCCGCAACCAACATGTGTGAAGCACAGGACAAAGATTCCAACTGCTTCAGCAAACACAACACTTAAAACAGCCTCCAGCATCCCAGCCAAGGGCACAGAGGAACTAATAACTGGAAAAAAGTTATTTAGTAAAACTGAACCAAATCTCTATTTCACAGAATGGTTTGGGTTGGAAGGGACCTTCAAGACCACCCAGCTCCAACCCCCCTGCCATGGGCAAGGACACCTCCCACTGGATCAGGTTGCTCAGCCACAGCTTCTCTGCGAAACCCTCGCAGAATAACATTTCTTCCTAAGATCTCATCTAAATCTCTCCATAAGCCTAAATCCATTCCCCCTCATCCTGTCCCTGCATTCTCTGATGAAGAGCCCCTCCCCAGCTTTCCTGTAGCCCCTTTAAATACTGGAAGACTGCTCTAAGGTCTCCCCAGAGCCTTATCTTCTCCAGGCTGAACAACCCCAACTCTCCCAGCCTGTCCTCATACAGGAGGTGCTCCAGCCCTTAGATCATCTTTGTAGCCTCTGGACCCACTCCAACAGATCCATGCCCTTCCTGTGCTGAGGACTCCAGAATCCAACAGAGTACTCCTGGTACCTTCAGTTCCAGCCAGGTTCATTAAAATCTTCTAGCCTGACTCTCTCCATATTTAAAGCTACAGAACTTTACCCAATTTCTTACCTGTTGCCCAGGAAATCCAAATTCCTGCATTGTTTCCTGAAGACACTAGATAAAATTAATTGACATAGCAGGTCCAAATTTTTCCTCTGTAGTCTGAAGTACCTCCACCCAGATGAGGATGAAGCCCGTGATGTCCCCACTTTATTTGAACAGTATCCTAAAAACAGAAAGTGGCCGGGGAGGACGCCTCATACTGGTTTCATCCGAGATCAAACACATAAGAGGAGTTATGGGGTGAGACTCTCTAGGTTCCAAAATTTCCCTGGGGAGCACTCCAGATTAGTTCTGAGAGAAGCCCGTGCCCCTCTGCCATGCCATACAAATGAGGGATAGACTAAACCAGGAAAAAAAAATGAGACATGTTAGGTAGAAAAATGGTGGGGTCTTTAAAGAAGTTAATGAAGAGGAGCATGAAAATCAAGCAGAACTGAACATTACCACACTTAACACATGGGTGGAGTAAACATCAAATCTCTCCGGGGACCACCCTTCACTTTCCCCTGATCGCTTGAATAATGTAAAACACATTTTGTCAAACTGCTAAGAGGAGGGACACAGGCAGGGCTCGGGTAATTAGCCATTAGCACACTTCCAAAGAGCGATACTCTTCCTTCTCTACTGAAAGGGAGTGTCTACAGGGATCCAGAGAGAGACCGGACAGTGGCACAGTCTGCACCAAGTTACACACAGGCATATAACATGCATGAGGATTTTGTTAATAAAACTCCACATACTGTAAGTGCTAGTCCTAGACTGAAAGAATACATCCTCCTTCTTCAGCTTTTAAGCGAAAAACAACATACTCAACCTCTTTCCTCAAGCATTTATGGTTTTCCTTCAACAATCACTGCTGGACAAGGTTTATACAAGCTGAGTCAGGGCTAAACACAAGTTCATAGTTTTGTAAGAGTAAGGTTCAGCTCAACTAAGTACATCACAAGCTGGTTCATAGCTGCTCAAATGTGGTCTGTGGATTAAATACGGCTTCACTCAATATCACAAGCCACCTCTACACCCAAAGCAGCCAAAAGACATGCAACTCAGCATCCAAACTTTCTGTGAAACATCAACCAGGTATTTTCTAAAGCCAATCATTCTATTTCCTGCTTCTAATTAAGTCAATAAAGAAATTGCCATAGATGTCAGTTTATGCAGACTTAAGTCAACAGCAACTGCTTTTTAAAAAACACTTTTATCACCATCACAGTGTCTTTCCTAAGTTAGTTAAAGGCAGCCTGCCTTTAATACTGGGGTATTTGAGAGTGTCCTGCTATGCAAACAGCTTACCTGGAAAAACACCTGAGGGACCAGCTCATCATCTACAGTCTTTCTCCCCACCTTAATTCCTGTGTCTATCATTTGTTAAATTCTATATCCCAGTTAACAGATCTGCAACTCATTTTCAGAACAAGATGCATGTACATGTAGGGTAACCATCCAAAGATAACTTGCACAAAGCTGAGGCACAATGAAAATATTCCTGTGAAGTAAAATTCAAATGCCAGTTTATGAGTTTTAAGTTAATCTACCAAATCTGCTAATCAAACTTTGCAGACTTGTTCTGGTTCTTGACCACCCAAAAGCAAATGCAGCTGGATCTCTGAAAATGAGCAGCAATATCAGGGACTGTACTCTGGACAGTGACTACAATAGCATCCTGAAAATTGCAAGGGTTTTACAAGACACATAATATGTGTTTGTACACCTGTGTGTAGCCAACAGTTGGTTTGCTAATACTTTTTCTGAGAAACATGATCGTCAGCAGGTCAAGAACTCTTTAACTTTTACCACCCACACAGTTATTTTACCATAAAAAACTTAGTAAATTTTGACCATGGAATTCCCCTAACTTTTTGATTAAAAAAATAACAGCAAAACCCAACTGATGGTGGTAAATTAATACGAAATGATTAAAAATATGGGGATTTTGTAAGCTGGATTAACAATATGTACATGGTCTATACCAAAAAGGCTGTTGTGAACAGGACAAAATCAACAAGGGGGAACGTAGTGGAATTGAAATCAAACAGGCTCCAGGTCAGCTCAGTCCCTTCTGGAACTACAGAAAGGACATTCCTTACAAAGCTCCTGCTGTCAAGATAACATTAATTCCAATACCCACTTTAGCTTTAGCACAATTCAGACTTTTCAGTTACAAGAGAAGAGACAAAGAAGTGAAAATATGTCTGTTTTCGGATTTATGAACGGACACCCACCCCACCAGATCTTTACAGACACATACCATGGATATACGACCTTCTTTCAGAGAAGCATTCAGATTTCAAACCACCTTGTAATTTTGTTAACAGCCTCTGCCTTTGACTTTTATCAACCCTGACCATGGAGCAAGGCAAAAGTGCACTTTCAAATTTCTTCCAAAGAATCCAGTTGAAAGTACTCATGGATGGATATGCTGGACCTTTAACTGGTGGAGGGTACCTGGGACATCTCACCTCATGATCTGGCAGGAACAAAAAGCTGACACATTTCTATATTTATCAACACATTTGCGAAGAAACTACCAAAAGAATTCCTTCCACAGTCACTGAGAATTTAAAGGACAATATTTAGTATTACCATGTTCTTGAAGCTATCTGTGGGTTGACCTTCACCAAAAGAATGTGAAAATATAGGGCAATTGTCTGCAGTGATATTTACCATTTTCTTCAGTGGAACAAAAGAAAAAGTCTTTTTTAGTATTTTCCAAGTGCTCATGGAGAACAGAGTTCCAATGAAAACCAGTTCCCCTCAGAAAAGTGTTTTCCATTTTCTATTCTTTACTCTCTCACGACTCAGCTTAGGAGAAACAGAGCAACAAGCTTTGGAAACCAGCTGTGTGTCAGTAAAGGACTGAAAAGGGACACACTCCCATTGCCTGATGCCTGTTAGATACATGGTTCATCTTTGGATGAAGTCATCACTGTCTGTGCTCAGAGCACAGCAGAGAAACCTTAACATATTGACCCTAGCTTGGCGGGAGGTCCCAAACAACCTGAATGCCCCTATTTTAATAGCGCTCCACAACCGGTGGTCTAGCAAACTGGCAGTGCCAGGTTATATCCAGCCCACCACAGGCTGCTGAGGGGCACTGAGGGAACAGCACCTGCCGCAGCATCAAGCTGGCCTGGAACCTAAAATGAAATATTCCTTAGGAAAAAACATATAAGTCAGAAATCACTCAAATCTTCAATAAATACTGTGATTGCCAACATGTAACTATGTCATTTATAGATATAGCTTTACATCTACTATATTAATTTGAAAGGAGAGAGCTACAGCCAAGTACCTGGGGATGGGAGAGGGAGCAGAAACGCTGTGCAATGTGGCTTCTTCAATCAAAGCTAGAATCGGTGGTTTCTGCCTCACTCTGACTCCTACTGAGAGTCGCACACAGAAGCAACGACCATGAATCACATTTAGAAGAGAACATTCGCAAGGAGAGGAGAACCCAGCCTGTCTTTGCTGTGTGTGAATGCAAAAGCTAACTCAAAGCTGGCTAGAGTGGATCGACACACATCCAGGAGCATATTCCTACTCCAGTGGTCTTCTCTCTGGGAACCTGAGATGTGATAGCTCTGACCTCCTTACAAGAGGAGGGCTGCCAAGTAAACAGACCAGAGGATTCATCCAGCCAACCACTTTTCCTTCCATTTTCCCCTCTCTGTTTCCATACCCCACCCTTCCTAGCCTTGTCATTAATGTCTCTAACAACTTCTTTGACAGTTAATAAATGAACATACTTGACTTGGTGCTGGAACTGGAGGTCAGGAGCACGGACCATACAGACTGTAGTCCATGCAGAGAACACAAAACACTGTTTTCCAGAGCTGTTGCCCAGCTACTGGAATACTATGAACTTAACAGGCATGGAACAAAAAAAGGGGTACAGCAAAGAATTAACTTTTGTTCAAAATAACACCTCAAGCACTGAACATTTGTTTTATTCTCATGTTGTTCCAGTTTGAAGTGTAACATCTACTTCAAGTCAGAGGAAGGAAAAAGTCTACTGGACCTGGCTAGAGCAATCCAGGAGATTTGGACATATGTCCAGGCTTGTTTGCTGAGGAGAAAGAAGGAAATGCAAGGGTCCAAGCCCAATCAACATATATTCAACCTGTAGACAAGCAGGACTGAACTAGAGCCTCTGCACCATCTTCCCTCCCCTGGGTCCTGGTGAGCTCTTGCTTTCCTTCCCACAGGGAAGAGGACGCAACACCCACCTGCATCACGCAGCAACGCTGAGCTGAGGCATAGCTGGAACAAGAAGATGGAGCCATGGGAGGCTGAGCATATTTACGGCTCTGGCTATCTGGGTGTGTGTATGAGGAAGGGGACACAAACCAGGGAGTAATCTCAAGATATACTGCTTTATGCCTAGCCAAACCTCCTCTGCGTTGGTGATTTTAATTTAGGGCAGGGAAAGGCTCCATCACTCTCAGTCAAGGAGGAGAAAATCAGGAAAACAGACTCTGCACAGGCTGCCGCGGCAGTGCTGGTCGTAGGAGGCTGCCTGATGACAACTTACAGGGCATGAAGAATAAGACTGAGATGTTTTGGCTCTGCCTCCAAACTGCGGAGCAGTGGGAAACCGCACCCAAGGAGAGCCTAGGGAGAAAAGGATGTTTTGTTGTGTAGGCTTTTGTTCTGGGTTTTGTTTATTAGCAATATTTCACAGCCAGGCAGACCATGGAAGCAATTTAAAGGGCCAGCCTCGAAGAAATAACCTGCTACACAGTTTGGAATTAGCAAACAAACAAACAACAAAAATCAGATTCCGGGGGTGGGAATGGGGAAGGCTTTGCTAACACACTTCATAAGGCAACAGAAGTCAATGCAGTTGAAGCAACAGCTGGTTTCAGTAGCACGCTAAGCTCCAGCACCAACTCAGAAAGGAGTAACTCCCAGTTTGAACACCCAGAGGATCTCATTAAGAACAGACATAAGACAGTACTCATTACTCCACAACAATGCTGAGATTATCTGTCTGCTCTCATACCAGCACCTGGTCCAGGTATCCCAAGACCTCTCTAGCTGAGAGAGCTATGCTTTAACCAGAGGTACTTCATCAATTCACTGAGGTCTGACCAAAAAACTGGCCTAGTAAAGAATTCATTTTTGGATGGTGAGGTGGTGCCAAAGGAGGCTCACTAGAAACAGCTCCAGGATGAACATCTCCTTCAGATGCTCAGACCTAAGTCACAACCAAGATCATGCAAAGCTTTGCCTCTCAGAGGCCAAACTCAGGCACCACTAGAGTATGTTAAAGGTACTATATGGATTCTAGTTGTTATTTCTTTAATGAAAAACTAGAACTACTAACAGAATGGCACAGCTTTTGCTTTGGTGAGATTATATGAAAGTAGCACTGAACTGCTGCTGAGGGAATGACAGCATTTCTTTGAATTCAGAACCGGTTGCAACATGAACTGAGAAATAGAGCAGTTCGATATTAAATCCCCTACTTGAAGACACCAATGTTGATAACTGTTCTGCAAATTCACACAAAGTGCAGTGGTTTCAATGCAGGGTGGACAGCGCACCCACCACTTACGAGCTGAGAAGGAATGGCACTACCTCAGCATATCCATGCATAAAGCCTTCAAAGTGACAACATCCTCTGCCCCTCTTCAGTGGAAAGTATTGGAATACTGTATAATCTTTATTTTTCTCAGGGTCCATAATCTTCCCCTCCACTTTTTACAAAGAACCTACAATTTTTTACATCAGGATGTTGGGATGACAGGTGCCCCCAGCAATGCTTTGGGCAAGGAGGGAGCACGCTGACAACATGCGTGTCTGCTTCAGCAGCATCACGTTTCCACTGGCACAAACCTCACAAGCACACAAGTGTACACACAAAGCCCAGCAAGTGCAAACCTGATGCCTGCAGCTGTTGCAGCACTGAGCACAGAACTACATTTCCAAACTCTGCAGTTGTTTCCCCATTGAGAGGCAAAGTCCTCTTTGTGCACATGTGTATTTTGGACTACGCAAAACCAGGAACATGGCTGAGAGCTGTTTGGACAATGATCCTTCCCCAGTAGGAGGGGAAAATGTCAGCAGTCAAACAAGTAAAGCTTCAAGTTAGAGTACAGCAGAATTCTACCAGGCCAACAAGATTTCTGGTTCAACTACCCAAACACAGCTTGAGCCACTGGTTCCCAAAGAAAAGGAAACGCAGCACATCCTCCCCAGAGGCAACAAAAACACGCATCATCCACTCATCAACCTCCTGGCAGAAGAATTAAAAGCATCACTTCCAAACTGGTCTCCTCCTTTCTAAAGTAATCTTTAGTCAGTATGAACCAGAGGAAGAGGACAGGTAAAACCAAGCACACTGCCTGCGTTTGCCCAGAGTGAAGTTTTAAATGGACACCAGCTGTTAATTCCTTTCTACATTCTTCACATTTTTCTGGCCAACTCCCAACAAGACTAACTGAAACCTTTCCCCCTAAAACTTTCATCTGATGCATAGATAAAACAGTCAGGCATTTTCAGGCAAGGGAAAGAAATATGTATCATTATTGCCTTAATTTAAATGCATGCCTCTAGGTCCTCAGTGGATCCCTACCCTTTGAAATGGGTTAAAGAGCCTTAATGCCATCTAAATTAAGTCAATTTGTTATTCACAGCATTTGTGACCAAACAATCTGAAATGCATCCTGGAAGGAAAAAAGCACACAGACCAGAATTTAAAACCCTGGGAAATAAGATGGTGGATGTGAAGCAAAAGCCCAGAAAAGCTACATCTTAAATAACTTGCACTATTATCTTCGTTCTTTGATGTTTCAACTATTGTTAAGTCTTTTTTGAGGGCTTTCCCAGGTATTTTCACACACATCCTATAGCTGCTTCAGGCGAGACAGAGATATTTATCATTTTATGTATGATACAGTGATGACTCTTCCCAGGTTTCTCCTCTCACCTTGCTAATAGAGCATGGTCTTGTACACTTCTGCATCTTCTGTAGAAAGGGCTGGCATTTCTGCAACTCGCTCCATTACCTTGGCTGCTGTACAAGGACCACCACAATGTTCTTCCCCGAACCTTCACAGCACTACTTGACAGCATGAGGTAAAGTCTAGTAACCAACTTTGTAAAAAGCAGCAAAGTCACACCAGATGAAAACAACACAGTTTTACTTGAAACATCTGCTCAGTCTCAGACACTACAATCTGGTTTTGCTCACACAAGCCTGAAGGATGCTGCAAGGCCCTGGTTCGCATGAGCCACAGTCTTGCTACCCCCAAGATGCTACTCCTGGAGTGTACAGCCCCTCTAGCCAAGGAAGCTGCAACCCAGGGCAGCTGAGCTGCCATGACACAAACCCCAGCCAGTGTTGTCCCAGCTGACCCCAGCAGTCCCAGACCATAAATATGCAACCAGCAAAGGACACTTTTTCGAGGTGTTGGAGGCAGAAGGGCTCCCAACACCCTCTGCTCCCTAGGGCTGGCTATTAGCTTCCCAAGAAGTGCCCAGAGCAAACAGTACTTTCCTCCAAGCTGCACATTATTCACAGTTCTTAACAGTCCAAGTAAAACAGGCAAATAAACAAATCAATGACATTTAGCTCTCCAGAATATCTAACTATTGTTATTGGCACTTTGTTATAAACAGCTTCTGGCAACATGTAAATAGAGCTTCATTTGCATACAGCGGCTTTGCTAGTCTTCAACGCCCAGGGAATGGAGACTGCTCTGCAGCAACAGGAAAAAAAAACAACAGAAATTTGATTCAAGAGCTTTATAGTTCTATGCATTCACCTCAGAGGGGAAACAGCAGTACTGTACAAAAGTATTTTCACACCAAGGTCTCAAAACCCATCTTGTGAAGCACTCAAGAAAAGACATAAGCAAATACATCATCTTTCTTCTATGATCACTCAGTTACCAGGTGCAAGGCTTGAAACTTGCCTACACATCCCACAGAATCAGAATATTCAGCAGCAGAAGCTGAAAAAAAATTCAGCATAAAGCAATAATATGTAAAATATCTGCTCGTTATTTCATTCTGATTCAAGTTTTTTGTCTGGGAAATGGATGCTCAGCTGGCACATATCCAGCCCAACAGCTGCATTGCTTTTCTACTTCCACAAACACTCCAAAAGCTAGCCAAAACCCTGTTTGTGCTGGCCAACACCCAAGATTTTATTATTATGTACTATTAGTTCATAGTGAGAAATGTGCACTACAGGGGGAAAAGAAATAGCCAAAGAAGCTAAATAATTGGGTACAGATGTTGAAGATTTATGAAGCTCTATCCACTGGACATCTTACATATTGTTTCTATCACCTGCTTGCTTTCTGAGTTTTTAATAAGATAAGTATGTGCGCCATCCTTTAAGAATCTTCTAGAATTCCTCCTTCCAAACCCAATAACTTTTGATCTCCACTTGTCTCCTCTCAATTACAATGTCTCTTCATCATTCCATAAATGCCACTTGATATTAATTTCATATTTAAATAAGATCTTGTATGTTGTTTTCATTATCTGGCAACTTTTGAATACAATCAGACTACTTCATTCTTACTTCATGTCCCAAAAACTAAAACTGACACATCACGCCAAATCCTCAGCATTTAACTTAATATAAGTTATCTTACCATGCCAAAGACACTTCTCTAAATACTGAATGGTTTTCACCTTTTTTTTTTTCCTGTTTACTGGGAAACAGTATCTATTCAATGCCTTTAGGGACCACTGCTTCCCCAGGAATACAGAGAAGCCCAAACCTCACTGAGGTCAATACTCAGGTTAAACTGCCTACAAAAGCAACCCAGTTCCAACCAGACTGCTGAACCTTGGTTCATTACACTTATTCTACAAAGTATTTGGAATGTGCTAAGTACTGCGGCTGACAGCACATACAATCAAAGTAAAAACACAAGAAAATCAGTGGCATTTTTCATAACTGACATGTAATGGGTTTGCTATTTCAAATTACATCATGAGTGCTTTCTTTCCACTATTGTAAAATGGCAAAACAAGGTACATTCACTTAGAGCTTTTTCCAAGAATTTACAAGAGACGATCAATCATCAAAAAAGGTTGCATTTTTACAAACCAATGCATGTGACTGCTGACATTTCTGCTCTAGCACCATCAAGCAAGAAGCATCCAGTCCCTCTCCCCTCCTCACCCAAAGCACACCATTACTTGGCTGGATAACCTGACATTTCCCTTCACCTTTCTCACAGGCCATAGGTGCTGGGGAATGCTTCCTGAAAAATGATTTCACCCTTTCTGATGATGTGGCTTACACAACACTGATTGTATGAAGGTCATGACCTCATTACAGATTCAGAGACATTTTCCACCTGAAAAAAAGTAGTTCCGGTAAATCTGGAGGGTTGGAAAAAGATCTATGGAGATAGATCTGCTCTGAAATAGAATTTGTCAATCACAATTGTACTTCTGGTTCAAAAAAAAAAAAAAGAAAAAAGAATTAAAAAAAATCCCTATTTGCACAATAAATGTGTAAACAATTACAGGGTTTCCCCCTGTTCACCAACTGGTGTGACAGATGCCCTGATGCCATGTACAGCCACACCATCTCTATGCTGAACACAGGTAAAGAGACAATGAAGACAGCATCCTGCTGGGATCTGTCCAACTTTCCTTTCTACCCCAGGGAGTTCAGATGGCAAAGAGAAACGTTAAGAAATGTCAAGTACAGAGAAGTTCCATTTTACATCATTAAAGTTTTTCCATGGATGTCAAGCCAACCTTTGCTGCATGAGAAAATGACCACCCATTCTCTCCACTTCCATCATGAACAAATGAAGGGAGAAAACACTTCCACTACATACTGACTCCATTCCTTGAATAGTTTTTGAGCTACCTTCTACTGTTTCCAACAGATGGACTGACATCCTGAAATCCTCAGCCATTTCCATTTTATTTGTTTCATTCAAACATGTAAGTTTGATGGTTTGTTGCTTTACTACATGACTCAGAAACCGTGTAGAAACTGTGTTGTTTCCTTCTGTATCAGCACACACTGCCCAAAATTGCTCTGAATTCCAGCCTGAAGTGTGAAAGTAGAATTACCCTTGTTTATCCAGAAGGTAGGGGGTGGTTTGGTTGGTTTTGGGTTAGCTTTTATCTTCAGATTTGAATCTGATCAGCTCCCTCCATGGAGAAAAATGCTGGTGTCTCGTAGCATTCAGCTGCACTATAGGCCTGGTTCTTGACTGACGCTCTCTGAATTCAAGGCTTGAAAAAAAAAATCTCCACCTTTTCCTTGAAACTGAGAAGACCTTAGCTTATGGGAGTATGTGAAGTAATTCCTAAACAGGAAGGAAGAAAGAGACATCCTTCACATGCCACTGATCGCTTGTACTGAACACATTCATCCTTATGTCAGTTCTAGTGAATTTCATCTACCTGCAATAAGAATAAAAACCTATAAAAGAATAATTTACAGGCAATTTGTGGGCTGTACAGAGTGCTTAGACCCAGTAAACTAGATTCTAGTTCTTGATTGCCTCAAGACAGATGTGATGAAGGGAAAAAAGATAATTCCAGATTATTTCTTGTTGCTTCGGGTCCATCCAGGACAAAACAATCACCACACCATTTTCTTCAATAATAGTGAGAAATGAGAAAATATCAACACTGATACTAAACATTAAGCTTGAGGAAAGGTTACATCCCATAGATATCAGCAGGGAGATGCAGATTTGAGCTAGTTACCAGGCAGAAATACAAGTCTGATGAGCGGAAAGGAAATGCTTCCAGAGTACAGCCCACTGAGCAACCACATCCATGTTTAAAATCGCTATAACTACCTGAGATAACTCAGGCAGGAACTCACACAAGACATGAGTATAGAATTTGACATTGCACATGCAATTTTACGGACTGTCCTGCAAAACTGCAGTACTGCTTTTCACACAAAGAAATCAAGAACCAGGCTATGAATTTTTTAGAAAATAAAAATGGCAGGTGTTTTCCATTATTCTCTGTCTTTTAAGTACGACAGAATGATATGGCCATGAAAGAGAACATGGTAGAACCTTATTTACATGTTAAATGTAAAAGCTATGATTCTCACATATTCAAGATTTACACCTGCAGATATACAGTAGAAAAAAACATACAGCCCTGAAGCAATTCATAAAGTGCTAATCCTGATCCTTTTCCACCTAATGACTGTTTACTATACAGTTCCTTTAAACACTTGGCAGTTCTCCAGATCTTCTTGCTTTTTCTCTCTCCTCCGCACCACTCCAGCCAGAGCCATCTTGGGTGAAGAA
The DNA here is from genome assembly GCA_013389865.1 of Piaya cayana. Classification (NCBI taxonomy): domain Eukaryota; kingdom Metazoa; phylum Chordata; class Aves; order Cuculiformes; family Coccyzidae; genus Piaya; species Piaya cayana. The sequence continues at coordinate 227,679 of WAAB01012867.1, read as the reverse complement.
AACCCTCCGGAGGAGAACGCTCTCTTTGGTCTTTTCAGGCTCTAAAAGCTTTGTTTCCTGAGGGAAATCCTGAACGTTGTTTTACTTTCAAGGCAAAAATAAAATCTTAAAGCTTTAAAAGTATTCCAAATAAAAGTACAGGGAAGGAAAAATAAATAGTCAGAAATCTTTATTTTCTGAAGACTTTTAAAGCTGCCACTGGATTTACAGTTTACAAGGCAGTGGGACTAGTTCTGTTTCTCCTACTAGAAACAGATTTTAACATGTACAGATCCATCCCATCATTTGTTTCGTATGTCATTCACTGCCGCCTGGCATTTTTTAAAATGAAACAATTATTTGTGATCAAATAATCTCACCTTGCTACCCAACCAGCTATGCTCTCACATCACTGTCATAGCTTGCACGTGTCTGGAGAAAGCCCAACACTCCTCATAACCAAAAATGCAATTCACTAGTGAAACTACAACACTACTGTAAGCTTCCAGAGACCTCACAAGTTGCACTGGCATCGCTGCTTATGTTCCCAGATGTCTCCTGGAGCCTTGATTACCAATTTCTAGTGGTCCTCCACCCATGATGCAGCATGTGAGAGCCTATTACCAATAATGAAATTGAGAAACAGCACATGAAAGTGCAAGGAGTGTGTTAACTGAAAAGACCACATCGGTCCTGCATCTCTCTTTGTGATGGGAAGGATGGAAACAGGCACATGACAGGCAGCCAGATACTGCCCAGGATGCTCAGGGGCACCGGCAGCTCCCACCAATAATCTCAAATACAGAATGAGTCCCTCTCGCTAACAGCACATCATCTAAACCATCACCAGACAGGAACGAACAGGCTGCCCTTGGAGGTAGTTGAGGCCCCATCCCTGGAAACATTCAAGGACATTTGGATGGGGCTGTGAACAACCTCACCTGGTTAAAGATGTCCCTGCTCCTGCAGGTGGGTTGGGCTTGATGACCCATAAAGGTCCCTTCCAACCCAAAGCATTCTATGATTCTATGAGCAAGATGCACTCTGAGACTCTAAAATGAGCAAAATTCCTCCTACCCGCACATGTGTTGAAGATCTCTTTCTCTGGGCACCACAGAAAAAGTGAGATCTAAACTCAGATTCCAGTGAGGATGGCAGTTGTTACAGGAATAAAGCAAAAATATGACCAACCCAAGGCACTACAATCAATATTTTAAATTAAATCAGTCAAGCTCATATTCAAATCAGGTCACCAGCAATCAAAGCATACTTATTTGGAATAGCAAAACCAGAAAACGTCTGGATCAGTACATTTCTCGAAGTGAATATATTAATGGGAGTGTTTTGAAATGCATGATGTGCTAGTAAGAGGCTTTAATATAAACCTCAGGATTACACTATGTTAGCTTTTCAATTATTATACCCTCCATTAAAAACCATGTGCTGCAAAGACAGCAAGAGGTTAAAACAGACCTACAATCACTGCTTTGCCCTTTCTTTTCCTGCTGGTAATTTATATTTGCGCGACATTTGGTACTACAACCGGACAGAATGAAGCACTGAAGGTGGAATATTATATAAAACATTTCTGTTAGTCGTGGAATCAATGTCAACACAACATAAAGAAAGAAGGCTCATAATTTCAACAGTGACAACAAAATTTCCCTGATTTATGATCTGCCAGATTGATGTATTTATTTCTTTTCCCAAGTTATGATCCCCTAGAATGATCTGCTTGGTTGACTCCATCTTGACACAGAGCGATTCAGCCATTTTAATTCCTGAACAACTGGGATTTGCCTTCCCTTCAGCACGACACTGTCTCGAGAGCAGGAATATCTCTGCATAAAGCACATGTAAGTGAAGCTAAAGAAAAATGAAGCGCGTCTAGAGGAAGGTGGTGAGAGGTAGAGGGCAGTAACTGGATGAAACACATAAAAATGCAAATTTTTTAGATTGTGCCTGGCTTCTTTTTTCCAAACAGGCATCTCAGGAAAAACTCTGCAATCTGGTTCTCTTGAGAGCGTAATGATGAACACAGGCTGTATCTATGCTGCCTTTAATAACAGCCCCGGAGAGAAACTCAAGTTCCCAAGCTGCAGGAGTCAGTCGGCACATACCAAAACAGAGGCTGGGTGTGCAGACACTTGGAGCAATGCAGACACAGCACAGCAGCAGCAGGGCTGGGGTGCAAAGCTGACAGTTTGCCAGCACAACTTGCAAGTCACGTAGATGCATGAGTCATGCTCCCACCCTGCACTCCTGAGCATCCCTCCTGCAGGCTGCCCTGCACTGCTCAAGGGCAGGGGTTGCAACTCACTGCGGCAGCAGGAGCAGCGTGACAGCACACTGAGGTCTGGTTCTCTCCTACAGAGCCCTCAGCAGGCACAGGATTTCAGAATCTGGATAATTTCACTATTCTCCTCCTAGAAACCAGTCGTATCTATGCACAGAAGATGGAGGTAGAATGCAAATCATCAGACAACACCACAGCACAGTCTTTATGCAACCACACAGAGCTAGTACTGCATGAATAGGAGGTTCCCCTCCTCTAACAGGAGCTGCGAGTAGAGCAACAGACACATCAGCATCCTTTGTAACCCACAAGGACATATGTCACTGCATCAATCTGGTTTTGGAAAGACATCAAAAGAATAGGTTACCTGCAAAACTTGGGGTTTATTTTTGTCGTACTGCAATACTGTAACTTGCGCTCCTCCAGTACTGAGGAGGGACAGCTTGCAGCTCAAACACACTGGTAAAATGAAACAGAAATGAAACAGTAAGTTCTTTCAAATATTCATTTCTGACATTCCACAAAACTAATGCAAGTTCCAGGCAAACAGAATGGAGTCCTTCCAGGACAGCAGTGGATCATCAGAAGACAAGCTCTAGACAACAGGTGAATCTACGCTACCCATCTTGGTACTTGTTAGCCTGCAAATGCCTGCGTACAATCCCTTTTCATATATTTCACATTAATATGATACTCGGTAACTGCTGAAAAGGTGCTGCCACTGTAAAAACACTCTGGCCAACCATGACAAAATGATATTTGTGCTGACTGCTGCGTTCTTGTTTACCAAATACGCTATAAAACTAGGATGAAAAACATGTTTATTATCTGAGTTACAAACATCAAGAGAAAGTAGTTGTTGACCCGAAATTTTAATTTGATCCACCCGGAACAGACTGCAGGAGGACAGACCCAAACAAGCCATATTTGACACAGATAGATTAGACAGATGGTCCAGTACGGTATAAAGGGGATTTGTGCTTGCTTGACTTTGACGTGGCTGAATTACTTATGAACTGCGGACAGAGAATAGTTAGGCTGGATATTTTACAAAGATTTAATGCTTATCAAAACTTCATACCGTTCAAAATTATCATACGTTCTGTGTAACAAAATAGAGATTGTTCTGCAGTTTAACCCTGTTGCATACGTTCTGTGCAACAAAATAGAGATTGTTTTGTAACTTAACTCTGTTGCATACTTTTCAGAACTTACCATGACATACTTCAGTATAAAATGGATATAAGCAGCATTTCATATGTGCCTAGTGCTATACTGTTCCAGAATTTTTGCAACCTGTGAATTTATTCAAGAACAGAGAAATTAACTGAAAGATGAACACAAAACCCGATTTAAAATAAAACCTCTGAATTCCGAAGGATGCTGAAAGCCTCTGACTTCAAAAAAAAAGGCACCTGGTGCAAGAGTCCTCTGTATTTGTATGCTCACTTCACCAGGGGCTGCTATCAGATTCTCTCAGGATACTGGCACAATGCAAGATTAAAAGATGTTATTGAAGGGAATTCAGGAGAGGGTGAAACTCATAATCACTCTCACATTTCTGGGGACTATCCAACCCCGAGTTAAGACCAGGAGCCCATACATATGGCAGAAACAGAAACACTAAATGCAGATACTGATTTAAAACAGGCCGTTCCCCCTGACGCCAATTATTCCTTAGACTAAGCATTTCTGGCACCTGCTGTCAACATCACAGGGCACATTCAGCATTGGTGCAATTCTGTGGGCTTAAGCATACTCCTACCCAGATGGATTTGTTGTATTAAGAGAGCTGTAGTGTCAAGCGATAACACTAGAAACAGCAAAGCAACGCATTTCTCCCAACTGGCCAAACTCAGAGCCAACAAGTGTATGGGTGTGCATTACAAGAGCAGGAGGGGAACTCGGAGAGGAGGAAATTACAGCGAGCCTCAGACATTCCCAGACAATCCAATGGTTGTGAGCTATCGCCTTACCTCCCAGACATACCCAACGAGATGCCAGGGCTGTCAGTTCACGAGGCAGAAATGACTCCTCACTAACAGCCTCCTCCCATGCCCAAAAGAGGAAACAATACCATCACCTCTCGCTACAGCTGGCATAAAGGGAGGCCCAAGCTCTTACACACAGGTATCAGTCAGGAGTAACTCAACTGTAGAGAAGTAATCCACTAAAAAAGAACAGTCATCATCAATTGCCCAACACGAGAGTCCACAGTTTGGAAGAATAAATAAACAAGCAAGGTAGCGGACTGTGGATTTGTGGAAATGGATCCTCATGCTTTCATTATGCCTCTCTGTTAGCGTAAAACCCTTCTTTGCTGGCTTATGCCATTGAGTGCTAGAAAAGCTATGTGTCCAGTTTGCTTTAGTTAGCAGAAAGCACAATCGCTGGATAGCAAGTGTTCCCTTCAACATGCACAAACGCATTCTCTGAACTGGTGAGAGGGCAAAGAACAGCATCTAGGGAGGAACAGCTGTAACTGCACAGCGAGTATGAGCAGAAACAACACATTAATTAATTGTCTCAACGGATGAATTAAAAATTAGTCTCATCATCATCTCTTTACCAAAAGAACTATCAGAAAATACCAAAAGTAATGCTTTTACCCCACAAAGTAACCTGCAGCATAATGCTAAAGTTTAATTTTTACAGGCATTAGACACCAACAATTCCCATAAAAATGCACTGGGACAATTCTCCAAGCCTAAGACAAAACCGTCATCTCTCTCCTTCCACTAACCTGAACAATCACCCTTTACAGCAGCTCTGCCTCTAGCTTAGGGTTTTCAGGACCCCTCACCATGCCCAGGCTTCTGAAAAGAACTTTTATCTTCTCTGCAGGTCCAGGTAATACCCACAAAGATTATAACCAATAAAAAAAATCACATCCATCAATATTTCCCATTGCCCCCAGGGAAGCGGTGGAGTCCCCATCCCTGGAGGGATTTAAATCCATGTAGATGTGGTACTTAGGGGCCACGATTTAGTGGTGGTTTGGCAGTGTTAGGTTCATGGTTGGACTCCATGATCCTAATGGTCTTTTCCAACCTCAATGATTCTGTGATTGTGTGAATTAGATGGGAAAGCACACACACTTGCAGCCAGGCCACAAAACATCCCTGAGAGAAGAGGATCCTAGAGTACCAGATGGCCACAGGCTATGCAGGAATGCTCTAGTCCCATGAATGGTGCTGGGGCTTTTTGCACTACAACATCCCATTCCCAGCATGGAGAGAGGCAGCTACCTCAACTGTGCATTGGGAATTCCATTTCCCACCATAATCCTAATTTCTCAACTCTAGTTGACAAATGAAGACACTTCTGAACCAAAAACAAGGGATGTTTTAGAAGCTCTGTAGGAATTACAGCTTGGGATGGCCTGCTCCTTGAGTAGATTTTCTTTTTCACAAGGACTAATGCAGTTCCCTTTCCTTCCTCCAACTTGAATCTACTATTAATTTAACCGAAGGTGGTTTATCAGCACATTGAGGACAAGGGATCTGCAATTTAACCCCACTTAGAAGAGCCAGTCATAAGTCTAAACAACATTTTTTCCCCTCCAGAAAAAGTACCAGCATTCTTATTCACATAATTTTCATTTTTGCTCACCTTTACAAAGCTGGTCTTGATTTAAAGGTTTGCTGTAGTTATAAGAACTAACTAGCTAAGTGTAAAGGCCTTAATATCTTTGTTAGCATGGCAAATGTCAGCTTGCCTTAAAGTTTAGGCTGCACTCAGTAAGCTGCTGTATTACCAATACTTGTAGTTTTAAGAGAATAAGTGAGGCTATTTCAGAAAGGCAAAATGTCCCAGTAAAATGACCTTTACATGAGCATTTCAAGGCAATCATGGAGACTGCAGTAAGGAAAAAATGGGGAGAAAGAAAAACAGTTTAAAAGCCAGGACACAGTCAAACAGGGCTGAAGCACTCGTTGTACAGGAGCCTAAGGAGAGGCCTTGTTTCAAATGCATCCATTTTTCCCAAGACAGATAATTAACCTGTTCCCAAGTCTGCACAGAGCAAATCTAAGGTTTATGTGAAGTCCTTTGGTAGCAGAACACCCACACTTGCCCAACTATTTGCTGCAACTGCTTGTCTCCCTATAATTGGATCAGTGTACAGGACAGAAGAAATGGGAACTGATCCTAAAATAAGCCTCCCAATATATGATTCATGTTCCTAAATAATCAATGTTTGCGAATCAAAGTGTGCTCAGAAGCCAAGATCCCTCAGGCTATTTCAGAGACTTCGACTTATGCATAAACCAAAACTAATTTTTAAAAATTCAAAACATCACTCCCACAACTTACAGAGTCATTAAGGTTTGAAAAGACCTCTAAGATGGTCCAGTCTAACCATCAGCCCAACATCACCACACCTACTAAACCATGTCACAAAGACATGTTTTTTTAATGGCTCCAGAGAAGGAGACTCCACCACTTCCCTGGGCAGTCTGGTCCAGTGCTTGACCCAACTTGGGCAAATATCAGCAGGTTTGTGAGGACCATTACTTGCTTGTAGCGACAAAAGGATGATGGGGATGTCACATGGAGAACACCAAGGCTGACACACAACAGGAGGCATTAGGATCTATCACTGCCAGAGCAGGGAAGTGCCATCATGTAGTCACAGAAATGCACAGCCTGTACTATCCAGAGCTGACCCTGTTCAGCCATGTCCTCTTCCGACAATAACTAAAACTAACACAGAGGCTGATAAAAATTAACTTCTTTGGGAGGTCAGCCCTGCAGTTACAGCTCTGCAGTTACAGGCAAGTTCTTCTCAGGTAACCACTGCCAGTGTCCACAATTTAGTCTCTTCAGTACGTTAATAAATTAAAACAATGCACCTGCCCAAGTAATCACCGACATGGCATTTAAAGTATGTAAATGTCTGTTTATTTAAAGGGGTTAACAGGACTCAAGTAAAGATATTATGAGGGAATACCAATGGTCTGCAAGTCAGTTCTTCACACAGCTTACTGGACACAAACAACTGACATTCGTTTCGTACACATTAGCACTACCTTCCAAGGACAAGCTACTAAATTCTGTATTATTACTTAAGGAAGGGTAAGTAATAATTAATTTCTGGTTAATTTAGAGATCCTGCCCAGCAACCAGAGGTCACTGTAAACCAGGATCAAATTGTGTGGGCTAAGGACATGACCAGCCATGACAAGCCCTCCCCTCTTAACAGCATGGGGGTTTCCTGGTGTTTCACTTGTGAGTGAAATTCAGCTCGACTGTGTGCCTTTGCGTTTACATGCTCTGGGCTTTGCTTTGGTTAGTGAGCAAGTCTGGTGACCATGGCACACTGTGACCAGAGTACCGTGTAGTGCTGGGATAGGTGGGAGACCAGAGAGGGACCTGGCTTTGATCCAGGGTCAGGTTGGATGGGGCTCTGAGCAACCTGATCTGGTTAAAGATGCTCCTGCTCCTGGACTAGACAACCTGTAAAGGTCCCTTCCAACCCAAACAATTCTGTGATTCAAATTCTATGACTGTGTGACCTTCCCATTCTTGGAGCACCTCCTAAAGGTGGGCATTCCAAAGCCAGCTGCTGGTGCATGGAGGGAAAGCATTAGCACCACTGAAGCACTGTGATTCCCTTGCAATGCAGCCAGACAGACTGACGACATAGAGATTTACCGTGCCTCTTCTCTTACCACCAGTAGTCAGTCTGACGGCATGTCACCCAGTCCAAAATGGCATCTCTCTTGGGGTAAATTGAGGACAAGTCCATTATGCCACATGTAATAGTGTTAAAGACCAAAACCATTCTGGATTTGCCTCTCTGGGATCCACCCCACCAGAGTGGGAGCAACCTTCAGCCAGAGAGCGCTCACCTCTGTGCCCTAGCAGCATGAAGTGACATGGCCAGGTTGTCCTGCATTCCCCAGGATGCCAGGCTGTGGAGCTGAGATGTGGGACTGGGATGAGCTCTGACACTGTGGGCCCTGACTCCCAGACTTGCTGTGACAAGCTGGCCCCTCTTTGCCTCAGTTTCCCTGCTCTAGATAAGATCAGAAATGTCTGGTATGCTGGCAAAGCCCTCTATGAAACACAGCTGGGAATTGCATAGCAAGTGCTCCAGCGGACACCACCCAGCTGGAGACCACAGGGAAATATCCTGCAATTCCTGCCAACATCCTAATATCCTTAGTCTTCTTTTCCAAGAGGACTGCAGCATGTAACAGCTGACCATCAGAATGGTTTCCCGCAAAATGCAACTGGCTCAACTGAAATTAAGTTGATAAATGAAATATTACTGCTGGTCTCCCTCCCACCCACGGAAGTCAAGTTAGAGAACAGAATGGAAGAAAGGATCTCTATTCCCTCTTTGAACTTCAAAGGCAATTAGAAGAACACTACAGCCATCACTCACCTGGATCAACAGGATTATATGGACAAATTAGATTTTCTTTCATGGCAGATGACAATTCAACCCTTTATTTTGCCTAAACGGCGTTTGTTGAAAGCCTTTCTGGACTTAATTTCCATGGTAAAAGGTGTGCATTGTTTGGCTCCCTTTCTTGCTTCAAAATATCATTAAGATGACATTGAAGCCACATGACAAGTAGATTTTTTTTCTCCATTAAATATACAATGGTCATTTCTGTTTGTTTGTCCTTTATTTCACCCTAGAGGAACCTCTCTTTTCTAATATATCTTTTGTTGACGGCAAGTTTAAGGAAATTATTTGGCTGAAATGGTATTTTATTATTAAATTTTACATTAGTTCAACTACAACAAGGGGGGGCGGCACAGGGGAAATAAACACCTGCCTTTCATTTGTGCATTCTTACAGCATGTAGGCTGAGGATACCAGCACTCAGAGTACACATTTGAACTTGCCAAGCCCTTGATCTTCCCACCAAGCTCAATCATTCCAATCGCACCCACCCTTGTCAGTGGCCTCCCAAAGGCAATTAGTGGCTTGCTAGAACTTTGAGTCCTTCTGCCATGAACCCACAGGGTCAAACCCACAGCCTCCAGAGAGGCAGGTCTTTCCTGTACCCACTGCCAACGGAACAGGGTGCTGCCTGCTATCCGAGTCACTATGACACATCCATTAGCATCAAAGCCACGGTCAGTCTCGTCCTGATGAAATTTTGTGAAGGCAGTTTTCCATTTAAATTCCTATTTTTACTTTTACATTCCTTCTGGTCTGTTATTTCATCCATTTGATTTTAGATTCTGTTCACTTTCTTTTGATCCATATCCTGTTTCTTTCTCTCTCCCACCCACTCGTACTCTGTTCAACAATAACAACCACAGACTGAAGTTAAAGAAACAGAGGTGAAGAAGCTTCAACTGAATTCCCACATGGCTCCAGCCTTGGGAGCAAACCTTTGACACGCTGAATAGTTAACTTCTCTGGTAAGACTAAGAAAAGAATTTCGCTATTCACAGCTATTTCCAGCACTATAGAGAAGACCTAATATTTGAATATCAAAATTGTAATAGGACTTGCAAAAGGAATGGCCTATTTTTAGCAACATACTGACTTATGGATGTCTTATCATCACGGAACTGTAACACAGTGAGGCAATCAAAGAAGAGACTGTGACACATAATTTTGTGCACAGGGCTTGTACTTCCCATGCCATTTTGGATTCCACACGAAAATAGACTAGGGGAGATTGATTGCAGTCTCCAACAGAAACCACCATGAAGCAGATGCATCAAATTAGTAATTATGACAGGTTGTCAACACATCCAGCTGCTAAAACCAACCAGGTGCTACCTCAGGCTACAGTTAAAAACAGGGCTAGGAGAGAGGCACACGCTGCAGTGTGACAAGCTGGAACAATAGCTCCTTTCTTCCTCAGCCCTCAACAGCCCTTGAAATGAAACACAATTAAAAAAAAAAAAAAAGACAAAACCAAAAACCAACCAAAATCCACAGATAAAATTAACTATAGGCTTATGTAAAAAATCCCTTGGCTGCATTTCTTCTGTTTTATGTTGGCTTTCTTTTTGCTCTGACACTCAAATTACAAAGCCACCCCTCCCCTTTCTGTTGATGCTACACATAGCCAGATAGCCTGTAGCCTTCATTCCAAAACTAGTAATTCAGGAGGAAGTCCAGACAGTCTTGGTTGGCTGGTTACCCCCTAGAAAACACAACATCTAAACAATATACTATCAAAATTGTTGCCTTCAGGAAAGCCTGGGAAGGGGCTTTTTATCAGAAACTACAGGGATAGGATGAAGGGGAATGATTTTAAGCTGAAAGACACGATATTTAGATTAGACTTTAGGAAGACATTTTTTCCTGTGAGGGTGGTGATGTACAGGCACAGGTTGCCCAGAGAAGCCGTGGATGACCCATCCCTGGAGGTGTTTAAGGCCAGGTTGGATGGGGCTTTGAGCAACCTGATTCAGCGGACAGTGTCCCTGCCCATGGCAAGGGAGTTGGAACTGAGTGATCTTTAAGGTCCCTTCCAACCCAAACCATTCTACAGTTCTATGAAACATGATGCAAACACTAACTATGCTACTGACCATTCAAATCTATCCCACTACACTTCCTGGGAGGTTCCTGGGAGGCTGGTTTGCATGGCTATCAGACTGCCAGCATTAGGAAAAGACCAAAGCAAAATAACTCAGTATTGACAGAACAAGGACAATCCTTTGTCGAAGACCTGGGTCTGCCAGCAATAAATCAACACAAAAAAACATGCCAAGTGCCACTCATCAATATACAAAGACAGAAACATGTCACTTTTCCTGGAAATTGGCTTATTAGTCCTTGTATGAGAAACCCACACCCTAGGCAAGACTTAAGTGGTCATTCTACTGATACAATACCAGCACCTCAGATGCAGAACTGGCTGTTAACACAATCACTTCACAATATAGTTATTAAGAAGAAAACAGGCTGCCACAAGATTAGACACTAGGTCATTGTGCTTTAATCTCTAAGATGACATCTTTGGAAGGCAGTGCTAACAGCAGGGCATTTTTCAGACATAAAAATTAACAGTAGTTATCCCAAACAGAATCCTGACAAGCTGAGGTTCAGACACTTTCTTTTGCTGTGACCCCACATACATGTAGTTCCAAATACCCAAAACAACTGTGAACCTGATCAAAAGCATCGGAACCTCACAAACCCATCAAAACACCCAGGGAACAGGGTGCTCTGTCTGGCATATCATGTCACCAAGACAGCTAACTGACTTCTCAGTAGGGAAGGGTTTTCCAAATGGTTCCAAGGAACAAATTCCTAAGGTACAATATTCAAAAAGCAAGAAAGCAAGAACAGCAGTTATCAAGCCTCTGAATCCTGATATTCTCTAAAGTCTCAACTTAAAAATTATATTCTGCCTGCAGAACTGAACTGAATACTGCAATTTGTTCCTGGCACTTATGTCTGAAAGCCACTAGGTTTGGAAGTGCTAAAACGACGGTCACTGCAATTTTAGCACCGACCAATCTTCTGCCTGGCATTTCCCAGAGGTGAAGTGTACCCTTAAGGTTGACTGCAGAAAAGGTTCTGCAGTCTGAAGAGAAATGACTGCATTTTCCAGGCAGCAGTTCAAATCAAAACCAGAATGGACATCTTTTTAAAAGGGAGAAGAACTTGCTGCTCCTGATGACAACAAATATGGGAAGCCTTCTTGAATTTTAAAAACATAATCATGGAAGGAAACTACGTACAAAACACTCCTCCTTGCTATTACAGACTGAAGCCAGTTCAGAGAAAAAGAAATTAAGTGCTACATTTCACCTACGTATTTTTCACTATACAGGTACCTTAAGTACTTTCTGGTTTAGGAAAACAATCTTATAATCTAGAATGCAAATGGGTTTGTCATTTGCAAGAGTAATTCAACCAAAATATTTAGGAACACTCACTGGGACCATGCTCTAAATTAAAAAAAAAAAAAAAAAAAAGAGAGAGAGACCAGAGAGTTGCAAACATTCCACCCTCAGCGCACTGCAGTGCCACATTTAGCACCTTACCACAAACAGTACATTGCTTAAGAAAGCAGCTCTCCCAGAATTAGAAAGGGCAAGATCTCAGCAGAATAACGCTAAGCACAGACAGAACACAGTGTGAAGTTAAATGTGCGGGTCTACCTTCTGCATGGTCAAGAGAACCATGACCCTAATCTTACAAGACAAAGAATAATTTCACTCTGGGATCGTGGTCCCCACCTTACTTCCTCAGTCCTGAGCTCTTGCCAAGCCAGAACCATGGACATAAGGTCCAGACAGAAACAACGAGAACTATCTGTACTGGGACCAGTGCTGTTTAATATCTTCATCACTAATACAGACATGGAGATAAAGTGCACTCTCAGCAAGTTTGCAGATGACACCAATCTAAGTGGTGAGGTTGCCACACCAGAAGGACCACTCTCATGGTGACAAAATTCTTCCTTATATCAAGCCTAAATCTGCCCCTCTCCAGTTTATACCCATAATCAGAGGGCTGGGGCACCTCCTATATGCAGACAGGCTGAGAGAGTTGAGCTTGTTTAGCCTGGAGAAGAGAAGGCTCTGAGGAGATCCTATTGCAACCTTCCAGTCCTGAGAGGGCTACAGGAAAGCTGTGGAGGGACTGTTCACAAAGGCTTGTACCAATAGGACAAGGGGGAATGGCTTTGAATTGGAGGGGGGAAGATTTAGATTAGACATTAGGAGGAATTTCTTCATCATGAGGGTGGTGACAGACTGGCACAGGTTGCCCAGGGAAGTTGTGGTTGCCTCATCCCTGGAGGTGTTCAAGGACAGGTTGGATGGGGCCTTGGGCAGCCTGATCTAGTGGAATGTCCCTGCCATGGGTGGGTTGGAATTAGATGATCTTTAAGGTCCCTTCTAATGCAAACCACTCTGATTCTACCAACAAGTACATTCCTTCAAGACCTACCAAGTCAATCCTGCAAATACATCCCACCAGTGAGTGAACTGCTGTGAGAAAAAGCAAATTCAAAATATCATTAATTATTACAGTAATATTTGCGTAATAGTTACTGATATGTATTATAAGCATAAGCACAGTTTCAGGACAGTTGGGCCAAGGTGAATCGCCCATCTCTTTAATCCCTTAATAACATGCTTGGAATGCAATTTGGAAATTCCTGTCTGATAAAGAAGTCATGCTGCCTGCATGGTGACCATTTCTCAACATTTATTACCATCAAGCATTTTAGTCTCTTAAAATTCCAACATTTTGATCAGTCCACAAACTGAACATTAACAGTACATATATAATTATTTTTGTCCTTGTTTTATTTATTTGCATGCCCTCCTACCTCTCCTTAGAGCAATAATGTTGTGGCCAAGCTACTAAACATTAGGAAGAAGCATGTGTATCAAAACACACATAAAACTTCTAACGGCAAGACTGTTACAGGCTCCCATCTAATCAAGTTTGCTGAAAATTAATTTCAGACCCAAAGCTCTTCCCTGGCTCCTTGGCATCCTGCCACAGCTTATGACCACCAGACATTAAAAGCAAAAACAGCCGTATTACTGCTAAAAGCAGCCTGGGATAACGTGGTCACACTGCTCTGCAAATTGCCCTGAAGGTGACACATAGGTTCATCGCCCTGTGCCTGGAATCTGAGGAACTTAAGTCACTCCCTGCACTCTCACAGCAGCCAAGCCACTGCAGCCCCAAGTGATTCGTGTTATTTTCTGGTGGGCAGCAACAGCTGTAGAAACGTCTCCAAAATGGTTGGCGTGCCCTCGGCCAACCCGGTGCTCCACCCATCGCTGCTACATCCACACAGTCCTCACCTGTCAGCTCAGCCTCAGCAAACAGCTCCTTAGGTCTTCACACTGCCCCTTTTCCATCGGTTTACAAAATCCTGGTTAAAGCAATCAAACTTCTGGTTTACCTCAGCCTATCAGCACCAAATATCTTGGCAAGCCTTTCTAGACTCTGCTATACCCCTTCAGCATATCTACATGCTGATCTTCATTACACACACTCCAGCAGCATAATCTCACTCAGGATTTACTACCCGATTAGGATTACTCAGACTAAAAACACAGATATGGTAAGAGCTGTGTGCTCCCTATCATTCACACTTGCCCACAAAGAGGGTATGATCATCCCTGACTCATAGAGTTATTAACAAACATTTTGGTGTCTTTTCACATTTTTTACAATCCTTGTTTTGAATGTGGCTCAGAAATGTAACTCCATGACACAAAACTCTCTCGGATAGATTCTTCTGCATATTTTTATATGAAGATGACTTAAAACCTCAAGCCACAGACTGTGATGATGTAAATCAGCCCAGCTTCCCATGCTGGGATGTAGGTCTAACTTGGGGATTCAGATACTTCATTCCTAAGTGTCCCAGAGGAAGAGGAATGATAGTATGGTGATGAGAATGAGCACTGAAGGTCACTCTTTTCTTACTAAACAAAGTGAAGAATGTAGTTCAGAGCTTTGTGACTAATCTGGCAGGTAGTACAGATCATTTCTACATTTCAGTACTTCAGTACTTGCCTGGAAAAAAAAAATCTTTAGTTCTTCATGGTATACACTTAACTCAAAGTCACCTTATTCTTAGTTTGTCTAGCATTCGATGGCAATAGATTTCTGAAAATTACCTCCCCCCATCTTTCAGTTCCTGAAGGCACTCTAAGGTACTGTTCGTTAGCCATTATTCACATCTCTCACTTAAACTGTGGTATTTCTGAAAAAATTTAAGCCTCCTAATACACAGAGATAACCTGAAGGTGTGCAAGACTGAAAAAGACAATGCTCAGTGAAACTTTGCTGGATTGCATCTTTTCACTTTACCTCTAAGAGGCTACCTTTTACCTGAGTTTTATGCAAGCATCGCTCCTTGGAGCCAGATCCTGACCATCCATAAAGCTACTTTACACACTTCAGGGACGGAAAGCTGCAAAGCTGGCTTAATGGGCCAGCCAGGGTCAGGGAATCCCTTGTGGTCCAGAGCAGTGTGTCTGGTGCACCACATCCTCTCCCAAAACAAACTTTGCAAACTTAACCACTGTATTCCACTTCAGGTTGTGCAACGGCCTTCCTTTCTTAATGCCTGGTAAACCAGTGTAACATAAAGCAGCCCTGCAGCTGCTGCTGCTCTACCAGGCTAAATAAGTCTCCTTGCCCCAGAGGAGTCCAGGGTCTGTGGCACAGGGGACACAAAAGCGCTCTTCTCTACACGCAGGACCTAAGAGCTGGGGGCAGAGCCTTCAGTTCTGGTAGGTAAAAACTAAACTGGCTGCAGCCTTGCAACATAAGTTGACGGGTGCTTTTCCACAAATGAAGTGATTTGTTTGCCTTTTCGAAAGTGCAACCCATCGCTTGTCCTGAAATCTGCACGTACTAAAATGTTGTGACTTACAGTAGCCCAGACTTTTTATCCTGAATCTCATTATTCCACGCTTCCGCTTTTATTTTCCCTTTTACCGAGTTTCTTATCCAAGTCCCTGCAGTATCGTAAACACACATCCAGGGAACAGTTATTTCAATCCATACTTTCCTACAGCAGATTCGCACCAGGGCTAAACACAACCACCTGCTGACTCAGGATATTCTAACCCTGCTCCAAACCAGCAGCCCCAGCCCCCGCACTTTCCTCACACTATCCCATTTAGAAGCTAACTCATCCTCTTTCCGTAAGAAACTAATTTAGGCATCACAGGTTTTAAGTTTAAATGGCTTATGCCAATGACTAAAGCTGTGCAATTAGATTCTTCTGTTGACAAATTCGACATGGGGCTGAAAATCAAACATGTTTCCCCTTAAACAAAACCACATAGGGTCCACAGTGGTAAACTCCTGTTCATTTTAATTTCCAAATGCTGATTGCTTGCATCCAGTGTCTTGTGCCAAAATCCCATCACGAACAACCAGTCCAGGCAGGTTTAAGGCTGCTGAACTGATTTATCTCTGCCTTGATACTCCCAGCCACTCCAAGATGAATTTGAAGACACTACCACTAACCTAAACAAGATAAAAATCCACCTCATTTCCCATTCAGATTATATAAACAGCTTACCCTAAGCCGGGAATGCAGGTTTTGTGCTCCACTCGTATAGCTTTAAGAGAGCTTTTACCTTCTTACCTGCAACCCCATCCTGCCTTCAGCTAAAGACCTAAGAGGGAACTAAATGTTCTTAAGATGCAAACAGGTTATATTAAAAAAAAAAAATCCCTCTGAACCCTCAGTCCATTGTGCATTATTAGGAAAGAATTTGTGCTAAAATGAGGTAAGTGATAACTTTCAGATCTCCCATTATCCAGAGTACTATTTTAGGGAGTGTGACTGCATTTGCGCTTGTCGCAGTCCTGCTTCCAATCTGCTGGCAGACGCCCAGCACATTCCAGTATTTAATGCACGTTTGTTGTGATGCAGTCCCACTTATCTCCTCAACACATTGACTAAGCCTTTCCCACAAAAACCTACCCACCCTTTAGCAGCAAGAGGTCACTCAGTACAATCAGCCTTCAAATGAGAAAAACAATCAGGGAAAGCTTCTATGATGCCAAAACCAAAAAAAGAATAAAATACAACAGGCTCCACTGTTTGTTTTATCAAAACTTAAAGATTGCAAGACAGATTTCCAACTGGTGCAAACCAGTGTAGCTCCAACAAAGTCAAGCAGAGGTTTTTCCAGCTTAGAATTTGTCTGCATAAAATCATTTAAAATTATAATAATGATAGATGACTATAAAAAAGTTTAAAAGTCTGCAATTAATCCATCTACCTTTGACTATCTTAAAACTGTAGAGAATTACAGTATTACGTGCAGAAAAAGGTCACAATATCTTAAGTTGCAAGAGTAAAGTAAACGTTAACTAGACTATCCTTACCACCCACGGCCTCTACAGGACCAGGAATATCTGCTCACTTGAAGTGAACTGCAGCATGGGAGTTTAAATCCCATTTTTCCCCCAGCTCATCATCCCCGAGTCAGGCTGACTGAAGGATCATTCATATTTCAAGAGATGTAGGTCTCATCCTTTTGAAAGTCCCAGCACCCTAAGCCAGCATATGCTGCTCAACTCCTTTGCCTTCAGACTGCGGCAGAGCAGGAATTAAGATCACTAGGTCTCTCGACTTGCTCGCTAGACCCCTGCATGATCCAGGGTCCAGTAAAGGAGGCTCTGCTGGATGATCCTCCTACATCACTGACTTCCATGAGGCAGATTTAGGTTGAAAATACCCTTCCAAAAGCACAGATGCCAGCTAGCAGGAGGCAAAAATTGCTATCCCCAAGCACAGACTAGAACGAGTAGCTTCATACTGCATTCCAGCATTGCTATAAATGTATGCACCACTAGCAAACTGGAGCCACAAGCTACTCACCAGTGCAGAGCTTTCCATCTGCAGAGACCGGCTATAGATCACCCTTAAACTCTTTAATTAAATATTTGTTTACTAAGAGAGAAATCAGTGAAAGCCCTTGGGAGGAAAATCTCATAATTAGTTTAGCTGCACACAAAAGCCAACACTTTCAAACTGATGCCCAAACTAAAACCTGTGGGTGTTAAAATACATTTATCTACATTAAGCTAATTTAGATACAGCAGGCAGTACCTTTTCACTTCTAAGCCAACAAAAACAGAGGAGCTACTTGCTATAATTAGCTGGAGCATTTGTGATGTCTAGGCACTAAGCAAAATTGACTTCATGAATGGAAAAAAAAAAGCATTTGGTCATAGTGCACAAAATCATATTCTCCTCTGTGTAACTGACTGCAATAATGACAGGTCAAGCCCACTATAACCCAGGCTCTAGACCTGCCCCATCAGCCAGCACTCACTGTGCCCTAAGAAACAATCTGTATTAACAGTTTTCTTGCTCTTAGAAACACCAGGTTCCATTTTATCATGGAAAAGAATCAAAAGCAGATGCTCTGTGCCATTTTACAATAAATCAATCAACAGCGCAACAGGATTAATTCGGGATGAAATGGCAGTGACTTACAAAAACAAAAATTGCAGATCCGGGTTACTGCTGGATGGTAAGAAGTCTCCCCAACACTGTGTAGAAGACCTTGACCACGTACTTGGGACTGCAACAAGACTGGGGGCCGAATCCCACACTGAAGATTAAAGATCTCCCAAAGATGCCTGCTGGTCTGGCTTCAGAGAAATTACAGACCGGTATCAAATTCAGCAGTCAGTATAACCTTAAAACATCAGGGCCGGCTTCTGAGAAGAGCCTCTGTGTCACCTCGAAGCACCTCCCACCCAGCTCACAGCCTCACTCCAGCCAGCCCCAGCCACCAACACCTCTAAGAATGTGGGAAGATAGAAAATACAACTGCACAAAATGTGAGGTGGCAGGGGTGACCCTTCCTGGCCACTACAGGCACCCAACTGAAGCCCTGCATCGTGAGATTTTAGTAGTCATTGTCTTGATGTGATACTGTATTAACAAACCTCAAGGCAAACTCAGAAGAAAGAACTAAGGGTCTGCAGTCCCTACAGACCAAGGCCAGGAAGGATCACAACCATTCAACCATTTGCTGTTGTGGTACTGAAGATGTGAAGCATGAACACTTATTCATTGAGACAGCTACTTCAGATCCATTAACCTATGTACCACTTCCATCACGTGGGCAATGGAGAAGCTGGTTTATTCGCTTTACATCCGAGTATCTCCATCTCCAATTACATCTTCTACCAGCTAAAGTAGATCTTTTTAACTATGGATACAACCACGTATCTTCACAGAACCAATATATTGCATATATGCTCTGACAGACCCATTTACATTTACTGAAGACCTTTTCAGAGACCATTCCATACTCTCGCAATCATACTGAGCCGTGATTAACACAACCAAAGCAACTGGTCACTCCAGTAAAACTGTACTGTCGAGCCAATCCCTTGCCATCTCTTCTTTACAAGTGTTTTTCAGTGGTAAGTCCACGTTTTCTCCAATTACTTGAATAAGCATCCCTCTTTCATATTCTTATACTACCTCCAAGCAGCATGACTTTAACAGAGAAGGAGAAATGGTTTCCTCTCCCGTACAGATGAGGATATATAAACAAAAAAAAAGGAGACTAAAACCAAGAATATCATTTCTCAATGTGTTTCACAGATCACAGGCAAACTGCTCAGCAGGTTTAACTTCAGGATCTGGCCACTTCTTCAAAAAAGAAAACAGCCTGTGTTCAGAACCCCAGTAAACAGAAAAGCTACTTTATTTGGAACATTTACCTGTGAACAGTCTGACAGTGGTATATTTTTAGTTCTATGAACAGAGTATTAACGACACACCTCTCCTCTTCCAACAGCATGACTGGTATGACCAACTAGTCTATTCCCAGCATCCAACAGGTGTATGTGAGCATCTGTTGGCACAAGATTTCCCTGCCAAGTGTCTCTTTTGTTCAGGTCTTGCAGCCCTCCTGATGGGAGGGGTTGCTAAATAAATCAAACCGACATACCATTTCTTTTAAAAGTTCTCATGCTTAGCACATTCAACATTATGAAATAAAAATGACTGCACAACAGCATAGCATGTTTCTCTATGGTAGTGGCAACATGCCAAAGATATGCTTAGTATGCTAAAAAACATCCAGCTTGAGGGGGAAAAAAAAAAGTTTGTGCAACATGTAAAGAGAATATGAGGAGGAAAGTAAAGAGACATGAAAAAAATGAGAATATCCTGACATTTTCACCATTCAACAAAAAAGCCCTAAAGCAAACAAAAAAACACCTTATGAAGAAGAGGCCAAGAAAAATGGTAACAGTGCTGAAAAACAACAGCCAAAGGTACCCCTTAACCTGCCCTTGGTCATAGGAAGGGCCATACAATCCCTGAGCACAAACATTACAGATTGGTGTTCATGTTCTCCTAATCACGTACATTTTACTGTAAGCAGAAACAACAGTTTCAGATGCAACCCCTCCCTCCTCAGCCATCTTTCTCAACTATAAAATCTGTTATGAACTCAACAACTCAACTATCAACTAACAATATATACAAGAGTTTTTTCCATACAAAACTGGGCTTTTTTAATGAGGAATCGACAGTAAAAAGCACGTCTGGGACTAACAATACATTAAAAAGAAATAAAACTGGACAAAATATAAATAAGCTGCCTGCTTAAATGCGTAGAATTTATCTATATCGGTGTTGAGCTGTTACATAAGTTGAGATCTGCTAGATGTAAGAAGAATTTCTTACGTGTAATATTTCTGTAACCCTTTTCTCATTAAAGGAAAGCAATGGAAAGCAAAAGTCTCAGAAGGCCCAGCTGTAACTGCTGCAGCACTGTACTCATGTTCATTAGAAAAACAAATTCACAACAGATCATTTTAAAAGTAATAATAAAACCCCAACAAATGAAAACCATATGCGGAAACAAAAAACAACACTGGGGGAAGCTGCCTTCAATGCTGCCTCTCTGCGAACACCAACTGCACCTCGGTGCCATTTGACAGCACACACATTGCGGCTACAACACTTGCTTCACTAGGCGAGTGTTATTTGGTGATAACAATCAAACACGAAATGATTTCTAAGGTGTAAAGAAAGCTAGAGAAGACAGCTAGATTTTCACATTTACTATCTCTAGGCCAGACTCCTGCTGGCTTAACTTGGGAAAGCTGCCATGAGCTGAGGCGGAGAAAGGGTCCAACACACTGGGCAAGCTTCCCAGCTCCATCAGTTGGGAAGAGGTGCAAGCGCACGGTGCAAGCTCATGTGTCAGAAACGCCTTACATGGCTCTTCAGTTTGTATCATGGAGCACTGTCCTGATATCAACAGAACTTTCCATAGCACGGTGTGCATCACACACCACAGAAAAGAGCTCACGCCGCTCTGCTCCACAAACCCCTCGTCCAACTGAGGGTTGAAGAAACCCAAGGGGCTGGGGTGGCTCCTCGCTCAGATGTTACGGCCGTCCAGTTGCTGTAGCCCAAGCACTGAAGCTCACAAAGGTTTCCTACAGCTGTGAAATGGCAAGCAGGAGCCCTGCGGTGAGAGACACCAGCCTGGACCGGATTTAGGAGCTGACTCATGGGCCATGGGCAATAATCTATTGTACCGGTTTGTAACTTGTGCCCAGATCAGATGACTAAGGAATTCAGGTGCATACAGAGATTAACTGCCTAAATAACTTTTCCAGCCTGAGCCTTAAACATCTGCATAAATAGACCTTCTCATCTGTGTTCCATAAAATATTTCCAGGTACTCCTCGCTAATGAAATACAACGCTTATTTTACAAGTAATCCAACTACAAATATTAAATCCGGTAACTGAGCCACATCAAAAATAAATCCTCAGTCGGGTGACGAAATAGAAATGAGCATTCCACCAAATAAAGGAGTTTTTACTGACTACATTTTGTATATGTTGAAGGAAAAACAGAATACTCTTCATAAAATGGTTTGGTACCCTATTTAAAAGGAGCTGTCTGAGATACATGTAGCAGTGTTCTGGTCTCCATACAGGTACCATGAACACTGCCCCTCTCTGATCCATTCTGTCTGCAGGCAGAGTCCAGTAGCGCACGGTTAATTCCAAAAGCTGCAGGATTCACGCCACCATAGAGATGAAAAAGCATCTGTACTGCTTTTTGCCTCATAACTGCTGCAAGCTCCTATTTCATCCAGAAATGCTGCATCCTGCTCTAGTGAGGATCATTTACCGCACTTAACCCGCATTACAGAAAAACACAGAACGCGCTCCTGTTCCATAGCCTGACCTCTTTTGTTCACACCAACTTTATGCTGCTGCATGAAGTAATACCATATTCCTTATTTTATTTATTGCCTATCTAGCGCAGGCTGTGCCACATTAGCGAGCCATTAGTCCATCCCTGCAGCCCTACAACCATTGCCAAGTCATCCAGGCATCACAACAGCCATTTCTGTTTTACTGGGGAACAGAAAGAAAATGGAACGCTGACAGATAGTAACAATTTTTATAGGAATTGCATCTCGCTGCCGTCACCCACCCCTCCTTGCTCTTTACCACACACCATTTTCATCTCCCAACACCATTTTCATCTCCTGTTTCTCCCTCCAGAGGCTTGTGAGCATACGCAAGCCCTTCCTCCCGCAGCGGTCAGAGAAGTCACAGTCTCCCTTGACATTTTCACACGGTCGGTATCTCTCTGAATAAACTACTCGTCGTGACCTGCCTCTGCAACCCTTGGGACGGGGAACGTTGTTCCCCAAGACATCTCTCAGCACGATGCATTCACGGGACTGGGTGAATGCAGCATTTTCTCTGAACCGGCTGGACTTCCAATAAGCAGGTTTCATAATATTCCTTATCCTGTCAATACAGGTCTAAGTCTGTACCGAACGCTCCACATCTTGACAGTTTATGTTTATTCCCTCTCCTTTACGCCTATTCCCTGCTTCTGATTCTGACCATTTAGCATTTATGCTACGGATAACGTTAAGCGCAACCCAGGAACGCAGATCGCTACTCACCTCCTCTAAACAAGGACGTGGATCTACTCACAATTAAGATATTCAAATTACTAATTCAACCACTCACTCCGGATTTGTATTATCGCTCCGAGAGCAAAGGGATCGGCTGTAAAAGCAGGATACATGAACGAACGCCAGAGCCGGAGCGGGGAGCGCTCGGAGCTGCTGCAGTCAGTCTCCCGGGCTCCAGCCGAAGCCTGCCATATTTTTATTGTTAAATCAGGCCCGTATCCATCTCCCGAAGGGATAACGGCGTCGGCTCCTCGCCTCACGCCTTTTATCCGCGCATCCGCCTCGGGAGGGCAGGGATGGGCGCGCAGGAGCCGCGGCGGGAGGCGGACGCCCCGCAGCGGGGCGAGGCCGAGGGGGGAGCCCCGCACGCCGCCTCCCCCGGAGAGACCGCGAGCCGGCGGCGACGGGGAAGGGAAAGAACTGAACGGACCTGAAACGCGAAGCGATGTCGGGCGGCGCGTCCTCTCCGCACCGCGGCGTGCGGCTGCGCGGCTGGGGCGGCGCCCGGGGAGGGGGCGAGAGGGAGGGGGGGCGAGATGGAGAAGGGGGAGCAAGATGGAGGGGGAAGGGGACGAACTGCAGGGGGAAGGGGGCGAGATGAAGATGGGGGGGGAAGGGGGGCAGGGCCTGCCACGCCCGCCCCCGCTGCGGGGAGGGGAAAAGAAGGCGCGGGGGGGCTGCGGCAGCCGCCTGCGATCCCCCCGCTGTGCACACGCAGCCGTAAACACACGGGTGTGCACACACAGAGAAAAACACACACGTATGCACACACACATATATGCACGCAGACACATATATACATGCAGACACACGGATACACGCTGCTATATACACATATACGCGCGTATACAGGCGCGCACCCGCACATACAGACTCGCACACAGATGTACCTGCGCGCATCATCATCATATCACACATACAGGCTCCTATCGAGGCGCGCACACGCCTGCACACGCACACACCCGCACACACTCGCACGCAGGCAGCCCCAGGTGCGCTCCCCCGCAGCCCCAAGCCCCCGCGGTACCTGCGGGCGGCGGCCGGCGCCGGGCGGGCAGTGGCCGCAGCGCTGCGCTCGNGGGAGTGGGGAGAGGGGAGCGGGGCCGGCCCCGCCTCGCCCGGCCACGCGCGGGGCTGCCTCCGCCCCAGGCCCGCAGCTTCCCCGCTCTGTTACCGCCGCTCCCGGGCCTCCTTCCCGTTTTTCTTACATTTATGGGGTCTCGCCGGGCTCCGCGCTCCTCGTCCTGTCGCGGAGACAATGCTGGCTCACCCCCAGCGCCCCGTTCCTCCGGTGCTGCGCTCCCGGCGCTGCTCTGTCATTCCCGGGGGGAATCCCCTCCTCCCCCCGCTGCAGTCAGGCCTCTCCCGCCCCGGCCCCGCCGCCCTCCTACGTAAACACCCCCCGCCTTTTGCCGGAATCGCCCGGTCCCCCGAAGCTCAACCCGAGCTGCCCTCCTGCCACGCTTCCCCTCTTCCAACCAGGATTTTGCCCGTCTTCCCAGAGAAAATTGCCAGCCCGCAGCCAGTGAGCCTGTCCCCCTTCCCTCTCCTGCCTGCTCTCCCTGCCCCGCACCCCTCATCACCATCCAACCCTAGAGGCAGACATTGCTGCTCCAGGGTTCCCCTGCTAATCCTGGTCCCTCTGCTTACGCCTGTGTCCTCCACCCTCCTCACGCCCCTTCTCCTTCCCTCCCAGCTGCTCTTCCTGACCTTGCAGTACAGCTCTGCACCACTGCACTTGTGTTCTCCGTGTTTGGTTTGGGTTTTTTTGCTAAAAAACCCCAAACCCAGAGCAACAAACACCATTTGTTTAATTTGCTTTTTTAGTTATCCTTCTTTTCTCTGCTGCTTTCCATCCCCACGCTCACTGCTATCTCACTAACTGCTTTTTTGAGTTCCTCTCCTCTGTGTCTGTCCTCAGCTTGCTCTTATCTGGCTCCTGCCCCTTCACACTCAGCTGCTTTGCCAAAGTTTCCAATATCCACTTCCTGGCATAATCTCTGGAATATCATTTCATTTCCATCCTGTCAAAATTATCAGCCTGGCCCTGTTTGATATTTTGTTCTCCTTGGTTTCCAAGACCGCCTCCCCCAGAGTCACCTCCTTGCCAGTGCTTCACTGCATCCTTTTCATACTCCCAGTTTCCAGGGAAAGTCCTAAGGGGACATTCAATCTGTCACTCCCTCTATGCTTATTGTTTGGTGAACTCACCCCATAAAATACAAATATGTGACACACACATTAACTAACAGTCTCCCTGTGATCTACCTTTCTATTTCCAGGCTCCTTGCCTTACCCAAATTAAAATCCCATTCTGCCTTTCTGGCACCCACAGGGTGGCAAGCCATCGATTTAACAGATACAAAAGAGAGCTCCAAATACCACAACCAAGCAGGACAATAATGTACCTGCTATCTCCTGCCCTGATCACATCAGCCAATATCACCACTCTACTCATCATTCAGATCTCCAGTCTGGACACCATCCTTAGCCAGACTTGGCTCCTTTCTTCACATCCAAGCCAGGCCCAGAACATCACCCTGCCCTACCCAGCCAGGGGGCCAATGCTCTCATGCAGCTCCTCATCATCTCCCTTTTCAGTTTTGGCCACATACAGATGCACCTTGCTTATCTGAACACACTCCTAACATTGCTGCATATTCCTTTTCCTCATCTGTTGTTTGGAACAAGCTATCATTTTCTCCATATCTTTCCAGGGGTTTCTCTTCTCGGATTATAAATCGGCAATTTCACAACTCCTTGTACCTGCCCATATTCAGCATCGCCACCTACCTTTGACTTGCCCAGGATATGACACATGTAACCTCATGCTTTCTCTCATTCCTAAGTCCCTCAAACTTGGGTAAAGTTCCTCAGAAAGTCTCTTTGAGCTGTTCTGTCAACATAAAAGCCTACAAGAATCTTGTCAAGAGTTAAGTGTGTACTTCCCTGTCTGTCATCTGTAGTTGTTCATATCCAGGTCTTGGGGTGCAAGTAAAAAATAAGACATCTAAGAGGCAACTCTGTCTACCTCCTCCTTTTCCAGCTCCTCCCTGGCATTGATTCTGCTGATCCACCACTGATCCCTCCCTGCCTTGCTAAAACCTAATTCGGCAACAAGAAGAGAAGAGTTCTCTGCTGGCTCAGTGAGCTGAGCTGGCCTTCAGCAGTGAACTGTTAGATCAGCTCAATCATCTAGCCTAACAGCACTCTTAGATGCTAAAATATCTAAAGCAGGCCATCTTTGCACTATTTGTACCCCATCTTGTACAATAACAGCCCACTGTTGGGGTTTCCAGATAGGTACTAGATACGTAACTGCTTCTGGGCAATGTAAATAGTGGTAGTAAGGAGGTAAAAAGAGCCTTTTTTCCCTTTAAATTTAACAATAATGATTTCCAGCAAAACCCTTCTTAACCATTACTGTAACAAAGGACAAGCCAATGGCTTCAGTCACTTTAAAAAGCTGTATACATAGAGAAAAGAAAAATAAATTAAAACAATTCTTCCAAGCTTCCTGAATTCCCAGCCAGTGGTACTGAAATTAATTGGAATATCTGCAGTATTAAGAGCCTACTCCTGATCAACAGGTTCACTAAATCTGGTCTGAATAACGTGAAAAGTTCTACACAGTTTCTTTATTATCAGCACTATATATTAAGATACTTTACAAAACAATTTCTGTTAGCCTAGCTAGAGCTTTGTTCTTAGTAAAAGCAGAATAATTTGTTTGTGAGCAATAAAAACTAGCAGGTGCCTAGGTACTATCTCACATTTCAGGCTCTGAAGGATAAAACTTCTCAGATTTTTGATCCAGCATAAATGCTATTTTTACTTTCTTCATTACTGAGAGGAATTCAGAGAACTTGATGACGTGTGTGTGTATATCTATATGAAATTAAAAAACACATTCAAATGTTAGGATGTTAAGAAACATCAGGAAAAATCATCCTTCACACAACTATTAGTATCTCTCAAACAACTGGGCAGGGAAAAAAGTATTCTTGTGATACATGGGAGTGAGCAAGAACATCCAGCGTGTTTTAAGATTCTGTCTGTCATAACGCTCATAGCTCAAAGATGGGTGGGCCATTGATTATCATGGAAATAACTGGGTAGGAATGAATGCCTGAAGAAGCAAGAACCAGAATAGCAGGGGACTTGTGGGCTCCAACCAGTTATCCCAGTTACTGATAGTCACTTTCTTCTTTTTAAAGAGCCCAGGTTTTGTGAAGAGTGTGCCAGGTACAAATGTTTTGCCAGTGATCGTTAAAATGGCATCTCCAGGTCTGAAAGAGAGGGTGCAATATTCATTTAAAAATGACTGCAAATATTTGCGAGTGTTTTTAGTGTGAACTTTTCACCTCGCAGGGTTAGAAAGCAAAAACCTACAACTTTGTGACAATGGAAGTGGGAATACTTAAAAGATAAAATACCAGCACTTCCTAATACCAGCAAGTTGACCCAGTAATACAAACAGTTTGTTCACACTGACAGCCACATTCTGACTCCTTTAATCAAATCGAAAGGCATAGAATGAATAGCTGCATTACAAACTGTTGTTAAATGAAGTAGAAAGGGTCAGCAAAAGAGTGTTGGGCAAAGTCACTCCCCTTCTGCCCATTACTTTGTAGTTAGTTTTGGTTTGGAAACCCAAGGGTTTTCTCATACATTTTGTCCATATAGACATGGATTTCTTACAATTGAAGAAATACTTTATCGTTATTTAGTTTGAAAATCTACCAGGCCACTGTGCTCAATAATATTGTCTGGTCCTCCTCTCACAGAAACACACCCAAAGCCATATTAACATCTTCACTAAAAGAGGAAAACCCTCATAAATGTGTACA
Source organism: Piaya cayana (assembly GCA_013389865.1). Lineage (NCBI taxonomy): Eukaryota > Metazoa > Chordata > Aves > Cuculiformes > Coccyzidae > Piaya > Piaya cayana. The sequence continues at coordinate 200,130 of WAAB01012867.1, read as the reverse complement.
GGTAAACACGTGACAAAATCTATGAAAGATCATTTTAAAATAAATTATAGTTTAAATGACCTATTGGATTGTTCAAGACAAAATGAAAAATAATCGGTGTTGTGTTTTATTCTTTCCAGGATGTAGGCCTTTTCAGTCATCGTTGTGTGGACTGAAATTGCAGGTGGGTATCTCCAAACAGAAGCAAAAGCAGAACATCTGGATTAGATATTAAGAGCCCTAATTGTTAAGGCAATACTAAAACTAGAAAAAATCCATTTCAGGATGGCGGCAATTTCAAAAAAAAAAAAAAGACAGAAGAAATACACACACAGAGTTTCATGCTGCAAAAATAAACTTCCTAACTATACCATTAAGCTGAAAAAGCATTACGTTATCAGACAGTTCCAGTTACACAGGTTCACATGTGATGGGAGATGCGTTCCTCCCACTAGACACACCTTTCCTCCACCCCTGACGCCTAGTTTTGAACACATAGTGAGGCTCAAAGGCAAAAATCTAGACTCGTGCTTTGTCTCACAGAAGTCTTGGCCAAGATCTTGAGAGGAAAATCAAAGAGGGGCAATAATTTGCCTAAAGGAAAAATTCTTAGATTTCTCACTATGTACGCAGCTTGTCTGGAAGCACAACAGCTTCTCTGTCACAAACATCTATTCTTCACATAACTATTTCTACTCATCATCTTAGGAACACCCAGCTCTGTGCTACACCCTTGCCTTCAACAACACTGTGTAGGAATGCATTCCCTGCAATCTATTTAGGAGTGTATTTCTGTTTCCCAACAGTCACTGTAAACAGAAACACGTTAGATCTTCACTCCCTGGCTCCTCTTCTCTCTAGAGGCAGCCCATGGAGCTGACAAGCTCAGAGTTCTGCTGCAGGAAATAAATGCACTTCTATGGAATCTCCATGCACGGTAATTTGCATTAACCTAACTATGGTAAAAAAAGCGTGCATGACAGAGGCAGTGTCTCCACTGGTAAGAAACAGACAGCAGGAACATGGAGAAATGGAGGTCATGGAGGAACATGACATGGTAAGAAACAGACAGCAGGAACATGGCAGTCCACTCTCAGGTCATGTATCAGAGGTCTAGTAATACGCTCCTCCTGAGGAAGTCAAATTTCTCCCTATTACTCTAAATGTTCCCCAGCACCTCTACTACTTCATGCCTACTCCATCCCCTTAGTATTAGTTCTTAGCCATTTTCTGTACCTTTAGCTCCCACCAGCTTAGGGCCTGCTTCTCTGTGTGCCCATTATGCCAAGCCCTGGAAAATGACTAATGCATGGGGCTCTTGCAAAAACCTTTGCCTTGGGCTTGGCCAGCTGATCTTCCCACGCCACCAGAGTCAGCAGTGGAAATGCTGACAGTACAAAGCAAAGATGGCCTTCCCGCTCTCTGTGCCAGCAACACGGCTGTCTTCAGCACCCGGGAGGAGTCCTGGCAGGAGTCCTGCTGCTGGGCTGTGGACGGCCAGGAAGCATTAGCAAGCACTGGTAGAGGCACAGGGCCAGCGTACCACAACATCCCTTGCAGACATTTCCATTCTATTCAAGTCAGTGCATTAGAAAAATAAAATGTCTTGGGACTTACTTGTATGTCCTGCAGGCTCCATACAGAAGAACCTTATCATGGAGAACGTCTACATTTGCAGTCAAAGGCATGCCTGAAGCTGTGCAGACAGACACAAAGTAAGTTTACCCCAACTAGCTTGTACACCAATAAACAGCTCCGCTGCAGTAGCCGAGGCCCAAGGGCAGCTGCACAAAACCACTCTGGAAAGGAGGGTAACACTGGCATCACACATTGAGCTGTGTGCTCCCGAGGCCACCCTGCTCCAAGGACTCACCTGGTAAATGTCTGCCTGTTGCAGGGCTGCACGTACAAGTTGGAGATGTGTGTTTGACTGCAGACTACACGCTCCCTGAAAAGGCTTGATGTTTAGTAAGGAACTCCTGGCAGGCACATGTAAGTTTACCTGTTCAAACCATCCTGCGTGGTGCAGCAAGTTGAGGATCAGTCCCCTGCAGTAAAGGTGTTAATGCAGCAAGGTTTCTTCGTGTGTACCAAAATCGACATGAGGAGTTACACTGAGCAAAACCCTCAGCATTTATCTGTCCTAACAAAATCTGCATGATTCTCTTTAAAAAAGCTTTACCCTTTGTTGCCAACTGTTATTCTCTACTCCATTTCTTCTTTCCTTGTGTTTTACCATAATTTTACTCCTCTTTCCTCTCAGTGCATTTAAAAAAACACACATTAGCCACTCTGTGTCATTTGACAAAACATAAAGTTGTCGTGCATATTTGGGTAGGTTATACTGGAACAGCTGGTCCATCAACTACTTGGTGGGACAATGTCTCTCTTTTTATGATCCAAATTTGGATTTTGTCATTAAAAAAAAAACAAAACCCACAGTAGCATGAAATACAGACATGGAAAGACAAAAGTGGCTGAAGAAATCGATAGTAAAGTAACTTCTTTTAGTAATGTGGTAGAAAATACAGATTTCTAGGGCAGATACAGGCAAAAAAGGGGAACTTCAGTGAACCTAATTTACTCATCTTTGCCAAGTGAAATTTAAAAAAAAAAAAATGAATAAAAAAGAAACCCAGTTAAATTTATTAGCTCCTCTCCCAGATATTATTTGCTTTTCTGACAACATGCTTAACTTACCTATAGAAAATAAAGCTGGCTGAAGATCAGGTTAAGGCATCAGCACATAGTCCAAAAATCTATCAGCATAAACAAGTAAGAAAAGGTAAAGCATTTTTAAATGCTTTCAGTCATAACTGCCTTGCTCTGATAATGTTCAGTTTTAATTGTTCAGACTGTGAGTCCTTGTTCAGTTCCATGCAGGTGGACCATGTTTGCCTGTACAGAGATGTGTCTGATGTCCGTGGAACCACATCCAGTAATCTGCTGTCACTGCTTCAATGCTAGTACCATATAGAGGGATGAAATGATTGTCATAGAAGCATATTAACAAGTATTAGTTACCAGCAGAAATAGGCTGCTCTAACACTCAAAGCTTCAGCCTGAAGTTGCTGCCTCCTACAGAGGTAACTTCCATGTCAGATCCCTCACACGCACCACATCAAGGTTATTAGTCAGGTGCAGGTTTGCAACCACAAGATGTTAACTTTTAATTGTGAGAAGATTTAAGAAGGTTCCCCTTTCCTTGTTTAGCCGAGATCTCACCTGCTTCTGTAAAGGACCACTTCTTTTAAAAATTGTCCTGGGCTATAAATTTTGCCTTCTTAATTATGATCTCTTAGCAACGAAGATCAAGAATGATGAGTTCAAATGTAACTCTATCAGTCTGTGTCTAGTTTGCATGGGACTGTTCCAAGGGCAAAGAACTTCTACTGATGTGTTTCTTTCTTAGAAGGGACCTGGCAAAAAAAAAAAAAATCAAAAGCAGTCCCAAGAACAGCAGATTCTAAGGGTTTAATGCATGGACTGCAGGAGTTCTTCAAAATTCCACACAGTGAGCCATCCCTTCATAAAATCAGACTTTCAAACTGCAGTCAAAATTTCTCAAGTATCTTAGAAGCCCTGAGTCTCATTTTCAAAAGTGTCATCAGCATTTTGCCTGCTTGCAGTCAATGAGAATTCGTGTTTCCTTCACACTCTCAAAGGGGATTGCACATGCAGCATGTGAATCTATTATTGAATACAATTTCATTAACCTCCTGCCAATGCCCAGCCACGCGCCCACAAGCCACCAGCAATGCTCATCAGAACAACAAGGGGAGCATGGAAGTACAGTCTGGAAAACTCTGGCATAGAAGGGAAATGTATGCTCATCTATTTATAAATAAAGTCTGAAGCTTAGCTTCACTGATCGTCCTATAAATAGTGACTTGCATGGAATCCAAAGTAGCAGATCTGTTATTTCACAAATTCTTGCCTTTTATTCTAGAGCAGCAGGTTTTTGCAGAACTCTATTTTCCCCCTGTTGCTGTGGTACTTTTTAAAAGGTTTTTGAATGTTACTCCTATGCACTTGAATTCAAGGCCAAACATCCTTTTTACACGAGCTAAAAAATAAGTCAAAGTACTATTTAGTTCTTTGCAGAAGGGATATGACAAGAAGTCTTCTTCCTCCAAGGCTGTACCAAACAACAATTATTTCACCATGTTCACTACTCCCTAGAACAGTCACATTTGCAAGAGAGTAAACATCAAACTGATGCAGACCCTGCCTGCAGTTTGAGAGAAGGTTGCTGCCTCATCAGTACCCTAGCCAAGACAGGGAGATGTTTTAAAAGCCTGGGAATATTCTGATATTAACAGTTCATCTATGCCTATATGATGTTAGAAATATGATGTGTATAATACAGCCATCTGCTAGAAGGTTCATCACAGAAAATTAGTAAATGGCTGAGGAGGATGTTGAACTGTGGAATTATATCTTAATTGTGGGCTAGTTTCCTTGGCTCCTAATCTCAGCTTTTATGTTTATTATAATTAGCCAGAGGTCATAATGCTTTATTCCTGTCTTTCAGGGTATGTGACGCTACTAAAAATGCCAAAGCCTGGAACAAGTTAGGAGACTATTGTTTAAAACATTCATTCTCTAGAAACAAAAATAAAATCAGGAAAAACAGAGCAAAACTTACACAGCAGGTGATGCTTCTTGCCTACTTCCTCTGCAAGAATCCTGTCTCCTGGAAAGCAGCTTTATTTCCAGTTAACTGAGTATTCACCTCAACTTCAGAGGTCATGAGTTTTTATCAGGTTATTGTTATAAGCTGTTGACATTAGTGGAAAAATTTTAATGTAAATTTTTCACAGCCAAGCAAATTTAAACAGGCTGTGGTAACATCAGCTGATGGAAATTCCCCCACAAGCCTGTCAAGACAGATTGGATCATCTTCAGGTCAAAGATTCTGTGCCCATTTTTGTTCCTATAAGCACAAGCTTCACAAGGATGCACTCAGCACACCTATTATAACTCACCTGGAAAATATCAATTTGTGCTGTACTCTAGGGTAAGCGACAGTTCCAAACCCACGCGGGATCCTCTACAGCAAAACTGAGCTTTGTATTTCATGAAAAAATCCAGGGGTTTTGGATTTTGAAGGCAATCTGGTTTCTTATAAAAGGCTCTTATTTGGGGGGAAAACTAAAATGGCTATTAGGAAAGTTTGAAAAGTGGGATAGCTGGGAAAAGCGGGAAGCAGAGGCCCCATAAAATCAAAGGCTGCCTACAACCCAATCCTCATGCACTTTTAGAACCTTTGTGCTAACCATGGAAAATCACAGAATCATTTGGTTGGAAAAGACCTTTTTGATCATGAAGTCCAATCTTATCTGTCAGCACAAAACCACATAAGAGCACAGTGATTCTCTCAGCTAAAAGTTGAACTTTTCAAGCACCTGACTGACCAGAATTAGATTTTTCCTGCATTCACACTCAAGATATCACAAAGCACTTTACAAATCAATGCATTACAGTTGTTCAATCATCTCTAGCAAATGAAAACCCAGAATAGAAAAATGTTCTCTAATATATGACAAAAGTCTGATGCCAGAATTTCTGGATGAAATACATAGAGTGGTAAAGATTTGTGATTGCACCTTTCTGTTCAAGTGCCTGAGACTCACTGGAAAATATATGTGGTTATTCAAAGTACTCCTGGGCAATGGCCTAAATTGACAATGGCTAGATCTAACTCAGGAAATTCTGAGGATGCAAAAATGGTTAAATCCAGGGGTTAGATACAAGGTTGGACAAAACCAAAGCCATGGGTTACATAAAATAAGTTTCTTGGCACAAGTAACCATATTTCTGCAAGTCACACAAGAAGAATGCTCAAAAATTATTTTGGGGTGCATAGAAATGTTTTTAAACACATGTGTACACATGTAGGGTACAGCCTTCTTAGCAGAGACCTGTACAAGACACAGCCTTGCTCTCAGCTGAGAGACTGCTAGGAATTATTTTCAGCTCAGGCTGGCTGCTGGATAAATGGCAGCTCCACTGATGTAGTGGTGTAACTGAGATCAGAATCTGGCCAAAAGTTTTTAGAGAAAATAAATGGTAGCATTTTTTTAAAAACATATACCAGGCTATCTTATGATTCTTCCCCAATCTTATAAACACAGCGAAACACCATAGAAACAGACAGCAACTCTGTTTACACTGGAGGAAGTTGTAGCTCATCAGGATACAGTTGTATAAATAATTTTTTTAAATATTCCGATACATACTGCTTGTCCTTTTAAAAAGGAAAATACTAGAATGGAAAATTCTCATTTCCCACCACGCACAGAATGTCATTCTAGTGCCTGTGACACACAGGCCTGCACTAGTGCCTGCTGAGAGCTTCCTTCCTTGAGCTTTGGATCAGGCCCATGGAGAAAGCAGAGAAAGTGATCTACATCTTTCCAATTAAGGTGGAAGAATTCACTGTGCACTTTTCACTTGTAATACAAACCCACATACAGAGAGCAGTTACCTTTTTATAATGTACAGTGTGAAAGGAAAATAAGGCTTAAATGTAACAACAATTGAATATAGCATGAAGACACAGTTATTTTTTTGTGATCTTTAGCTATTTTTATTTCATTTTAGAATGAGTTATTCACAGGCACCTATAAGAAAAAAAATAATTTAAGAAACACCAATGGTAATGTGGTAACTTGATGCACACTTGTATATTTTGCTTCTGTTTGAGTAGAATCCCTATATTTTTTTACTCTCATGAATACTGTGCAAGCCAACAATAAAAATATATATCTCAGAACTAGTTAATATCTGTGGGTTTTCCTTCTAAAGCCCTTTCACCAAAAATCACAGTTAGGTCTAAGCAACAAATAGGTTTGAGGATAGGAAGATTTTCACCTTTCAGATTCTGATCGCTCAGAGTCAGAAAGAGAGAAGTATTGCTTCTAGCAAGCACTCCTTATGGCTATGGAACATTTACCAGCCAGATGCTCTTAAGACACTACCATCACTGACAGTATCTAATACACATCTAAGTGGTCCCAGCAGGGAGGTCAGGGAATGAACAAGCCTCCTGTTTCAGCAGGGCCAGGACCTCAAGGGCCAGACTAAGAGATATTAAGAAAAGTGTACAGGGGAAAAAAAAATTTGAAAGGTTCCCTCATTCCCTGATGTCTCACCAGCCCAGATGTACTAATGAAACAATCCAACACAGAACGCTAGGTGTTTGCCCTGTAGAACTATGGTTTATTTCCAGTGAAGCTAAAACAGACTCCATGTACCTCATCTAATTCTGGTTGTTACTCCATTTAGGATGTGTGTCTTGCTGGACCTCTGGAGAAAAAAAATAAAAGCCTCAGATTGTGGGTTTGCCCTGGGACATAAGACACTGATAATGCTGTGTTGCTACTGCTGCCTCTCAAGTTCTCCTGTTGTATTAGGAGAAGACATAATCCTTGGAACATTTGTCTTATAGGTGCTCTGTAGCCATCCAGGACTGCACCCATCGTTATTTCAGAAAGCACCTTGGAGTAGGCAGCTCTCTCCTGGACCCACTTTACCTTGTTTGTTTACCTTGCACTACAGAGGCCTTAGAAATCTACTTTATTTTCTGACATAGAATCATAGAGTGGTTTGGGTTGGAAGGGACCTTAAAGATCATCCAGATCCCACCCCCTTACCTTGAGCTGGGATCAGGCTGCTCAAAGCCTCATCCAACCTGGCCTTGAACACCTCCAGGGATGGGGCAGCCACCACTTCTCTGGGCAACCACTTCCAGTGCCTCACTACCCTCACAAGAAAAGAAATCTTCTCAATACCACGTTCCTTGCAATTCAGAGATGTCTCACAAATTAATAAATGCTTACTTTGTAGTCTGGGCCTCAGTTCTCAAACAAAAAACAGTCCCACAGTAAGGGACAGTTCAAGCTGAGCTAATACAGATTCATTATTTAACTAACAAGGTTGTCTTTTGCCATCTCCTGCAGCTTGCAGCTCTCACCATCATTGGCCCAGACTGACTATGATAGCAATGCAATAATTCATCTATTCCTCTTTCAGCACTCCAGACTACCCTGGCCTGTTTGCCCTTAGAATGCTGGTCTAATTTCACCCACTTTTCTTACATGCTTTGCCATTTCTACAGTAGCTGTATATGTACTATGACCCTGAACTGCTTGACACAGGAAAGCAGCCCAGACAGTGCCCTACTTGGAATACTTGTTGCTTAAGAGGCCGAGATGGAAACAAGTTCCAGATACAGATACATTCTCAAAAGAAAGACACATTATTTTCTCCATTTCTTCATCCAGATGAATCCGTATGGTTAAACAGCACTCAGCAGAGCATTCCCACATAGTAACGGGCGTCCAGGGCTGCTCAGAGGGTGCCAAGGGCAGCGCTGCAGCTGAGCAAGGGAAGGGTCTTTTCATCAGCCAGCAGCAAGAGCTGGTGGCTTACGGAGCTGCAGACCCCACAATTGCTCCACAGGTCACTAAAAGGCACTGCTGCCCCTTCTCTCAGAATCAGCACTGCACACATTGTGAGGTCTTTGAGGTAAGCATTTCAGCACGGGTTCAAGAGACTAACTGAAAAATGGGATGACTCAGTGCTGGCTGATGAGAAAGCTGCAAAAGGAGAAAGCTGGAGGGCATTACACATTGCCTGGAACGGGAGAGCACCTGGGGTCACAGTCTTTGAACAGCTGAATTTGTCATTCTTAAAAAGCTATCGTTTGATTGCAACAGGCCACAGTGACAGACGCATCACAGCAGCACCACTAAAACTTGCATATTTGCCATCAGCTCAGGCTTGGTAAAAGATTTTGGCTGCAATTACACTTGCAATTAGTTATACCCAACATGTAAATTACTCTTTCATCATGTTAAAGGCTCTCCAGTAACAACCCCCATCCCAAGATGTATAAATCACTACATAATGCTATCCACAGACAATGACTCATGCTCTCACTGAACAGCTCTCAACAGACGCTTTAAACCAGATTCAGTGTCTTGTGATGAAGTCCTAATTTTAGCCAAAAGTTTGGATTCCTTCAGAAGCATCTCATTTACATACACCCATAGCACATGAAAAATCACTTCATCTTTGGTCTTCATTCCTTTGAAGAATCTGGTTACATGAACTCCTCCCTTTTTTTTTTATTTCACACAATTTTTATTATTTATTTTTGTTTGATTGAGTTGGGGTCAGAGGAGCAGAGGAGAACGTCTAAGCTTTTCATATTCCAACAAGGAGCACACTGAAAAGTGTAGAATTTGCTTCACCTTTTTACTCAGAAGGCTTTTCTATGAATCGTATGCATGTTGTTTTCTATCCAGGGATAGACCTAAATACTTGATCAATGGAAGCACAACTCACTGCTAACACAAAGGTCACTGAAATCAAAGAAGTGAGTGCTGGTCTATTCCATCAGTATTTCCCATATTAACTTTAGGTAGAAGAAATAAGAATAACATAAAATCTTACACATTCATAAATATTCCTAACTAACTTTGACATTATGACAAGGGAAGAATCTAGGTCAGCTCCCTCTCCTGCTCTCCTTTGTTTTCCAGGAGAAAATGATTACATTAGTTCTGCCATTACTCTCATTGCTGATGGAATGCTACACCTGCTTTTGAGGGCTGCTCTTGAGGGAAAATGCAAGTTGAATACATGAAAAGGATCAGAAAGAAATATACAGTTATTTTAGATCTAAAAGGATGCCATTTATCAAAACAAGATCTTCAATCAAATTTATCAAGCAGAAGCCAAGAATTTAGCCAGTCAGTTTTGTGTGTACGGAATACAGAATACACTTTAGACTTCAATCCATCAGGAAAAGACAAGATTCATCTTCTGAAGGTAGCATTAGATAGAGTCATTACAAATAAAGAGCAAATTTTCCATACATGTGAATAATTAACTATCAGACTTGTCATTTTGGGATGTGCTGGTATGTCATGAACTCATCAGCAAATATCAGCATAAAACATTTCTGAAAATGATCCTAAAGCTTCAACAGGAACTTCCGTCTGGATGAAGAAATTACTCATTAAGCTTTTATTACTTATGTCATGAAAACCATACTAGATAATCATGATCATTCCTTCTAGCCGTAAAGGAAAAAAAGGTACATACACTTAATCCACTTCACTTTTGACATCTACAAACTGAAGATTCACCCTGTTGATAGGTGAATGCAAATCAAGACTTACTTTCATTTGCAAGTAGAACAGCTAAATCCTTTGTCATTTAGGAAGAATAAATCCTTAAAAAAAATCCCTCAGAGACTTTATGCAGGAAAAATGGGTGAAAGGATCAAAGATTTATTAGGGGTGCAAATGTTCAATCCAACTCCACACTCTCTGATCCTCTGTTTTCAGGGAACTCTTAAGAACTTAATTTTGTTGAAAATTCTCCCTTTCAGTCAAATATTGTTGACTTTGGCCAGGACTTCCAGAAGATATTGCGGAAGAGGAGGATGTAGATGTGTAATTCCACATGAAACCAGGCTAAAAAACACTATAAAATGTCCAGGTTTGTTGTTGGTCTTACTTCCTCTGCTTCGATTGAGTTGAACTAACAATTGAGTTACAACAGGAAGCTGTAGAAGTATTCAAAGTATTGATGAAAAGGTCTCTTTGCATCCCTTAGTCAGGAGACTATGATGTCATAGCCTGCCTCTTTATTTTAATTCACAGCTGAAAGCTTGTGATAAGAAAAAAACAGGAAACAATCTTACAAATAAACAAATACATTTTCAGGGTGGATCCACCTCCACCTAAAAAGTTAAACTTTCCATTTCCACGAAAGTGATATTTTCCATTTCCACATACCTAGTCATAATCCATATCTGCTTTTCACCGTAAAGGTATATTCAGTCAATGTATTTTTACATCTAAAGTTCAACAAAGCCGCCAATCAGATCTTTGCCACAGTTCAAATAAGCCAGTTGCAAGAATGATGACCTCAGTTTTCATTCCATGGCTGTTGTTTGGAAATATCTTACTCTCTGTTAACTAAAATAAAGGTATGACAAGTATATTTCACCCATGCACATAATGACAAGAGGGTAAGACCCCTGTGGTAAAGAGCCTGTGTGGCCCACCATGAGCATCCAGCTTCAAGGTGGTTACATTTTTTTCAGAATCTCTTCTAGTTACAAAAAGGTTGTTTGGTCGCTACCTCCCACCAGAAAAAAAAAAATCTTTTCTTTCTTTCTAAAAGAAAATTATTATTTTACTTCTAAAATTAAATTTAAAGAAATATTAAAAGACTCAAAATTTTTTTGCAGCTCCTTTATCTAGCTGGCAGGAATGGAAGGAATAGAGACAGTTTACTTTAAAAGGCAGGCAGATAGTAACTGCTTAAAAACATATATTTCCAATAAACATCCTTTGCCATAACTAGGTCACTGAGTACCAGCTCCCTGTTGGCCCCACTGGAAGCTCCCAGTACAGACCAATTGCTGTATGGGTTTGATTTGCTCCTTGCACACAGGACCCCCTAGCAGAGCTGGGAGCCTGCAAAGTCAGAGCAAGACAACTCAAAGCAATATTTAGAAACACATTAGCACAGTAGACGTTTGCAGCTCCTCTCCTAACAAGCCAGGGACTGATCTGGGGGCTGAGGTAATCTGTCACTGCCTGAACCCACACTTCCATAAGTCTTGCGATCCACACAGCAAACACAAGAAAATATGCCAGCTTCAGGGATTATTCCCTTCCTCTCTGCAATGGAGGAGGTTGCAAAGGCTCTGAAAGGCAGCATCACCCAAAATGAAGTGGTTTAGGAAATAACAGCATTTCTGAGTGAGGCTGGCGTCACGCCACCCACGGACTCTTGCTGCAGCACCAGCAGCTGCGCCTGCTTCGCTCACCCACGGGCAGCCTGTTCCCAAGATATCCCACCAGGTGTTTACGGGAGACGAACAGGAAGCAACTGGTCTTTGCAAGGCCTCACAGTTATGCTTCCCGAAAAATACCATTGCTGGAACATATTACCACAATTCAGTTTTCCAGTTGTCTCATTTTAAAGAGTAATACCATCGCATTTTTGGGCAAGAGCTGAGGGAAGAGAGGAGAAGTTATATTAATTAAAATTAAAAACAATAGCAGCTCTCTCTTGGTGTGGACATTGATCCAGGAAGAGGCTGCTGTGCACACAGTGAACTCTGGCTCGTGCTCCAGCCAATAAAGATTACAGGCATTAAATCACACAGCCAACCTTTCCTGACAGAGCTGATAGAGTAGCTGTCTTGCTAGCACTTATGTTTTCATCAGGAATTGTAAGACAATTGATATTTTTTCTGAAGACCCTGCCACTGTAGTCAAGCGATTGTGTAAGAAAGTCAGATCTCTCTACAGTTCAGGCTGCTCTACCCATCAAAGTATGTTTATTTTCTTTTTTAGCTGTTGAAAAACACTTTAAAATGCATCAGATATCTCTAAAAGCTCAATATCTGAAAGGCATATATAAAGAGTTCACCCACCTTCCTTTTCTCTTCAGTCTCATGAGATTCAAGTCTTTTCAGGAGGATCTAGCTTAGGGCATTGGAACTTCAAGGCTTGCAACAATGGCAGCAAAATGAGTGGGTGATCCAAGTGAAAAGGAGGACATTCACCTCAAATAAAACTCTTCTCCTCTGATTATAAACACAAATCAACGAACTCCAGGGAGTCCAGAGAGAAATCCACCAGTACACATTGCAAAATGCTGGTGTTATCTGGCTACTTAGGCTTTTGAAAATGAGATCTTCACACAGACATCCAAAGTGGAAAACAAAACAGACTCAGCCACAGAAGAAACTCTTGTTAAGAGAGTGGACATGGAAATCCAATTATCTCTTTGCCTCTCAGATGAACCCTTCAGGTCATGGTTGAAGCACAGTAGCATAAGAGGGTGGAGAAGCCTGCAAAGCCAGTCCTAGGGCTGTATCTGTGCTATGCATAAACACACAGCTTCGGTTCTCTGGTTCTGTACTTAGGATTTTCCATAAGGCACCAATTTCATTTTAAAATATGACTTTTACGTAACTAGTACATTTTGTGCAAAACTGGTTAACTCTACGCCCTCAAAATATCATGCGCTTCCCAGCATATAAATCCCAGACCTTGACATCTAAAGAATGCTTGGCAGATCCAACAAGAAATACAGCCAAGCTAGATGTCAAAGGTATTTCTTAGGTTTCTGGTCAGCCAAGAATATTAACACCTTGCCCATACTTAACAGGAATAAGAGTTTTGTGGCACTGGAGACACTGCATAAAGGCATTGTTATAAGACAGTTTTTATGTGTTCTCAAAAAGTTTATGTGCTTGGTGGGCTTTGAATGCTTTTGTCATGGAGAGGGCCCTCCAAGATCTGCAAATATGAATTCAGAGTGCTGGCTGGACTTCATAACCTCATTCAGTTTCTTAGGTCAGAATCCTTTTTTCATGTGTGTACATAGATGGAATTATCTGGAATCCAAAGCAGCTGAAAGGGAGAAAGGTTCTCTCAGGTGACAGCCTGCCATCTCTCAGCTACTTTTCACTGTATATCTCCTCAGAAAACTGCTGTTGACAAAAAAACAAGACTCTGCTTTTCCAGTGCCTTAAATTCAGAGGAAGATAGGAGCGATAGGGATCCCAGAGGACTGCTTAGCCATCTCCCAGCGCTGAGGCACACCCAGACCTGTGTTTGAGATTCTAATTTTGAAAGGCCTTCAGTCACAGCCTCCACAATGCTCCTCTCCTCCTCTATGCATCTCTCCAGCTATTCTAATTCTAAAAGTTTGCCTTAAAATCCAGCCCAAATAGTGACAAATCCTAAAGCAGGATGGTGAGATTTTCATACTGTGTGGACTTCCCTCAGATTTTTATTGGTGTGACTTCATTACAGGCAACAAAGCAACTTTGCACCAGCTAAAGGTCTCACCAATACCCGCTGATATCAGTGAACAAGCCGTGCAAGTAGGCCCATGACAGACACCCACCCAGCTTTTCCAGAAATCAAGATCTTTCCAAACAATTTCAGCATCTCTTAAAAGCCAACCCAGATTTTACTGGATTTTACACACACACACAAAAAAAATGTTTACTATGGGTGCAGCGAAGGAACAGCATATGTTGGCTGCAAGAGCTGGGAGGAGCGGAGCCCTCCATGCCAGAAGATAGCAGAGGCCACCGGATCTGGCCCCAGCCCACTGGCCAGCTTCCCACTCCTCAGGGCCAAAAGATCTCCACCCAAGACACAGCCTGAGCTATGGGCTGCCCATCTCTTTCCAAAACACAAGCTCTTTATCTGTGCTACAAGACTGTAGACCGAGAGGTGTGTGCCTTCTCACGTCTGCACTCCCTCTTCCTTGCTCCTCCAGGCACAGCAGGAGGGGAGAGGGCAAAGGCAGGCAGGGAGCTGCCTGCATCTTGGTCACTGGCTCCTGGCAGCCCCAGGCAGGGACTGCAGGCTGCAAGGGGTGGGATGACCACTCCTGGGAGCAGCTTGCTCCTAAGCAGCACGGATGGGAGGGAGGGAGAAGAGAATTGGATGCAATAGGAGAGAAGGGAATAAAGGAAGAGAGAAGAGATTCTCCTGCCAAATGCATTCGCCGTTTTTATAAACAGCAGAAATCTTTCTCCCGTCATTCACTCAGGCAGAGCGTGTTAGAAATCCACACTAGGGCAGGAATGACCCACGTGGTACCAGATCACAGCAAGACAGAGCTCTATCTATAAGGCAGTTTAGTATTGACAGAATATTACGGGCCAGATTCTGTTCTTATTTTCTGTATCTCCAACTACACCATGACAGCCAGCAGCAGAACGGTGCCATCCAGACAGAAGGCCTTGCAGCTGCTTCAGGACATGTGGATCTCTCAGCAGTCAGCGCTGTAATGGTGGAGGCTCAGCTGGCAATTACAGCCTGGGCATAAGACCCACATTCACCTGCACAGAAAGGTCCATGTAGAGGCACTGTACAGTGTGGGGAAACACTTGCAGATGGCTGCTGCGGCACCAGCGCTCAGAGGCCACAGACCAGCCACACCCTCTGCAGTAGATTTTCTAGTTTTAAAAATTATTTCATTGATTGAGGTATATTTCAAGGTTCCAATACAACCATAGAATCATAGAATAACCAGGTTGGAAGAGACGCACTGGATTATCAAGTCCAAACATTCCAATGTTCACATTGTTCACATTTGGAGAAAAATTAGATTTACTTCTCTTCCACCAGCCTATCCTATTTTGATCCTTTGTCACATCATTTCTGCCTAAGTCTGGGCTGCAGAACTTCCTTGTCACAAGGGGCAAGCATATTCCTGAAGGTCAGAATCAGCTTCCCCTTAGCAGCCTATTCACTCAGAGATTGCTGGAAATGGGACCAAGCAGGCACAGAGCCAAAAGTATCTTCTCGCATAGTCTGGTCCCTGTTGACCTTGGAACTTCAGGAAAGGTTTAGGTTCTTCTCAAACAACCTCTCCTCTGGGTTTTCCTGGGATGCTCACTGCCAGGCCACGCCTAGGCAGCAGGCAAGAGCCCATACAATTGATTCACTTGCCACCAAGGCAGTAAAAGCTCTCCTGCTCCTTTCTGCAGCTCCACATGCACATGTAAACCTGACTCTAAACGGAACAGCATTAGAGTTGTGATCAGACACACTGCTCAGATAAATGCTAGTATTTAAGGCTCAGAGACTTCACAACTAGGAATAATCACATGAATGCTCCTCGTACATAGGCCACAATGTCCTCCCCCACCATGATTTCCTTCCCCAGCAATAAACTGAATTACACCTTGGTTAGGTTTGGCTTCCTTGGAGACTCAGAAGTTCCATGGGAAAGTCATTCATTATCTACCCTCTTACACTGCTGCAGTAATTACTTACCCTCCGTGCTGAAAGCACAAAAACTCTCAGAACAAACGAAAATTACCAAACCACTCCTCTGGCTTTAATTTAACTTTTCAGCATCCTCTCCCACCTCCACAGATGAAGAGCTGCTTGCGCAATGTTAAATCAGCCTCCTTTGTATTATGAACTATCACACACTATTTTTTCCATTGGGCCCCAGCCTTCTTTCTGTCTCCAGGAAAAGCAGTCCCCAATAGCAACGAGTAGATACTCTGCTTTCTCCTCATTTTCTACATGTTGCTTGGCACTTGCCTTTCTGCTCCTAACACTGCATTTCTCTTTCTTTTCTTTTTTTATGTTTTTGTGGGAGTTGGTTTGGGTTTTTTTTTTTTTGGGGGGGGACGACCTGCTACTCACAGCTAAGATACCCCACTGCTTCCTAGCCCTCACAGTCAATGCCCACTTTCTGGCTTCCAGCCTCTACCTGTTTATCTAGTCTCTGTGAGACCTCTTCATTTTATTCATGCTGCTCTACTCAATTTCACTCTGCCAGGGCTCATCTTTGCCCTAATACATCCCTAAAAGGTCTGTCTCCTCCCTCCTTTAGTAGAGTCAGACTGCTTTGCCCTTCTTAATGCCTTGACTGGCTACTTGCTGCCCTTCATGAACCTCAGCTACTTGAGAGCAGCAACAGATTGGAAAACATCCATGCAACCTCAATTTAGCTCCCAAGCTGCCAGTCATCGCTGGATCAGGACATTCCCTGCCCAGATCTCAAGCAGTCTTGCAGTTTTCCCCCAGCCATCCCAGCCCTGTTTCAGTACACATCATCTAGATCTTGAGTTGTATCCAGGACAAAACATATCCAAGGACCTCGCCTGTATCAGTGAATCAGTTGCAGTTGTGAGTACTCACAGGCACAATGCTCAGTGGTAACCCAGGAAAAGCTTTCAGTGGCAGCAACTGCAGCACTGGATGACTGTTATGCTTTGCCTTCTGGCTGAGCCCAGCAAGACAGTTACCCAGTGTCACAGGCTTCACAGGTACCCCTGATGGCCCAGCAGCACCAAGATTAAGGAGCACACAGCTCTGTGGGAAAGCATTTTAATGTTTTTTAGATGCTCCTCTTGTTTCTCTTTAACCTAATTACTCTCCAGCCTTTCTCTGTCATAGTTCCATATTCTTCCTTCTTCTCCTCACCTTTGGATCCAGATTTTGGACCTCCTAGGAAACTGGTGCTGGTCCTAAATCCCAGCTCCTCATCTATGTGTGCTTCATGTTAGTTCCTTACCTACTTTTTAATTAGGTCTCCTTCCCTCCTTATTTCCATATCACACCTAAGGCTTTCTCTTTTCTCATCTTGCAGCCAGTGGAGCAGCCAGGGAATCAGTGAGAGGACAGAAAACAGTGTCCTCCTGAACTTTATAACTCACAGGCTTTGCCCATCAGTAGGAATGTTTCAAAAGAGCATGCACCGCTCCAAACACCTTGATAGTAATCTGTAAAGGACTAACACTGGTTTATAATAAATAGAATAGTAGAACTTGTACCAAGTAAAATATTGAAGCACTCATAATCTGGTGTAAGGAATGGACATCTGGACCAAAGAAAGATATATCAAACCAGGCCTTGTCACCAAGATTGCCAGTCTGGTAAAGAAACATAAAGGAAAAGTATCCTTAGATGAACTATCTCATTCTACACTCATATACAGACAAAAACGTACCTGCAAGTGAAAGGATCTCCATCTTTGGGAACAGATCCCGACTCACTGAATATAGATTCATAGAATCATAGAATGATTTTAATTGGAAGGGACCTTTAAAGGTCATCTAGTCCAAATATCCTGCATTGATCAGGGACACATTCAATTATGTGCAGTAGAAACCTTGTATGATGTAACCACATGTAAGTTTATTACAATGATATGTAAATCCCTAATGAATCATCACATGTATTCACTTTATAACTTTTGTAATAAATTGACTGCAGAGGCTCCAGTCAGGGATGCTTGATTTGTGGAAAGCCACTGAGCACCCAGACTTGCACAAACCTGAAATAAAATCAATGTCTCAGCGTGGTGCATGAGATAGGCTATTTGTGTGCTGGGTAACAAATCCAGCTTTTTGGACAACAGGAAGGAGGTTGCCATGATGTGGCAAGCCTGTCCCAAAACACGCTCAGTGCCAACAGACTCTTTCCTGACTTAGCTGACAAACGCTAGCTAACATCTCTCCTTGGTAGATGGTGTTACAGGTTTTCTGAGGTTTTATAATGACTCAATGTGTGCTATTTTCACAGAAGTGCCAAACCACACACTTGTGGTAACTGCCTTCCTGAACAGCAAGTCAATGAAGTTTAACCCATCTTTTAAAAAATAACATAACATGGGACACAATTTGTCGTGAAAGACAGCTGAAGGACCTTAGTTGAAAGTTTAAAAAAAGGTAGTAAAATCAAGTTCAGCTTGAGTCTGACACACAGGGCAAGATACTTTTGTATGAAGAGTTCAATTTTGACATCTACAAACTACTGGACCAAAAGAATTAGAAGTCTCAGAAAATGTATTCATGTCTTTTATTGGCATAACCACCCAAACTTCTCTAATATGTTTTTTTAGCAACTGAAGCTTTTGGGAGATGTCAATGCCTGAAGATAACCTCTGCGGGTCACTTTTCTTCTGAATATATTTAAGATGCTTTACAAGTTACAGCTTTTGTTGAAAAAACAAAACCTGCTCCCACCCTTCTGATCTCTGCTCTGCTGCAGTCATTCACACCCAGTCATTACCTCAAAAAAATTACAGGCAATTAATTCCACCAGATGCTCTCCTCTCTTGCAGCTCTGTTTAGCAAATGCTCAGTTATGTCAAGATCCTTTGGATATGTTACCACTGCTCAAAGCCAGGCCGTGTGGCTCTCATATCAAACTGCATTTAGCCACCTCCAGTGATGCTAGGATTTTCCTTAACCAAACCCAAATGTCTTGCCTTTCCTCTTCTGAAAAGAACCAATGTAAGCTGATTGCTAAGTGTGTAAGTCTGTCACTGACATTTCCTAGGACGAGAACATTTATTCATCTTCTCCTGAGATACACAGCTCAGCTGTGCAAACAACAAACCCTTCTGAGCAAGCTAATAGACCTGCAATTAATGTCCAAGAATTGTCTAATAGAGATGACTGAGTTATTCTTGCAGTCATAAGAGAAAGAAATGAATGAAAATGAGATTTAACCCATGAGCAGCCAGGTGAGCAAAAAAACCCTATGGCTATGCTAAGAAACAGCCGGTTTGGTGGAAAAATGGTCCAGCAATTAAAAACAGTCCTTTTGTTTCTAATTTAAAGGTGGAACAGTGTGTGGGCTCGCACAATATGAATGTCCTCAGTGGATCTGGACCTATCTGAGGCTCTTTCTACTCCCTTATGTTGCTGTCCTGGAATCCTATATCCTGCATTCAGATTTAGGCACAATAAATCATGCAGTCACGGTCATGCACCAAACCACAAAGAAGTGGCTAACAGCTCTCCACACCTTAATCTCTCTGTATCTCTCCTGACTGCTTGGCGCCTCCCAAATTCCACTTAGTCCTCCCAAAGTAATTGCAGTGAAATGTCTTGTCATCACATGGAAACACATTTATATGTTATGCTTCTGCAGGGTGTCTGCAGTGACTTCCAGAGGGATTACCACAGAGGTGCACAGCTGCTCGCAAGCTCTGCCGCGCTGTTCAGTGATGAAGTGACCCCTTACGCATCAGAATGAGTAACATTATTCTACAGGCTTTGAAGGTTATGGATATTGGTGTGAATATACAGCTCCTTTGAGACCATTAAAGGTCTGAAAGTTGTCTAAAATTAGCAGTAAGCCCTAGTAACCAACTTACCTCAACTTCATAAAGTTTTGCCAATCTTAACTTTCCCACTCCTTGCATGGGAATCTCTGCTTATTACTAATGAAGACTGATCTCAGCACAGACATGTCATTTAAGCACTTGGACTAATCATACTATGATCAAGACAGACGTTCCCTTTGTGTAGCACAAAGGCCTGACCACTGAGATCACTGCGCATGCACATTTTATGACACTCACTATAAGAAGGCAAAAGGGATAGCTGAGGGGCATGGTTTAGTGTTTGATAGGAATGGTTGGACTCGATGATCTGGTGGGTCTCTTCCAACCTGGTGATTCTATGGTTCTATGAAATGTGGAGATTGAGTGGCCTCTGAGCTTCCCAGCTCAGAAGATAAGGCTTTCAAGGGTTCCATGCAATTCAAGGTGCTGTGATTGTTAATTGCCACAGAAAGAGCTTAGCACAGTATGCCTTTAGATCTGTCACTTTGTTCCTAGTGCCCAGATATCATCAACACTGACATAAAAGAGCTGTGAACTGGAAGAGCAATGTGGACATTGAAATGTAAATGAGTATACAATCATCTCACTTAGCTCTAGGATCTATTAGTTATCCCCACTGACTCTTGAACTAGTAGAGGGCTTAACAAAGCAGGGCATAAACACTCAATTATTACAGACATGTGTTTAGCCCGCAGATGTATCTGTATGGCTTGGCAATTTGTGTTGTAGGAAGGATATAGGATAATTTACAATAACAAACTCTAAGTATGTGTTGTTCCTCTAAACTCTGCTTATCAGTCTCAGATCCTTATCTCCTTGACACTCAGGAGTGGTGCCTTACAGATGCTGAAGTGCCTTGAACTCAGCCAGCATTGTGGGAAATCTCAAGAACTGGAACAAGAAGCTTCTTGCAATGAAAAACACTTGTTGGACAAATAGAGATGCTCTCGTCCCTGCCCTGGAAAACAATTCATGCTAAACTGGACTAATCTCTGCACAAGTCTGAACAGCTTCAGCTCCCACTGAAGTCCATGTGAGTCACTCTTACTTATTTCAGGTTTGAGTCTGTCTCAGTGTCTTTGCTATAATGCTCCCAGGAATGTGCTGTCTCCTTCTGCACATTTCACTCTCTCTGCTTGCTTTGATTACTTTCAGTTTTGCTGGAAGTTTCTGATTCACCACTCCCTGTACTCACCCATGTACCCACAATGTTGACTTGCCTCTCCTGCCTCCCAGCTGTGCTGTACCACAAGCCTCTTGTCCTCCTGTCTGTCTAAGTTGGTGACATACATCTTGTGGACATCACCTCACCCCAACCCAGCATCATTTTATACTAATGGAAAGACAGTAATTTTCCTTAAGGACTCAGAAAGCTACCACTCTGTTTCACTGATGTAAGTCTGCATCGCAGTTTTTTATCCTTTGTTGAATTCAAACCAGAAGTGCACTCTGATCAATGGTACCTTCCCAGCTATAGTCATCTTTGCCTTGATTGATAAGGTTTCACATCATTCTAGTCCATATAAAGCTGCTTAAGAGATGGAT
This sequence comes from Piaya cayana, assembly GCA_013389865.1. Classification (NCBI taxonomy): domain Eukaryota; kingdom Metazoa; phylum Chordata; class Aves; order Cuculiformes; family Coccyzidae; genus Piaya; species Piaya cayana. The sequence goes on along the minus strand of WAAB01012867.1, from coordinate 178,947 downwards.
CCACTCCATGTAGGCTTTTCTTTTAATTTACCCAGGTGCCCTTTGATCTCATGAATTTCTGTATTTAATTGCAGGAGTTGAATGAGCTTCATATCATATCTCCTGCTGCACTTTGCTCAGGTCTTTTCTTTTTGGTTTGAGGAGGGAGAGCGCAATTCTTGGAAGCACAGCTCTTTAATTTTAATATGCTACAAGTGCAAGAGTAAGCTCACCTTCAGTTGCTCCTCATTGTTGATGCATGAACAAACAACTGGCAGGGGAAGGAGAACATCACTAAAGGCTGCTTCTAGATGAATAGATTCCCCAACCATAAAGGGCCTTGGTGATTTCCTGGGGCACAAAGGCCATGGTGGCATTGGTCTGCCACTTGCAATCAGCTTAAGTGTAGTGCTTTAGAGTTCTCCTTGACTGCTGAAAAATAATACAAGAAATAAAACCAAGATAGAATTATAAGAAACAAAGTGAAGTCTACACTGCACCTCAAACTAGTAGTGCAGAGCAAGGAAGGAGAACTGAGGAACTGTCATTTTGCAGTGAGTAAAACAGGTAAAGAAGTGTGATACAATAGGAAACGAAGCTGGGGAAAATTCCTGTTACTGCATTTCTGTTCCTTTGTCTGGCTTGACAGAAAGTTTTGAGTTCTTATATTTGAACCCTAGAACATTCTGGGATGCACTGACAGTCCTGTGACCAGACTTAAATTATCATACAGGCAAGTAAGGACTGAGTTCACTGCTCTTCAGTGAAATGGAATTACTCCTTGGGACCCTCAGGCCAGCTTCATGCAAGCTTTGTACTACCAGAACATTAATATCAACTGGGCTGAGGACTTGGCCAAGCAGGGTGGATTCCCGGCTAGAGAAGCACCACATTTCAATACAGCAGCAGTACTGCAGCATTGACCTTTGGGAAGGATCTTAAGAACTCAATCCTCAGTAGGTAGTGCTGGGCACCCACAGCTGGGCTAGAAGAACAAGCTACCTAAATACTAGATACTGTTAGCAATGCAACGCTACAGCTCTCTAGCTCAACTTGAGTACCTTGTTCCTTTGCTTCTTAGCTGAGCTAGTACCTTTCAAATTATTTCTTTTTAATCCCTGCAGGGAAATAAACCTCTAAAAGGCTCTGGAATGGGCCAGCTGGAACAAACTGTTACCTTATGGATGTAGCAGCTTGTACTTGACAATGTCAGTCAGCTGGGACTCAGACATCAGGAGGACCATCTTTACCTGTGTGCCTGAGTCTTTAAGCCACCACTGAACAACACACTTCTTGAGTCATCCTAACTCACAGCAGCAATCTACACGGTCCCCTAATGCACAAAGCCAAAGTCTGTGTCTAAAATTAAATTTCTACATTAGCTATGCGTGGTATAGCTTATTAAAAATGGATCATCCTTTCAAGCTCTGACACATAAGTAGAAAAATATATTGCTCAATATGCACAAAGTACTGAAATAAAATACCCATTACCTGTGTGTCCCTCTTTCAGCAGAGTACTGGGGAATGTGGTGGTAATTAAACCAACTGGATTTCACTGCCCTGCCACAGGCTGTCCCTGTTGTTGGGTTATGCTTACAAAGCTATTAGGAAGGTTGAGGATGTGAAGTCAGTGAAGTGGCTGACCAACCTGTGGCACAGAGTTGGCCATAGGAACAGGCCTTTGTACAACGTGACAATCTAACTTTGGCTGTTTCTCCTTTGAAGGTCAGACTGAATGGGAGTGCAGGAGCACTGGAAAGCAACCAATTTCAGAGTTCCCACAGCACGCGTGAAATAGTCATAGGTACTAAGAGAGTTTTACTATGAGCTTCCTGCAATAATGAACTCACTGACTTGTCTCTCCACAAGCAACAGGCAGTCCTGCAAGGTCATAGCAGAGTCCTATGCCAAAAGCCCTGCAGGCAGAAAGCTTCCAATGCCAAGAATTCTACCCAAACCTTTATTGCAGGGCCATTTTTAGTAATAAGGCCTTGCTAGCCAAATCTGCCTTTTAAATATTTCCTTTTTGATGAAGCAAAGGGGCTGCTGTTCTCTTTCTGAATATATTGTATCATACAGAGAAAACAACGCACTGTTTTGTTGGTGCATGCTTCTTCCAGTCCAGATCTTTGCTACAGGGCTAAGCATATGAGGAAGAAACATACCCGAACATATTGGCATGTGTGTGAAAATCTGTAAAAATGGCAGTGAAACAAGACACAGATGAAGCAAACTGGAAGCCCTAGTTACAATGACTGCAAAACATCATACTCAATTCTCTGTTATAGATCCACACTTTTTTTAGATTTGACAGACTGCTTACAGATGTATTTCTTAACATCTGCTAATAGTGCATGAACCAGCATTATTGAAAGAAAAAACAAAAAGATGATACTTTATGTGCTGCAATAGGATTAAAAGGTTTTTCAAGCTCAATTAGCTGACTCACTATTTTACCTCGCTACCAAGAAATCATCAAGGCAATTCACAGGATATATACCTACTCTATAATACCTCCGCTCAAACGATGAATTCTGGATCATGTAAAGGTGTAGACATGTGTTTGTGAGGTGTGCACAAAACAAGCAAAGTTAGCCTCTCCAGAAGATTTTTTTTGTACCAGTGATTCAGTGACAGAAAAGCTGTCATTTACCCAATATGGTTCTTACGGTAATCCTGCAGCCTGAGTCTCCTCTTCAGAGGAACTCGCTAGACAATAGGTCTGTGTGAGCAAACATAGGAATCTTTATTAAACTTATATTAAATCCTCTGTATACACGCCCAACTGTCCATTCTCACAGAATTCTTTACAAAGCCTCTTAAGCTGTAATTGCTATACTCTAGCCTCATCCATGTCATCACTGGTGCTGCAGACTCATTGACCAATTAGTCATATAAGCTCCTGTAACCTAGGAGATCAGAAGGCAGTATTTTAGATGAGCATTAGAATATTCAAAGACATTTCCTGATATTTAGATTTTGGCTCTATTTAACATTTTACCACATCAGCAGATTCACAGCACAGCTAATTAAAGTTAAGCATGCTTGGCACAGTCAATCAAGTAATATTGCCACCATTATCATAGTACCTTGGTACCTTAAATTCAGTACAAGCTTTTAAGATCCCTGTGAAATAGGAAAGCATCATCATAGAATCACCACCAGGTTGGAAGAGACCCACCAGATCAAGTCCAACCATTCCTATCAAATACTAAACCATGTCTCTCAGCAGCTTGTCATNACCCAACCTAGAAATCTAGAACCCAACCTAGAACCCAACCTAGAACCCTAGGACACTACCTAGAATGTTACCTAGAACGTCACCCAGAACATTGCCTAGAACCATAGAACATTCCCTAGAACATTCCCTAGAATGTTACCTAGAACCCTACCTAGAACCCTACCCAGAACCATCAGGTTGGAAGAGACCCACCGGGTCATCAAGTCCAACCATTCCCACCCATGCCTTTAAACACCTCCATTATTGTAGGATAATTTATCCAAATAGGGTTGCTGTCCCAACATTTCTCACTCTAAGAGCTTTGCAAAGCTGACAGGGAGGGAGGAATCAACATTGCATGGAATGAGAATTACATCCACTCAATTTAAGTTGTGAACTCTGAAGCCTATACTCATCCTTATAAAGGAGGTGCTGATGCTCAAAAATTGACTGTCTCACAGTTACTATGCAGATGGAGGAGTTCAGAGCTAGGAATCAAACCCCAGTCTTTTGAGTCCTAGCTGAATGCTTAAAGCCAGATGCCCATCATTCTATTCTAGCAACCTCCTTCTGCTCTTTCTGTTTGGGAGAATCAAGACTTCCAAACCCATTGGATACCAATGGTCTCAGAAATCAATCACCCTAGAGATACAAGTTATGATGGTATTGTCAGGATATCTCGCCTTTGCAGTGTTAATATATAAGGCTAATGTAAATCATGTAAAGGCATGGTGTATTGACCCATTTCAGTAAGAGGAATAGCAGTTGCTAGGTGAAAGTGTTTTATAGTCTTGTAAGGCATCTGAAACATGCCAAAAGCATTATAAAATTATTCATTATTAATTATTTAAACAAAAGTCTTTTTCTGTAATTTTGTATGGCTAGTGTGATTTTGATGCTTTGCTTGAAAAATGAAAAAGTCTACAAGTTCCCAATAAAACAGTCTGGAAGTGTTTGGGGTGGTTTTTTTAACTGAACAAGGCTTATATGCCCCACTACATTACTGTAAACCACCCGTCAGCACGAACTGTACCAACCGTAGCAGTGTCACAGGAAGGGGGCCTTAATTTTTGTTGATTAGATTTCATTCCATGTGGTAGAACTCATCACAGTAACACAAGAATCCCAGACAATGATCAAATTAACATCTGAAGGCAACTTAGCTGTCTGTGTGATAAGACTCCTGAACATGATGTGATAAAACGTTGAGCAAAGCCACTTCACTTAGCAGTTCTGTTATACCCGCCAAATGCTTAGACTGGGCTAAGCCATACCTCTCAAGCCAAACATCTTCAGTTCAAATCAATAGCCATTGTTTATCAAGGAAAGTAGTTTTGATTCTAAGAGACGTTTTCTGAGCATTTGTGTGCATTACAAACACTTTGCAGAGGGCTGAAGGGAGCTCGTTGGAGTTTTGGCAGATTCAAAAATGCAAGGAAGTTATCGAGGTATTCTCTTATCAAGCAGCTATTTGGCTACTCAGCAGAGAGGTGAATGCTGCTCGAATTGCCCACATTCTACCTTGCTATTTTATTAAAGTTTCAATTGACATTTGCAGGGAATAAATGTTCTACTGTTTTCTCTGTATTATTCTCAGTTTAAAAATAAGCAGAGACACACACCACCTTCAGAGACATTCTACTGTCTAAAGCTGTTTCAAGGCAGTCTAGGGAGGGAGGAAGGAATAGGGTGAGATTAATAAGAACATGAATGAGATGATCTGTGCCAAGCCTATATGCAATACTCACCTTCCCTGAGCACCAGGAAGCTTCTTAACTGCTTCTTGGCTTCTGTGAACTTCATGTTCTTCTGTGTCATTAAAAATTAAACAAATAAAGATTAGTGTTTTTTTAATGATCACACTGCTCTCGTCTCCTCTCAGGTACTGACAAATAGGCTTCACCCTGGAAAATGTCCTTTTTACAGGACAGATTGAGGGGGATTGGAGACAGAGGGAAGACCTTAGGCACAATTGCATTGAACTGTGCTATGAAGGGGTTCTAGACCACCCATAGAGCTCCTGTAAATTTCTTTCCTTAGTTACCATTAAATTTAATAAAATCTTGGTCAGGACAGTGATCAGACACCAGCACTTTCTCAACAGGATGACTTCCTAGCGTAAACTTTGCACATTTTGGCCTTTTTACGTTCATTAGCCACTACATTTGGTGTTTACTCACTTCATGTCACATACTCTCCACTTTCACCCATGGTTAGAACCGCAGTGTTCCACAGACACTTTGTGGTTGCACAAATCACTTCCCCTCCCATGTGCAGTGACAGCAGTTGTATTCATAGAAGAGTTCTAGTAGGAACTTCCATGGGTCACAGCTTAATCCCCATTGATTTGTGCCAAAGAAATGCAACGACAGGGCTGTGTTCTTTTTCAGACTGCAGTTTTGTCCTGCTCCCATTACTTACTACAAATGGGAAATATGTGTATTGAACTGAGCATCCATTCCTTTTGTTCAGCTGGAACCACTGACTTAGCAATTTCATTAACTTGCACTAGATGAAAGCCACAGTCCTCTGAGACAATTAGAACATAAAGTGCCATTATGGGACCAGATCTGACTACCATTTAAAGCCTATGGCAGCATTTCCATTGACTTCAACCCCACCCTACAACTAAAGATTGCCTGGAAAAGACTTGGTGGTACATTGCAAGTGATTTTGATTCTAAAGTGTATTCTGTTCCTATCCGCAGCTGCTGTTTCATTAAACATGCTGACCATCCACTGCCACAATGCACACAGATAATGCCATGCATCACAGAAATGTGAGGGTATTGCTGCTTAAGCTGACATGTAAAATGACAGCATCACGTACTGTTTGAATACTGCCACCTCAGGCTGCCCCACTGCTCTTCACAAGTATCCGTGCATAGCAGAGAAGTCAAGCTCTATCACTAGATCCACATAGCGGCCAGTCTGCCTTGAAAGCATCACCTCAGTGCTGTGGTTTTGTGAATCAAACCCTAGGGCAGGATCCCATTCCCAGCCTATAGGCTGTAGCACCTGATAATAAGTTGTGATGTTATGTACTTCAGCTATTTGGCATTTGCATTACAGAAGGACAGACTCGACGAACTTCCACTGGACTAGAAGCAGAAATGTCCTCATGAAGCAACAGTCAGCTGAGTGCAACACAACATTTTAGGCTGATCAGTGACAGACTAACCTATTGTAATTACAATGGTTGATTAATCGTCAGAGGTTTCAGAAATTCACTACCCCAACCATACAGATTAAACCTCACAAGCTCTGTTAAGTCAGTGCCATAGAGACAGTAATATGGCTAATCCTTCATTGTCTTCATCGCACAATGCAAATGCAAAAGTCTGGAATAATGCCATCCTCAACTTATCTATTAATAGAAAGGGACTTCCTGCACAACTGGGGCATATTCTCCCATGTTTCTTCTCAAGAATGTCCAGCTGAACAGAGCTCTGCCCATCCAGGTGTGTAGATAGACTGGTAGCTCACATCACTAAGCAGCAGAGAAATGACCCAGATACACTGGGTAGATAGTTTCTAACAGCATTCCTCATGACTGAACTCCTAATAACACGCCTATGTGTCCAGCTACCTAATTCCTACCCACCACACTGAACCACATCTCTATGGGCAGAAAAAGATTCATCTTCCCTGAAGCTCCTCCTATATTTATATGTTCAAAAATACTGCGGAGAAATACATTTACAAGAGCTTCTTGCTGCCCAGGAAGGGAGAGTGTGTTATGGGGTAAACATCAAGGCTGGAAACTGCAGGAAGACCCAGCCATCAGCTTTGCTATTTTATGCTGGACTGTTCCAGTTGTAGGCTGAGTTCACTGCAAGATTCTGCTGTTTTCCATCACCCAGACACAGGACAGAGAGCTTCCTAGTGCTGGTAGTCCATATTAGTGCAAGAACACTTCTACAGTAGAATTACAAAGGCTGCTAGTGCACCTCTTAGAGGTGAAAAATTCTCTTGGGTTGAAAGATGAGGCACCACACTACACATTCTGTGCAGTTACTCTGCTAATAGGATCCGTGTCAACAGCAAAAGGCAGTGCAATCTGTCTGGTTTACAAAGGTTGAGCAATACAGATCATATCTGGGCCAGCTGGATTTCAGGCTTCTCTCCATAATGAATTTCACTGCAGAGGATGGTCAGGAAGAGAGAAGGGTGGAAGCAAAAAATGCAGCTGCCAATTTTTCTTTATCTCATCATTTTTTTAACATTGCTCAACACTTATGCCTCATTTAGACAGCTACAGTTCTCCAGGCCTAATCAGACACTCAAACATTCAGATACAGAGGTAACATTAAAGACCTGGCAAATGAAAGACTAGACAGTGCAGCAGAGTGAACCCTGAATGCCAGGTCAACACTTGCTAACTTCTTCCTTCCTTTTGTCTCATCAAAGCAGCACAAGACAAGCCAATACTCTTGCCACACCACAGGGAGAAGAGCAGTGGGAGTGCTGTCTAACCTCTTCTGTGGATGAATGCTCTCAGCCCATGGTAGAAGTCTTTTAGTACAGGGGATAATCTGCATCTCCTCATCATGCCAGCATGGGTGGTGGTCGATGGGGTTGGTAACCTACGAGACTGTAACTGCTTCTATCCTCTCATTGTTGCCTTGGAGTATTTCTTACAGCTCAGAGATCAATGACCAGGCACAAAGGGTAGCACAGTTTCTAAAGAAATTCCTCATCACTGAGCACCTAACAGTACATCCAAATGTCACAAAAAGTCAGTAAACATTCTGAAGACTCAAGTGCACATTCTGGATAGCAATACAGGGAGCTTCTGGGTTGAGTATCCACTACACAAAGTCCTAAAATGCCAGCACATTTCAAACATTTTACCATATTTTTTCTAGTCTCTGGATCACAAAATCCCTGATTTAAAAAAGAGAGAGAGAGAGAGAGAGAGAAAGCAAGTCCCATCTCTTCCACATTGTGTTTATTTTCTAATAACAGCTCACGTTCATGCTAAAATCTGAGAGAGACGGCTTAGGAGCCTTCTGCTAGAGCTCATTTACAAAATTCCTTCCTTGCTGCTTCTTTCTGGACTGAAATTTGCTGCCTCAGAACAACACATGAAGACCATTTCCAAGGCTTGAGGAGCAAGCTGCTCAATGGGGATGTGCAAGGAGCAAATACCTTGATTCATGTCCAACTTCTATGTAGTCTTCTGTGAAACCTAGCAGTGTGAACACCTTAGAGCAGTACACTACTGTGTTCTAATGTACAAGCATAATGAAGTCCCAGATGAGGACTAGGGGTCCTGGGCATCACAGATTACAAGGGATTAGCTTAAACTGTGTGTATCTGAAGAGGCAAAAGGAACAAGAAAGGATGAAGAAGATTTATATCAGATTTTTTTCCTTCTATGACAGGAAGGTTCTGTACATCATATCATTTGATGATATCACTGATACAAGAGAAATCTTCTCTTCTAGAATAGAAATGTAGATTTGTAATAAGATCAAATTAAATGGAACTGTGATTTCTTCATGTGTACACTGATTAATGAAATGATTTCACTAATGCTTAGTGAAAAAAGTGTATCATCAATGAAACAACAATTCTGTTAACACAACAAGTTTAGAAATCGTGGAAGATAAATATCCTTGGATAACAGATCTTTCAGAGTGCACAGCAGAGGAACACAATCAGGCAGCCTGTACAGTTACTATGAGTTCACCAGAGAAGCCCAGAACAAATTAAATATCTTCAAAAAGTAGAATATATAGGAAAAGTCACCAAAAAAGATTAAAGTATTAGTATACTGATGGGGTACCAGGCAGAACCGTGTATTTGCAGTCTGATTAACATATGAATTAAACTACTATGTAAGAAATAAACTAGACAACATGTAATGCTTTTAGGGAATATGAATCAGAGCCTGGAAACATTTACTCATGCAATCCATGAGTAACGATGTTACTCACAAGTAGAAACTGGTCACACTTGTATGGATTTAGGCCATCAGAACATTTCTATTGGAATAGTAGCAATAATAATAGAGGTTATGCATTTTAAAAACATTCTCATCGTAATGAAAGAAATTTAACTCTGAGCTTGCCTACAGCACCTGCTGATTCTTTAGGTAATTTTAAATTCAAGAATTTAAGTTCCTTCAGACTCCTGCTTTGATGATATAGATTAATAATCCAACTTGTTTTCATGTGACACTGACTTTCCTTGATTTTAATGAGCATCATTATACTGACTTAGTACAACTGAATAATGTACATGTGTAATGGCCGTCCTGTGGCAATAAAATTTTCTGATTTAATTTGTCATGTACGTGCCCTTTTATCCTATAATAGACATTTCTTCATTATTTAAAATAATAATATCTGTGCTTCTAATGATATTTGCTCTACTTGGAGAACATAAATTTAATTTATTCAGGAAGCTGAGCTGGCACTGAGAAAGCTTCCAGGAAACTTTGTATTGGAGAGAAAAATATTTACGTAGTTTTACTTGAGAGAACACAGTTGATGTGCACTATGTGCTACTTGCAAAGGATTACAAATAAGACAGTTCAGGATCAATGTCAAGATGCTTCTGAAGTGATTAAATTGAAGTTGGTTAGCGAAGATGTTCTGAGTATTCATGAGACTGAAAAGACAGCAAATTGAATGGCAACATCCTCTCTATCATGTTTACTTGGTCTTCCATTGATTTCAATTTTCACATATTGTTGCTTTATGACACCTTGTTTAAAACTGTAATTTTCAAAACTTATGCTGGGTTTCTGCAACTTCAGGGGAAAAAACCTGCCCAGAGAAAGTATGCAAGAGTGCCATGGATGCAGCACTCTCTTCCCCTATAGCCATTAAGTTGTTTAACTAAGTGCCTGGAATATCCTCAGTGTGTTCTCTGACTGCGGGAAGAACTGGACTTACAGAGATTATCCAATAGCTTTACCGAGATACTTCATATCTTACTGTGCTGATTTCTGAGGTCTGACATTGTAGGCTCATTTAGAATGTATTATACTGTATAGATGTCCCAGAAGACCGTAAGTCATTCCAGGACTGACTCCTCATACCGAATATCTGCACTGCTGTTTATACAGTGTCGTAGTTCTCATTTATTTTACTCTCTCTTACACTTCCCACACTTCATCAAATAAATTTTAAAACTTATGCTCACTGCAAGAAATGAAAAGTTGTAATGCCAAGGGCCCAGAAGACCCCCTATATGTTATAACAGATGCAGACTGGTCATTTTGGTGAGACCTATATCTACAAATGCTGATTTACTATTAATTATAAAGCAAAGATGGTAGAAACTGAAGAGATGCAGCTAGCAAACTACTGCTCTTTCCACTGATATCAGCAGAAGCTGAGTTTGTAGAATGGAAGGCTAAATTAGAGCAGTTTCAGACATTTTTCTGTTAACTGAAGAAAAACAAAGAATAATGACAGCATGTTTTATAGGGGTGTGTTTTCAGTTGGTTATAACACAGGATCTAAACCACTCAGTAAACACTCTCTCAAATACTTTACCCCAAGATGTTAAAGAATTATTTTCCCACTTTGCCACCAGTTCAAAAACTTAGAAAGCATGTAAGCCAAATAGGATGATATCATGGAATCATAGTATCATAGAACAGTTTGAGTTGGAAGGGACCTTAAAGCCCATCCAGTTCCAACACCCTGCCATGGGCAGGGACACCTCCCACTGGATCAGGCTGCCCAAGGCCCCATCCAACCTTGCCTTGAACACCTCCAGGGATGGGGCAGCCACAACTCCCCTGGGCAGCCTGTGCCAGTGCCTCACCACTCCAATAGTTAAGAAATTCTTCCTTATGTCTAGCCTAAATCTGCCCCTCATCCTATCACTACAAGCCTCTGTGAACAGTCCTTCGTGAATTATGATACACAGTTAGGATAAGTAAGTCTTTAAGTAGAAAGTTGATAGTTGATTCTTCATTACTCTCACTGTAGTAAAGTGCACTCCAGCATGTAAGAGGGGCCAGCTTGAGTACTGCAGGTAACAACTTGTTCTTGTGTGGTTTGTGAAACACTGCAAGTTATATTTTTGAGTTAAAATGCTGAGCCTCCTCAACACAAGAATACAGGGGAACATCTTTTGGGAACACTTGTGAAAATTACAGGGAAAAATACAGCAGAAATATTCTTAATAATATTTATCCTTCAGTCTCTTGAACAATCGTTTTCTTCAAGTACGGAGGCTTAGAGAAAATTAACTGTTTTCTTGTTTTATGTGGTCTAATATGAAAAAAATTAGAGACTTAAATCTTGTGCATTCTTTTCTCTCTCAAAAAGTCTCGCTCCAAGGTTTGTCTTCATTAGCTGTGCAGAGCAGTGACATACTATTTTTGTATTCCTGTGGACTGCAGCAAATTGTCCCTCTTGGCTGTCATTGTTTCCTACAGAAACAACAATGGCTTCCATTTATCACAAGCTGACACCACATGGCATGCAAAATTACGTTTCACACTGCAGCATCCAGAAGCAGTGTAAATAAAGACCATTTACAGAAAATACCTAGCAACCAGCAAAATAAAATGAAATAAAGTAAAAGGAAAAGCATAACTGGTTTGAAAAATTAAGTGCCTTTTCATGAATCACTGTGTATTCTAACCAGCAGCTCTGAAAGTGTTAACTAATTTAAAAATCATCTTACAGAATGTCTAGAAAGAATCAAGTGGCTGATGCTCCAGGGAAGGCAGTGAAAATTCATCATTAAGAAAAGGTTCTGTTACGCATACAGTTTTCTAGAGACATCAAAGCATGGTGCAGCTGTTAGTACATCAAAGAAGTATTGTGTTCCCTCCAACAATTCACTGGTGTCAGCTTGTGTTTGGCGTTATTGATATTTGAATACGCAAATGCACCAACTTAGCAGCGATTCCAGCCTCTCTTTCTTTCACTTGTTGATGGTGGTATCAGCATCTGCACGCATTTATGTACAGTAGGAACCCCCCCTGCTCATCCATCAAAGGCCATTTCAGTGTAGGATATAAAGGGTTCCTCCCCAGCAGGGCAGCCAACATCCACTCAGTTGTCTGAGAAATGCCTGAACTTTTGTGTCCTCTCACAGGAATTCTGGGGTATGCCTTGGCTATTTCTCTGACGTCTGGTTTTGATAAGTGATTTTTAGAGCCTACTGTCTCCTAGGAATTCTGCAGGAAGAGACTGGGTGAGGTCATTCGGCTTTTCACTGAGTTTCCTTTCTCTGTTTTTGGCCGTTCTAGTGAACATGACCCTCTAGCACTCAGGAATATTTCTGTTCCCTTAGGAACTATCGACCACTTGCTGGTTTTATCTCTGCACACACAAAAGCTCCATGTCGCTGGAAGGGGAAACAAGGTTGACATTAACCAGGGGAACATAAGCAGTTCGTAGATGCAGCTGTGAGCTGAGTTCATTTATTAGCTCAAGTGCTGGCAAAGCTTAAGCTTGTTTCTCGGCCCCTCTACTGGCCATTGGCCTAGGTCCGAATAGCTGAAGGCAATGGAATAATAGCTGATTTGTCAGCCCATTTTATTCATGAAATGGGGCGCAGCAGAAATACTTGGAAAGAAGCAACAAGTAAAAGAAAATGCATCTTGTTTTCTCTGGTTCACAACTATTCTGCCTCAGAGAGTGTGTGACTCGCATACGGCTCTTCTGTACGAGACTATTCATATCAGATTTCATTTCTTGCTACATGGGTTGCTATGGATACAATTCTGAACTGCTGCTTTTGTAGGCGAGGAGATTTATGACTACATCCAAAATGATTTTGCTAATCAGAGTCACGGAGATCTACTTATTTATTTGTTTGTTTGTTTGTTTTAAGTAAGAAGAAGAGGAAAGAAGCATACCCTGCATTTCTCAAAATACTTTTCACAACCAAATCCTGTATTTTGGATCTTCTTGAAGTCCATCAGAGTTTGTGTATCAGTACCCTATATATTCTAAGTCACTGATTTATAAGAAATCCATAACCATATAAGCTCCTACAAGCCAAGGCCTCGCAAAAGTTAAGGGTCTGTATCAAACCAAATCCTTACATGTTAGCCCTTGTTCTAATTGTATGCCTTCCAGCTTTTTCACAGGCAGTGAAAAAGGTTCAGTGAAGTCACAGCATAAAGAGAAGTCCAAATCATATGATTTATGATTAGCTTATTGTTTATCAAAACTACAGGAAGACTGGGTGCTACAATACACATGAATACCAAATGGAGCATGTACAAGTAACACAAAAGAGCACATCATTAATATTAACTGATAACAGTTCTAAATCATCTGGCAACAAATTTTCATATTAAACAGACAGTCGGAAATTCTGGCATAAACATATTCCTCCACCTTCCTGGATGCTATTAATCATACAGGATGCACATTGTCTTCTCTTTCCTCGGATGGGTTTATTAGCAGAGTCTCTGATGTTGTATGGATGGCTAAAAGAGGTCTGTTCCTGTAAAATCTCTGGAAGACCTCTGGATGCTCTAGGAGTTGCTCATGGAAGTGAAAAATATAATACTGTTAGGAAGCACTTGTACACCATGATTCAAGCAGTACAAACATGCTAAATGCAGCAAAACCCACAAATGATAGCTAAGTTTCTTGAACTGCTCAAGCTACCTTGCCAGGCAAGGGGAACCACAACATTTACCAAGCAGGGAACTGGGCGCAATGAGATGGATACTCAGCTGTGCTTGCATGCACCAGGGCAACGCAAGGTATCATTGAGGTACAGCATTGCTTCAAGTTGCTTCAGGGCAGTGGTTTTACTGATTTTGGAAAACCATTTCAGTCTGATCATTTTTCAAGTGCTGGACAGAAAAGGTCCATCAGTTCGTTTGGCAGGTGCACAAGTATTTCTTAGGGTATCTTTCTTCTTGTTTTCCCATAGACTTTTTACCTCTTCACATAACCCATTCCTTCTGCAGGACAGTTCAGAAACTGCACCATAAATGATTCAGTACCAGTCACCAATACACCTCTATCAGCAGTCTTCCAGGCCATTTTGTATCCACTAACACAACAGTATTGCTGTCTAAATGAATGTGAATAATATTCACTGTTAATATTTAATGAAACACAGACTGACCCACTACACTGAACCATGACATATCCAGGCACAGATGGAAAACAACCAAATGTCAAACACAACTTAAATATTCTGTATCAAATTCTCCAAAATGATCCAGCAATTTTAAATTTCCAACTTGGGATATGGCATAAGCCAATATCCACTGGTGGACAAATGCTCAAAGCTTTATGAAAAGCAGGGCTCCTTAGAGTGTTTCAAGTGGGTTGGGCTGTCTCACTAATTACTGTTGATATGTAGGCCACCATACTTCCATTTGCACAGTGGTAACACTGCTGAGTTTTTAGAGTCACTGTGACATAAAACCCTCAAATTAGCTCTGAATGTAGGTGCAGAGCTGGGATAGAGTAAATTTAGAGTTGGCATCCCTACGGTACAACTAACAGCATGTGAACAGATGATGACTTATTGCTATGCCATTGCCGGACCAAGATCCATATCTGCTGAAAGATCCCATTCTCATTGAAAAATATATTACAATACTGACTTTCCATTAATATATTGAAAAGGGAATGGCCTCAAGCTCCACCAGGGGAGGTTTAGGCTGGACGTTAGGAAAAAAATGTTCATGGAAAGGGTTACTGGACACTGGCACAGCTGCCCAGGGAGGTGGTTGAGTCACCTTCCTTGGAGGTGTTTAAGGGACAGGTGGATGAGGTGCTGAGGGGCAGGGCTTAGTGACTGATAGGAAGGGTTGGACTCAATGATCCAGTGGGTCATTTCCAACCCGGTGATTGATTCTATGATTCTATGAAAAGAAAACCCCACATGAAAGTATCATAACTACCCTACATCAAGCTCTCTGCTGCTGTAGGCAGATTGCTCCTAGTAACCAAACTGGCTAATTTAAGGACATTTATTTTGGTAACATGCACCATCGTACAGAAATAGTGGTCCATAGGCCCCACATAGCAGCAAGGGCCAGTTCAGGTATGCAAGTCTTTAAGTGTGAGAAACCTGAAGTCCTTCGTTAGCATAATCACAGAGGAAACAAGATATGTCACTGAAGATAGGGAAACAGAGGTCAATGGTATGAGTTCGTCAAGGTCAGCATAGCTGACAGCCGGCACTCAAGCACTTGGCTGCCAGGCATAGGCCGCTAAGAGGGAATGCCTATTCAGACCACTAAGTGAAATGAATCTCCCAGCCTTTTCACAGACCAGTTGCCTCAATGAGGTTGTCATTAACACAGAGCAGTATGGTAGATTATTATTTGGCCAGTATCGAGAAATATACTGAAGACTGTTAATATGCAGGAATTGGTTAATTGGTACTAATGCGATTCTGAAGATAGCACAGATCTACATTCAGGTATAGCATTAGCAGTCTGGGGCTGCTCATCTGCTCAGCAGTTCTAGAGCAACCCTGGGCAATGATGTGTAAAAGCCCACCTCTTATTTTCACCACCTACAGGACAAGAATAGTAACTCTCACAGTCTGGAAGTGCAAATAAAACTTTTGACGTTCCTACAAATGTGCACACACATATGGATTTGTGGCTGTTCATGGAGCCCTACAAACTTCAAACTTTCTGCACAGGAATGATACACATTTAGAACTAAGAGGCATTTATTTGTATGGAGAAAGAAGTGTTTATTTTGGTAGAACTATTAATTGCCTATCTGATTCCAAATGACAGTTTTAATACTTGAATATAGATGCGTAACTGAAGAAGAACTTATAAGTGAAAAATAGTATTAGATGGAAATTTGAGTCCCCAATTTTGTATTGGAATACAGAGGTAAGAAGTACATTTATGTGTGTACAACACTGCTATCAGACTCTGTTTATGCTGCATGGAGAGTGGCATTCTTCAGAGAAAAGAAAGAACATGAATTGTTCAAAACCACATGTAAATAATTTCACTGTTAAAATTTTGGGTGTGCGTGTTGTTCACATACAAGTAGTGACAATTTTTTCCTCATTATCCGAACACCTGCACAGAAGATCAAATCTATTTTCTTAAAGTTATTCAAAGTTTTGTTAGCTTTTGAATAAATTACCTATCCTAATCCATTTCAGCACATTAGTTTTGCAAATTAATCTTCTGTAAAAAGACATTAGTTCATTTCTCTCAGTGGAATTTTAGGTATCAGAAATCTGTTCATAATATATTATGTAAATACTCCAGCAGAGAGCCTCAGTAAGTTAATATTTCCAGTAAATAACTAAAAAACCCATGCACATGACTGAAAAGGCTCTTTGCTTTCCTTTCACAATACTTCTTGTTGTCTTAGGAAGAAACATTCATCCTTGTCTTTCAGTATTCTGATGTTTCACTCTGTACATACACAAGTCTTTCATGATGAGGATCATGAGGGTGGTCGATGCACATTCAAGAGACACCCCAATTTTATCACTGCAAACACTTATAGAGTTAAAATGCTAATCTAGTCATCTCCCTAAATGTAATGTGTATGTTGGAAAGTGATCTGATATGTTCATTATTCTCAGCGAGAGGAATTAGCATTGATGCGGGTATTTGAGTAAGTCTGCTCACTGTCTCACACAGTTACAAAGGCTTCTTCACTACGGAAGTAAAAGCTTGACAATTACTCACAATTTGGGGAGTAAACAAATGAATTTTTTGGAATTCCATACTGAGATTACCCCGAAGGACTAGCCTGGCTGTGACACAGAAAGAAGTTTGTGTCTCTCTAGTAACCTGCCTGTGTGTTTTTCAAATGAGGTCATGCAGTATATATGCAACATCCCAGCAAGTTTTGTAGTGCTAGTGCAGACACTTCAGGAAGGATGCGGTGATCCTTCAATGGCTGGACCATAATCAGGCAGCTTCGCTCCAGTGATGGTGGTTCAGAGAATTGTAGATAGCTGGGGAACTTGCAAAATATTTTAAAGCGATGGTTTCTTCATATATTAAAAATACCTTTTTCCAGCAATCTTTAACATATCACCTGCCTAGGGTATATACCTGTGCTTGACACAGCAGAAGTTAGTACGGCCTGGACATGGAGAAATCTCATCACTAAAGTCTGAAAACTGTATTCATCTATTTGTGGAACAATAAGCAACTAGTTTGACACCAAAAAAAAAAAAAAAAACAAGCAAAAAGAAAAATCCCAAACCACTAAAAAACCTAAACAGATGGGTTTGGTAGGTGCAGGGCATCTCTCAAAATCTGTTTGAATAACCTGTATTCCAGCTGAGCAACTTAACAAAACTAGATCTAGCTGTTAAAATACCTCAAAGGAGTTGGGTTAAGAAGAAGGGGAATCCTAACAAGCCTCAGCAGGCAATAGCCCATGGAGCTAAATTTGCACATAAACCAGCACCAGCCATTGTTTTATTGGATTCCTTTGGGGGCAGGGGGCACTGAGCAGGAAAGAATTTTTATGCATATGTGCATACACAAAAGGGCTATTTTTTTCATCTATGTAATGTCAAAACATATTGGAACCATAAATTACATCTTGGATAAGTGTTCAGAGTTTATACCCTTTTAAGGAATACACCCTAAAGCCAGCACCCCCTTCCAAGGTATAATCTTCCATCACTGTTAGATGCTGCTGCCTGATCGCAGCCAGACAACTGGCTCAACACCAAGATTGCGAATGTGCCAACATATGGAAACAATTGCTTTCCTTTTGATTGCAAATGACATTCTGGGTGTGTGCACTACATCCCCCATCAATCATCTAAAATGGTTCATTATTTGGACTTAAAGTTATTATCCAACAGAAGATCCCTAGAGCCTTGTGTGAAGGGTAGGAAAGGTATTTACACATACCAGCAAGCAACAGAGCCCCTGCACAGTGACAGCTTGTCTGAGCCACGCAGTATAGTGACTGAGCTTGAGTCCTTCTTCGTACACAGTTGTCTCTCATGCACCAGCACTGGTGTTGGTCAGCTTAATGCAAAAGCAGCTAAAACTTGAAATTATACCTCCAAAGTAAGGCTGTGCCAGCTGCTAATCACACTTACAATTACAGAAAATCTCCATAAGTTGACAGTCTCAGCAAGATAAGTGAGAGAAAATGTTTAATAGTGAATATTTGACCATAAGTTACATGTTTTGACACCAGTAACAGCCTATCTGTCTCAATGAAGTTGCCACACAAGGGAAAAAAAATCAAGAGGATTTTTGTTGAACCCATGTTGCTGATCTAGAGACAAAAAGATCAGGAAGGCAAATTCCTCATGAGAATGCAAAGAAGTCTGGTTCAAACAGTTTTTTGGACTCATAAAGAATAGTAAAGGGAAACAAAGGCAAGTAACATGCTAAAGACCTGTCAGTACAGGTCAAAAGACAGGAGAGGTCTTTTTTTTTTAATCAGTAAACACTTGTGATGGCAGCAGTTTTGGATGTAGTTTTGGAGATACCCAGGGCAGAGGCCTTACACATCCCAAGAACAAGCCCACAAACTGGAAGTGAAATTGTAGCTCTGTGGATGTGCAAGTGTACTTCTCCATTGCTTTCAATAAAGCCGGGGTCCATGCGAACATTTGAAGTCTATTGGTGATGGGACTATTTCATATTAATGTAAATTCTGAAATGAGTTCTCCTATGGATCAGAGAGAGGATTTCATGTGGAGGAACAGTGGGCAGAAGCACATCCAGCTGTAATGCACAGCAGACAAACCATCAATGGGGCTTTTTGGCAAAAGGATGACTATTATGATGATTAAGTTGCTCTTCAGGCAATCAATAGACTCATTTCCCACCTCTGTATGGCCTTCCTGCAAAAACAAGCACAAGTCTCTCAAAGGCAGATTTCCAAATGTTTATTATTTAGGCAGTTGAAGATGCACACAAGTGTCATGCAGGATTTACAAATGCATCTATGGATGATGTTTATCAGCACCTGTTCGTGTCCTTTGGGTTCCCTATCTGCAAGAAGATTACAGATGTCATCTATTCAGATCACAGCCAAATTCTACCTTCTGTTGTACACCCAACATTTCCATGTAAGTGAAAGACAGGAGTGAGCTCATATCTAAGGATGGGACTGAGCCCTGAGTAGAATAGGAAAAAGGATTTGCTGCATGACAAAAATAGGCTGAGTGCCTTGTCACATCTGATAAATGCCTCAGATGGCATACCACAGATTTGTAGTGGTGTTATTAAAATAGATTGTATTTCCACTGAATAATCTGATTTCTTGTCACAGGTAGGTGAGTAGCCCCTTTATCATTGGCAGCGAAAATATGTCTCAGCATCAGTGGGTACCAGAGAACTAACCCTTATGGTGCTTTGAGAATTCATTCCTAATGAATCCTCTCACTGCCATGTGTTGGTGAGCTCTTCCAGGCTGGATTCTGCAGGCCACAGAGCTCACCATCCACACTTACTCACTTACTGCTCAATGGAAGAAGAATTAACAAAATTTGGTCATTTAGAGTACAGGTTGCCAAACTAGGCCCTTTCTAAAAGCAGAGTGTGATGATATGACTGGTTTGTGATGTCTTTAATCATGTAAAATATAATAAAGTCAGATCTAATGTACATTCATAAAGTCAATGGCCCCTACTACAGAGAAAGATTGAGATAGCAGCTCCAATCCACTGCTGCTGCCTGCTAATGAGTAGTTAATTTGTGTTTCTTTATGGGTTTTCTGCATTGATCTTTTGTGAAGAGAAAGGCCATATTAATAAATAGCACTCAAGGAACCGTATTTTAGTTGTGAACATAAACAATGATGAGTCACAGAAAACCCACACAACAGCTTATGAGTAAACACCTTGCTTTTCCTATAATAAAAACTGACCGCCCAGGTGAAGAAGTCTCTAACTCATTCTGGTTTGAAAAAACAGAAGTGGGCAATTACATTTCCCAGCATATACTGGTCCAGTGCAAGAGAAATACTTGTTGATCTGACTCTAGCTGGCAGACAAGCAGTTGTTGGGTGTGTACCACACAAAGAATACTTTCATTTTTTGGCATGGTATAGCATTGCTGAAATACCAAACACCATGGCTAATTAAGTGGAGTGATGGAACAGAATGATTTGATGATAAGATTTAATTGGTATGAACAGTCTCATAGACTAGTTATTGTATCTGTCTGGGAGGGCCAGACAGATACATGTTTAACTGTGTCAAGCATTGCTGAACTGTAGCTGAGGGGCTTCAGGAAACAAGGGTGCCCTTTACTCACTCTCAGTCCTGAGACTGATCAGCAGTTGGGTCTCAGGGTGCAGTTTAGAGTAAAATTGCACCAGTCTTCTGTGGTCCTGCTCTACTGTCACCGTAGCTGAAAATCACCAGGATCAGCCAAAACCTGTTGCTGCTGCTATGTCCCCACACTGACTGTTGGGGAATTGAGTTACATGGGAGCTACTACAGTAAACCTGCACTGCCCAGAGACCTTGCCACCGAGGGCAGGACTGCTCAGGCTGCTTCACACCAATAGACAGCACAGAACAAGACCCAACCATTAACTGTAAATGCTGTTGCTTTCAGTTCATAATTTCGATTATTTCTTAATAAAGCTGATTATCTTAACTTTCTCAATGGGCAACAGTTCTTGGGTAAGCCACTTGGAGCTTAATAATTGTTCTGCAGTTTGGCTGACACCAATGGAACAGGTTCCCTCAGTATTCCCTATCTGTACTTCCATGGAAGCCGGAAGCTTTCCACAAGTCTCCCATTTGGGGCTTCAGGCTGTACTAAACTGGAAGTAGTGCTGCAGTCTCCAGGGATACAAATTCTATTTAAGGGCTACCACAAGGCCAATAATCACTGGTCAAAGCCATGGAGCAATGAGAAGGGTTATATTAGGACCAGTGAACTGGTATTGCCAAAGGGAAGGGCTTGCATTTCAGAGCATTCTCCTTCCTTGGATACAGATGGATGATTCCAGCATTCTGTTACAGGCCATTTCCATCTGCCTTGACACATGGCCAACATCAAACAGGCAAGAGAGCCAATATCCTTCCTAGAACAGCCTGAAAGATTTCTGCCACAAGCGTACTTGTTATTTGTGTTCAGCACACATGCTTATGGACACTAAGTCAGGTAACATGACACACAGAAGAGTGTTACAGGCTTCAGGATCCTTCAGGTAAATGTAGATGCAACCACCACACTCAAGAGTCATTCTAAATTACAGTGGTCTCTGCAAAAGCTAAAACTTTTGCTGCAGAAAGAATGAGAAAACTGAAAGCAATTCCCCAATTGTCTCTCACCCCTCTCCTCAGTGTTTAGCAAAAGTTGTCATAGTTCCAAATGTGACTTTGTATTTTCCACTACACAAGCTTAGCCATACACAGTAAATCTTAACACACTGTTTCATAACTCACTCACATTTGACTATGAGTTCAAGATGGCCTACATGATTGAAAAACCTGCAGCAGTTAGATTATAACAAAGGCCATTTGGTCTCTCAACACAAAATGATACGTTACATGTCAAAAACTATACATATGATTAAATAACTATTGTCTCTGACTTTCACCCCTACATGCTAACACTTGGACAGAGACCCCTGAAGAGTCAAGAGTACTGGTTTTTGAAAGATTTGTGCCTATCTGTATTACGACATTTTTTCCATGTTCCTCTCCTCCAGTTCCAGAGAAAAGAAGCCAACAACTGCCATTCTCTTTCCCTTTCAACTTCAGAGGAAAGAAACAAGCAATGCAAGTTCTTGCTGTAATGTAAAAAACCCATTTTCTTCGACTGCTCTTCTGAATGAGTCCTCCCTTTTCTGCCAGGGACCTTGGGAGTTCCAAAATTTGCCCAGTCAGCATCACCTTTGCTTCTGGCCTTGTGGTGTCTTGTAGAATGAATCTGCTTCATCAATTTGTAAAGAGAAAGAGCCCTAAGCAAGCTGCCCCTCCTCTTTAAACTAGGGCAGACAAGAAATTGTCCTTCTGTTCAAGAAAGCATCTCCCCTTCTTCTTCTCTCTTTTAATTACTATAATTGTCAAGGCTTTTTTGGGAGGATTTTAGCACTGCATAATCTCTACCCTATTCTCCTCACATCTCAGATTGCTCTGAAATTGCCAACTCTCTCCAGACTTGACAATCTAAGCTTCCTATTAGCCTACAAAAACTGAATATGTCAGAGCATGAGAGTAGTATTATGCTTACTTCATGCGTATCAAGTCACTTCATGCGTATCAAGTCACTTCATGTGTATCAAGTCCTGATAACTGAGAAAATACATAAGGTTCTTAAACAGAGTATAACCTATTGTGTTCTAAAGTGTTTTCGGGCAGTAAAATACTAACTTATGTGACAACATTTTTCAGTTGAAGACAACGCAGTTCGGCCATAACACTCTGGTCTTCAAGAGCGTTGTTACATGCCTGCTCTCTTGGAACATCCTTTGGAGACAGTGGCAGTCTTTTTTGATCCTTCTGGCATAGTCAGTGAGGGTGTTGGCTCATCAGCCAGTTGCCTCAGAATAAATATGCATGGAATCAAGAAAGGCAGAATTGCAGCTGCTTTCCAGCAAATTCTTCATATAAAAATGAGTGATGACAATCACAGCAGCAGCAGTTGGAGTTGACTTGCTAATAATACAGTGCTACCAGGCACATAAAGGGACACATTTAGCAAACACTGCTTTTCCAGCTAGTCAGCTCAGCTGTTACAGATGTGTTCTTGGATGAGTCTTTCCCCTCTCACATAAGTCTGATTTTATGGAAGGGTTAGATCCCCAAATGCCCTACTTGCACAGAATAAAACACCAGTCATGCTGACAAAACACTAGCAAGAGAGAGAGAGCCTGCCTGAGCAGTTTTAAAATATTTAACCCAGACTTGCTGTCATTAATTTGCTTTAGAGATGGCTGGTGAAGAAGACAAGAAAATGCATTCTGCCTGCCCGAGACAGGTCTTTACTAGCTCTGTGCTAGTCTGTGCTGCAGAAAGCACAGTGCAGCAGCCAGAAGCAGGCACTTGGATAGTAGGACATTCGGTCAGCTAAAGCAGACACTGCAAACAATTGTCCTCTGACAGCAAAATTCAGTCAAGCTTTCTCAAAAATAATTTCCAGTGTCTATGGAGAGATACAGATATGTAGAATAGCTGAAGGAAGGTTCTTAGAGCCTTAGAGCTTCCAGATGAATTTTTTAAAAATAGAAGTGTTTTCTCATGTGATAACTCAAAAAGGCTCATTCTTTATATGCCAGATGAAGAGTTGTTACTCATACAGAGTTGTTTAACAAGTAAACACTGTTAGCAGAGGGGTTCAGTTGTTATAGCTATTTACTCAGGATGGTGAATAGTCAGAGGAAACATCTCGAGTGACATCAGTAGGGTAATTCTTAACACATGCTATTATAAGGAGACAAAAATCGTATCCGCATACAGGTGCTCCAAAGTGTAGTTTGAAAAATCTACAATATTTTCTATTTCTGAATACAGACTAAATAAAAAATAGAACTTCTAAATCTGCTGGTGGATAGCAACTATTTGTCCGTGTACACAGTGCAATCCAGTCAGGTAACATTATTTGACATTTAAGAAAACCTTTCAGAGCTCTCATCTATTCCACATGAAGGGTGTTGCTGATGGAACTTATCTGACAGAAACAACTCTCAGACTGGTTTCTGAAGATAACTTCTTTGGGTATTCAGTAATTCAGTGGAGTATAATGATACATGTATGAGTCTTGAGCTGGCCACCAACAAATCTTTAAATCAGAAGAATTTAGCACATACACAGCTATACATAAAGTGCCTCTCAGGCATCCCCTCAGAACACTATCATCTACCACAAAACCCCACCGCTACTGCCAAGCCAGTTCTGACACCTAATACCAGCCTTCTAAGGAAACAAATTCTGTGGCCATAAGTCCCAAACTCATTTTAAATCTTGATTATAGGTTGTTCTAAGATTGATGGTCTCAATCAGATGTTTAGAATGTTTTTACTATGGTTATTTCATGCCACATACACATCTAACACAACTCTGAAAGAGGGAGCACAGATTGTTCGTACCTGTTTTGTCTTGGTGTCTTTTGCTCCGATATAGTCTATTGGTTCATTTAGTAAGCTTACATTGGAGCTAATTAATCTTGTATAACGGGTTTAGGGATTACTGCGCCACTGGTGAACACGAACAGTGTTTACTTGGAAGAGATATGAAGTCACTGTTGACAATTCTTGTGCATCTTCTAGCACACCAGCATTAAACATTCCACAAGGACTTGGGCTGAAAGACAAAAGCAGCAAGAAAAAAATTTCACACCCATACATGTAAACTCCACTCACAGATGAGAGTTAAATATGTTTACACCAAACAACCGAAAAAATGTATTGGTTAAGAAGTCATTATTCATTATTCATTGCTTTGAAACTAGAACAAGGATTCAGTGCAGTTATACTGGTATAATCTGGGTTTACATCTCAGAAAATGCAAAAAATTAGATTCTGTCCTCATTCACACTAATTTTGTTCCAGTTACACCTGAGTCATACTAGAGAAATGAGGGTCAGGTTGTACAAATAGCTGCAGTGAAAGTGTTAATTTTTTGGTTCTTCAAAATTAGGAATATGACTTATTCATGTCTACTAAAGGCACTAAACTGATCCTAATTCCTGGACTGGATTACCTACTTTTGAGATTTTTAAACATTGTTCACTGTTTTATTCCTGATTTCATTCTGTGGGGTTTTGTTTTGATCTGGTCATGGTGCCAGCTCTCTCAAGTGATAATGAGTTGCTAACAGCCAGTTTCAAAGGTTTTGACATTTCTTATCAGCTGCTTTGGACACTGATTAGCTGAGGCCCCTGCTGCCTCATCAAATACTGTTTTTCTGATTCTGCTTGCCAGCGGTTTCTTTCAACTTATCTTAGTAATCTTTCCCAGAATCCCTCAGTCGCCTCTCTGTGACTCTTCCCAGATACACTCTTAGTCTCCTACTCCTTTTTCTTTGTACCGCCCCATAATGACATCTCTAATCACACTATTGACACATTAATAATATGCAGTTACTATTGTCTTCTCCATCCTTTCCTCTGTAGTCTATAATTTTTATCCGACCCTCCTTTTCAATAGAAACCAATTAGAAGCAATTAAGTACTCAAGTTACACAAGGAAATAGTTCTCTATTACAAAACATTCACCCAGATAGTTCAGTCATTTCAAGGAAACAGTGAACTGTACTTTTGTTACAGTGGTGAACAGAATAGAACTGATACTGAAATATACAGTTAAAGTTTAAAAAAAGAAATGCTCTTCATCAAGACCAAACACTTTATTATTGCGCATGCTGCAATGCAAAGTCATAGGCAAGAAATCAAATCCACACACCAACACATCAGTTTCTTGTCTCAGTATAACTGATAAAGAGCCAATAAAAATTCACACTGTTGTTTTCAGTAACACACTTTTGTACTGAAACATCAAAGGAATTGGTTGCCTTATTGCTGTGTGTGTATTGTCATATAAATTAGGCCCTATGTCACCCAATATGTAAATATGCAGTGGAAAGCCAGTCTTTCACCTAAAAATCCCATAAAGCTCTCAAAGAGGTCATTTCTTCCACTGTCTTTGATGGCAGAGGGGGATCAACTCTCAGAAGTTTCAAGTCTAGTATGTTTCTACATACTGAGCCTACTTACAAATCGATGTCTTTTATTAACAGATGTTATAGGATGTGAAGATCATGTTTCCTTTAGTTACTTTCTGACATGTGTCAGCTCAGGACAGGCTACTGGGCAACTTTCTTTGTAAGTTAGACATGCATCTATCTATTTATGTTCACACATGCAGAATACATTAATTCTTTTAGGGCCTCGGGAACATAGTGTTGATAGGACATCCAGATCATTTAAACCAGCCTGCTATTGCAGGGAGCTCTGCAGTGTGATCCCTAGCTCTAACTTAAGAATAATTCAGATATAATAACAATTACTCCTATTCTTGTTATACCAGAGACACACTGCTCAGAAGGTCAAAAGCCACCTCATTTTTAGTGATTGATTTCTTGGGCCAATAAAGCCCCAGTCATTCTTATCCAAGTATTATCTTTTAGCTAAATTGGCTATTCTCTCTGCTGTGACTCTGAGTGCTTACCTCTGCAACAAGCAGAAATTGCAATGACATTAGCTAATACTTTTGTTTCTTTCTGAATGAGTTTAAAACAGACAGGTCGTCTCCTCTACCAGATTTGGCTCTCCCATCCTATGATTGTCGTACCAACCCCAAGTGAACCTGCTCCAGCTCAGTTTCTGGACCACCTTGTACATTCTTGCCCATCAGATTGCACACAGTACAACAGTATTCACACTTCTGTCTCTTCTGGGAAGATCTCATACAGTGCAGGACTGGGTATTTCTATTGCTATAATCGTTCAAGTCATTCAACTTTTTTTGTTCAACACCCTGACATCATCTCTGAATCACATTTCTTAAATAGTCATATTTTCACTTCTTCACAATATTAATATTGAACATACACATGCACGCGTGTATGCCTGTTAGTGAGTCCAGTGAGACTTAATTTAATGAACTTCCCATTTAGTTGCCATACTAATCTCTGTCTCTGTTCATTAGCTTTTAACTCACTTTCCAGTTCTTAAACCAGGGCACATCTTTCTTAGTTTCACTTGCATGTTCTCAAGTCACCCAGGAATTACTGCATCGATTGCCTGTAAATCAATGTTGATTTACCCTACCATGTTTTTCCTGTCTAGAAAATCAGACATATTATTAAATTCTTAGAAAGACCAAGATAACTGGTATTTTATTTTCCATTTGTTCTTGAGTCGTAAATGAAGTAATAATGAAATCTTGCCATGGGGTGAAATTACCTTATTAGGTGAGAACCTTGTAAGAACATTGGGCACTGACTGGCACATTTTCAGATACAGACTATGAGACAAACAACATTTTTATTGAATTCAGACATTTTAATGTCAGCAATTCTACAATTCCAATTGAGGCACATACCTTTTTTCTTGTGCATGTTTTCTCACTGCTGAAAGTAAGCCCTTGGATCCTAAATGCATTCATCAATGATTTTTACATTATCCATACTTTTCAGGCTGCTAAACCATACATTTTCTGACTTCTATATATCTTCCGCATAACTGATTTGATAAAAATGAGTATTCACATGCTTGTCATCTTACTTCTGTGAGTATTTTTAGCTTTTTCTTTTTTTTTTTTTGTTCACTTACAGTTTAACCAGAGACTAGATGATGCAAAGCAGGAAGTTTAGAATTGTATTAGGTTAATTACTATTATAATTGTATTAGGTTAATTATTATAAACAACCTGGATGTAATATAGGCATTACCTATATTACCTTCACAGGGAAAGATAGGGGCCTGGAAAAGGTCTAGAAAACTCTAGAAAATGGTTTACAGTTGCCCCTTGTTCTGCCTTTCCCACAATAAATTGCACACATGCATAGAAGTCTCTGCAGAGGTCCATGGCAAAAAAAAATTACTATAATGACAGCCACATACTTTCATTGAATGGGAGCTCTTCTCTACATGCAGTTACTAGATGTATGACAGGACCCTGAGGTCCACCTCATAGGCTAGATAAGCCAGTCCTGCCTTGTTGACTCCTCTAAATCACTGGGATGAGTTATGTGGAAGGCATGGATAATGAAGTGAGAAAAGCCTGGCCAATAATCTTCTCATTAACCTTCCAGTAGATATTTTTACTTTTCAACCTGATACTCATCCCTCTGCCTGTCTGAAGAGTTTTGTTAGGAAGCAATCTCATTCTGCAGTTGTATATGAACGCAAAAGATGGCAAGAGAGATTAATGCCTTTATGCTGACTTTGAGCCCTTAGAGTCAGGTCAATCTTTTGCATTCTCCCTCTTCAGAAATCTTCACTGGCCCCATACCGGAAAATCCTGACATAAGAGCATCTCCAGAGGTTGTGGAGTTCACCTGTGGTCACTATTTGCCAGAACTGGGGACTTAGCAGGCCCAAGTTACTATTATGAAGTTAAATTCCCTCTCACAATACCAATACTAGAAGTGGTAGGCAAGACCTCAGAAGTCCAAAACAGCATTATTCTGTAAAACCTATACTGACTGGAAGTCAGTGAAATCCATCCATTACACAGACCTGAATATTTCCTTCTGCACTTAGCATATCCTAGTTAAAAACCAAAAAAGAAGGAATTCTGATACTTTCCAGCCAAAGATTTTCCTAGCCTAAGTTCCCAAATGTAGTTATCAGTGTGAAGTAATTAGTGTTATTAATATTTATATTTCTGCCAGAAGAGGTGAGACCTGTAGTAACTGGAAAAATACATAAAAGGTCCTATGAAAACCTATTTTGTGGAAGAAATAAGAGAAGAAGGAGCTTAGCTTTTAATCCTGTAATGAGGGACTCACTAATGAAAAAGAAATTCCTTTAGAAGGCTTTCCCAGGAAATACCTCGCTTCCTAAGATTAATTTGTATAATGTCCCCATCTTCTCGATTTTGAAAGCTCTTTGAAACTGTGTTTATCCAGTGTGTGAATGGATACTCAGAGACATCCCAGTTACAGGACCCAAAACAATGCTCTTGAAATCCAACCTCAGCTCCTACTTGAACAAGGTTTGCGGAAAAAATATTTTCTCTTCTTCTTCTATTTCTATACAGTTCTTTTGTTTACAAACTGCCTAGTCTGCCAGTGCCCAGTACCCTGCTTGAAACCTACAAATTCTTCCAGTTCCCATAAGAAAAGCTCCTGTAAATGACAGATGCTTTCCCAAATCCCAGTGCTTCCCAAGATAGTTCTAGCTTCAGAGGCCTGTTGTAACACCCACAGCTGAAGGAGCAGCACACCCAGGTGAAGTCAGGTTTTGACCCTTTGGCCCAGCATGTCATACCACACGCAGCCAGCCAAGCTCAAGTTCCAGAAGCACTGCAGTGCCAATAGCCTGAACAGTTTCCCGTTTTTCTCAAGAAAGCTAAATAATCAGTTAGAGACACCACTTTGCAGAACTGCTTTGTGCACACACACACGCCATGTGCCTTAAAGACTCAAGCCTACACCTGCTCATCCTTCATGTCTTCCAGTCCAAGCTCCTGACTCTGTCAGCCAGCCCTCAGTTAGGCACTTGAATTGCTCTCTGCATTGCAAGTCACCTCTTTGAGAACTAAGGACATCTCCAGCAATGACGGGGAGTCCAGAACTGGGGAATGTTCAGGCAGAACTCTACCTCATAATGGCATACTACTTCACTTTGGACCCATGGCTGGTATGTGGGAAATCTCAGCAGTCCACTTTGCTGCTGAGGGCTTAAAGCTGAGACGCTGTGCTGGCAAGAGCACTTTAAGCAGTTGGGGAGGTGCCCTCCTTTTGTGCAGCATCCAGGGAGGTTATTCTCCCTCTGTACTCAGCACTGGTGAGACTGCACCTCAAATACTGTGTTTAGTTCTGGGACCCTCACCACAAGAAGGATGTTGAGGCTCTGGAGTGAGTCCAGAGAAGAGCAACAAAGCTGGTGAAGGGGCTGGACAACAAGTCTTAAGACAAGTGGCTGAGGGAACTGGGACTGTTTAGCCTTGATTAGAGGAGGCTGAGAGGAGACCTTATTGCTCTCTATAACTACCTGAAAGGAGGTTGTGGAGAGCAGGGAGCTGGTCTCTTCTCCCAAGTGACAGGGGACAGGACAAATTGGAATGGCCTTAAGCTCCACCAGAGGAGGTTCAGGCTTGACACTAGGCAGAAATATTTCATGGAAAGGGTCATTGGACACTGGCAGAGGCTGCCCAGGGAGGTGGTTGAGTCACCTTCCCTGGAGGTGTTTAAGGCACAGGTGGATGAGGTGCTGAGGGGCATGGTTTAGTTACTGATAGGAATGGTTGGACTCGATGATCCTGTGGGTCCTTTCCAACCTAGTGATTCTATGATTCTATGCAGATCAGCCAAGTATGCACCTGGAAAGATCCAGAGATGCTTTAAGAGCAGCAGGTGATAGAGGATGAGCGCTCTGAAGACAGCAAGTGCTCTGTCCATCCCCCCAGCCTGGCTGTCAATGCACAGTTGCTAGGAGACTCCATCCGGGAAGCCTGAGGCAGCAAGACGTTCGTGGGACTGAGCCTGGGGAGGAGAGTGTGCTGGAGCCTGTGCCAGCTCTGCTGACAAAGGCTTCAGCCCAGCCCGCTCCCCAGGGTGCCTTCTCTTCGCTTTCCCTCTCACTCATATATGCAATTAGTTCATATCTCCATTTCTTACCCTAGACTGAAATACATTGGTAATTAGGACAGAATTGAGATCAGCTCAATACAGAACACTAAGCGGAGGCTTCCTATTTGGCTGTGAGGAAATGATTGGTGAATGGGACCGTACATGCAGAATGAAGGAACATATATTGATTTAGATTAATGGTTTTGATAGATCATGCTTCTCCCCTTTCAGCAGTTAGGGACGGCATCTAGGATAATACACAATTCTTGATCTTATATGTGCTGAGCTGTTTGATCTCACCATTTTCAGTTTCTCATCCTGATTAGCTGCAGTACTGCTTAATAAGGAAGTCAGTGAGGCTATCTTCCCACACTTTGCTCAGCATCACCATCTAGTTAATTCAATGCTTCTCAAGTAGTATGTGGGTGTTTACAGCCTTGGAAAAGCAACATATACAGCGTATTTCTTCTATAATTCCTGCTTATATCAAAAGACATCTTGCTACTGTTTCAGCTCCAAGTACAAATTAATTAAAAAGGAAAAAAAAATTACCTTTGGAGCAATGCTTCTACAGCTAGATACAAATTCTAATTCTTTATCAGACATTTAATTGTGATATGAAGCACGACACACAGTTTGCATCACCCATTTGGAGACTACTCCCCTTGTGGCTGGACAACTGCGTTCAGTACTTTCTTCAGAACCTGCATTTAGTCCAGAGAAATAAATTATCTGAAAAGAAGGGACAATAAGTTTAAATTAAGAGGAAAAGGGAATCTATCAATTTCATTATGTCATTTAGAGAAAACATCTCCAGTATAGATAAGGCCACAAGTTCAAATTTTCCTCTCTATTTCTTCCCACAAACACATTTAAAAAAATATAAGCGTACTTTAAAAGGTGTGTGAGGGTTTGGGGTTTTACATTTATAACCAGCAGCTGAAGAAAATAGCCCTTAAGGTGTCACTGGAGTCATCTACCTGAGCACAGGTGGATTTAAGTTCTCTCAATGACAGAATTGTTCCCCTCTGTGCAGAATCACAAGTAGTTTATGTAAATTTAAATGGATGCACTGCAGAAATCACTACTGTGTATCGAGGGATGAAATAAAATGTGTACTGCATCTATACCAAGACTTAAAAATAAGATAACTTTCTAAGATCAGTACCTTGTGGAAATACTTAATCATTATATTTTCCTGAAGAGAAGGCAGAATAGTAATGAGGTGGTATATAGGGCTTCCACTTGTTTGTTGGTAAGTCAACTGCCTCTGAAAGGATTGTAGGATGTATTTGGAGAGGGATTTGGTGGGGGCTTTGGGGAAGGAGCTAGAGGTGCATAGGGAGTGATAGTTTAGTGTCAAGACCCTAATGACACCATCTATTTACTCTAAAGCAGGCTGAAGAAGAAATAAAATTGGTTTACGTAGTTTCATTTTCTTGGATTAAACTTATTTGACTCTGACCTTAAACTGACTGGTCAGCTCTGAGATTCAATGTCCCTAAGCCTATGTATGCATGACTTTACTTTTTTAACATTTTGTTTCACAATGAAAGAGAAAAACAATTTGAACAGATGAAAGCCCAGCAGTGTGCAGCCCTAGCTCTACCTCCGGCTTGTATTTTTCTACTCATGTGTTTATTTTATTAGGCTAGACAGGCACTTTCTCTTTTCTGCGTGCCTGGGTAATGCAATCCCCAGTGGTGTTACGCTGTCAGGAAATATCACCCCCAAGTATCCAATGGAGTGTGGCTGTTGAGGCAGGACACTAAGAGAAACTGTAACTACAGCACAAGTAGGAGCTTAAGCCACTAGTGATCATTATCAGCTAAAACAGAACAGCTAGAGGGGAGGAATTAGGAGCAGAGGAAATATAAGGCAGTACATAGATTAGCATTATACAGGGAGCTGTATCAGTGGTGAAAGCCTGAAATAAAACGGAAAGGCAAATCCCAAAGGGACAGAGGACAGCTACAAGGGTTTCTGGGAGATAGCAAACTATAAAACTCTAGCTGACCTCAGACTCAAGGGAACTGTCAAGAAGGGAGTGTCTTGGAACTACCCATTAGGATAAAACAGCTCTGATGTGAAGTAACAAAGGACCGGGGGGGAAAAAATGGAAGCAGACCAGCATAGAAAAGCCTGTATAGAATCCTTGCAGCTACTGTCAAGATAGGGTTCAACAAAATATTTCAGAGGACTCCTAGAACTGCTTAAGGTCTTTCAATTTTTTAAGTTGCTTCTTGAAACTTTGGTTGTCAATACCATACATCCAAATATACATGTACTGGGTAAAGGAAAATGGTAACTAAGAAACAGAAGTCTGAAATTCCATCTTGGACTAAGAATAAACATCTCGGTCACAGACAGATGAATTGCAGCTCAGATGTTCAAAACATTAAAAAAAGAGATGTTTGAGGAAAAAGAAATTAGCAGGGAAGTGTGAAGCAGTAAATTGGTAGGATTTCTTGCCTTGAGACGAGCACTATCCATAACAATTGTGATATACTACCACACAACAAAACAGTCCATGATCATTAAGCAGTATTACAGGCATTAACCAAGAATAAAAAGATACACTGATACAAGGGGTGCAGCAACAGTAAAGAGGTTTGCTTTCAAAAGATACCTTTACTTGTTTTTCTAATAGTTAGCAGAGATATTTGTCTTTCAACACTTGTTTCAATTGCATGAGTTGAGTGGGTGCTTCAGGTAGTTTTTAAATAGGTCATTCTCTCAAGTGTTTTTCTCACAGCTGCAGGTCTTTGATTTGTGGTTATTTTGTTTACTGCCTGAATTAAAGCATGTTTTTAAAATTCAGAAGGTATTTTCCCTTGCTTCTCTTATTAGATGTGTGAGGTTTTGGATACTATATAATGTACAGCTGACATCTTGTCTTTTTTTTTTTTTTTTTTTTTATATTTTACAGCTGATATTTTTTTTTTTTTTTTTTTCTTTTCAGTGAAAAGAAGCATCTAAGGCCAAGTCTGCCTCCTAGTTTCCAGAAGGCAATGCCTCCTATATTGCAGCAGCTGCAGAGAAAAATATCCATTTTTTCTCTTCCACTTTGCAGTGACAGTAGCAAAGACAGTACATTATCATTAAGGTTCTTCAGGATTGATAATTCTGTAGAATTTTTAGCAGAATGACCTCGGTTCTGTAAACAGTCTCCTTTAGACCACTCGCAAACCTTACCCTACTGTCTCGATATGAAGCAAACCCCTGCAACCAGGCCTTTCCCCTAGGGCCCAATATGAGTTGGATTTCTGTGGTGATTAGCTTCAAGGCAAGCTGTACTGAGCATATCAAACTACATTAATTATCACAGCCACGTCGTATCCACCAGCTTTTAGTGTCTCAATTTCCCCAGAGACAGGTTTTAGAAAATGCAAATAAGTCCTTGCCATGGCTTTTAGAAAAAAGGAAAGTGGACGTGAAAAAATATCTCAGCATTCCCATGTGACTTCATTCCCTATGCTTCATTAATACCATCTTAAAAGGTAAAAAAGCAAGCACTGAGAGAAGAGTGCTACCAGAGGTAAGCAGCTGCCGGTCAGCAGAGCTGCCAAAGAGGAAGCTGATTTGCTACTGGGTTTTATTTTTTTCTCCCCATTCCCACTAATTTCTTGCTAACGGAGTAAGGAGGACAGTATGTGCATGACTCAGAGGAAACTGGCTGGAGCTGTGGGGAGGGCAAGTACATCACCTAGAAACGGAAGGTGAAACTCTGCATCATTGACGTTACAGAGGTTCATTAGGTGTACAGGAGTAGAATTCTTCCTGTTCTCTTTAACCCAACACTGTATCTGAAGACGCAGTACTGAAGTGATTAACTAGCCTCTGCATCAGACACTAAAATAGCTCCTGGCATTCAGCTATATCACAAACTGCCAGAGAGGTTAAAAGCAGCCACTGCAACCCACCCTGCATGTGTCTATAAAACTGTTTGTCAATTTACTTCACTATTAGACAGTGTAAGCACTACAATAAGCACCACAGGCCTCATTAATTCAGATCTGCCCTTTTTGCCTGGCTGAAAACCCGTAAGCATTTTTCATAAGCAGAACAATTAAGTTAGTCCATTAGAATATGTGTACATTTTCTTTCATGACCACTTCTGTTGCTGCTTTTTCTTTTTTTTTTTTTTTCTCCTTTTCCCTTCCTAAAATAATACAGCATTTCCCCAGAAGAAAAGAGCAGCCTAGGACTGCAACATTTCCTACCACTCAAAGGGTAAATTTTATGGCTAGGACAAATCAAAACTGTTATTTCATACAATATAATTTCTATAAATAATTGTGCGCACAGCTGTAACACTTCATTCACAAGAACCTCGAGTACTAACACCATAAAAAAGAACAATTATTTATTACACAGGACAAAGACTGGCCACACAAATTGAAGCTGGAAGTGCACTTACGCACTGTCGGCTATTTAAACAGAGATGATGCAAACATCACCGATATGTTTTATTAATACACATACAGAGTGACATCTCTGTATCCATTAAGTACAAATACACAACAGTTTGCTCAGGTTCCTGCATACAAAGGTACCATGGTCTATTCCTAACCTGCACTTTGGTGCTAAGCGAGCTTCAAAATCCCAAAGTTTGAGTTGCAAAGGTATAAAGATCACTTTTTAAAGCTTAAATGATTATCTAAACCCAAAACTTTTAACCTGTCTGTGCCTTAGTTTCCACATGTCTGGCAAATCACACTTCCTACCTTTGATAAGTAGTTCTGTGACTGGTAGTTGAAAGGTACTAAATATCATTCATCTGAAGGTTCTACACAGGAAAGCCTAGGGAAGGCACGTAACACAAAACACTGCATGCTCATCTGGATCCAGCAAACTTGGAAAGCTAAGAGATTAGAGGAATAAAAAAAAGCACTTTCAGTTTGAGAAACATCAGCTTCAGACTAGGTTAAATGTCATACTACTGAAAGACCAAAGGTAGAAAATGAGTCTGTAGTCAGCAGTGGTGAATTTCACAGTTCTTCTGAATACTTTAAACAGTAGAACCTAAGAATTCAGTGGGATTAACGGGTGTTTTCAGGTAAAAGCAGTTCTACAAATGTTGGCATCATATCTTAAAAACAGGAGAAAGCACATTCTCATCAGTCACTCTGCTACAATTCAGTTTAAAATGATAGAAATAGTTTCTTCCTTCTCACAGGCACATAACTGACTGCTAGATTATACTGCCTGCATAATGAATTTAAGTAATCAGCATTATGGTATTCAGTCTATGGCTTAACTGTGATAAATAGTGCCTAAATCCTATTCATCTTGGTATATCACTCATTCTTTGGAGTACACATTACTATTTAGTCATCATTTTGTTCTGAAAGTGTCAGCAAACTTAGATAACTAAACAGTTTTTTTCTCTCTCAGTTAGAGTGGGTCATTAATTAGTTTTAACTTGGTCTGCAATTTTTTTTGTCTGCCTACTTCCTGACTGCAGACACGGCCATTTCTGATAAGAGACGTTACTGCTACAGCCACTCCCTTGTCTGGAGATACACATCGCAATTCATGGGTATTTTGCTACCTGGTACTAAGGCTTCTACCCACAAGTGAACTCAGCTGCTCAACAGTGCACTGGTGTATGTCACAAAAGTTTTCTGAGACAAAGTGATTTTAAACAGGAAAAAAATACAAGGCATCAACAATAGTTGTACAAAATTCACAGTAAGTCTCAAATGTCCCCAGATGTGATCTGCCCAGAGCACCAAGGTGCTGCCATCTGAACAGAAGGGTCCCTTAGCAGTTATGTATTATTGTGACCTCTCTTCTCATGCTCCAAATAGATATCCTGAGCTTTTGCTCGTGAATGCCTTCTCAAGCTCAAGAACTCCTTCAAGACCAGACCTTTTCTGCTGAGACCCTCTTCCCCATCTAGCCCTTTGTTGTTTATGGTGCTTACCAAGAACTACTTTCCAGTGATGCCATTGACAGTGGTTCCAAACTTCTCCAAGTAAATTTCTCTGTGTCGAGCTTTTTAAAAGTTCGGTTCCTGTACTCTTCCTGCTCTACTTACCAACATCTAAGCCTCAGCTGGAATTTTACTGTTATTATTATTAATATTTTGCAGGCTTATGTATATCAACGTACCTCTGCTCCCACTGTTTGCAGAACAATTCAGCAACTACAAATTGGTGATCACTTGTCTGCTTTGGTTAGCACTGTACCTGGCACATTTTCAAACGGTAAACTCCATGCAAGAAAGTTCAGGCTTTTACAACATTCCTGGAGCCACAGTGATACTTCTTCAAGTAGGAAAAAACAAAGCCAGCACCAAGAAAGTGACTTAGTGTCTTTATCTTATCTACTGGTTCTCAAACACTGTCCCATTAATAATGCATTTCCTTGCTTGGTAGTGTTCCATCAGTTGCATGACCAATTACTGTTCTCACTGAAGTCCATGGCAGCATTCCAATGGAACATAAGTTAGTGCCTCCGAGGTCAGAACTTGTGTCTCTCCATTGTTTATTTTGTTATGTCCCTGCCAAATACAAGTGAATGCAAGGTTACCTTTCCACTAATGGAGAAACCTAAGGATTCTGAGTATACCTCTAATTCAGTCTAAGGTTAGTCATTGCACGTATCAGATCCAGAAAAGAACTAGTCTCAAAAAGACTGAAAGGCATTGTCCCTTTTTTTTCTGGAATACACACCACTGCATGGTTAAGATGGACAGAACTTAATTCTTGACACTGATCAAATGTCTGGGAACCAAAAACATGGCTTAAAGCCTTAAATGGCGCAAAACCAATCTGTGTATCTAGCTGGTCATACACATTGGTACATCTCTACTGTGAAAAAGATAATCAGAAGGTGTGGCATTGCCCTGCTGTCCACATTCGGGAACAACTCAAATGCCAGAACAAATGTTTTAAGACTTTCCTGTTTCCAAAATAGAGGAATCATGAGTGTTAGTCAATAGCAAGAAACTACAAAAGAGCCCACAGTGCCTTTTCAAACAGCAGATCTCTGATGATAGCAGGCCAAGCTTCTCATACTCCTCCATTAATGCTGTCTAGAGTTTAATTCTTCGTGCTCCCACCTTAAAGACAATTACATTTCACAACTGATCTATGAAGCAATTAATCAGTAAAGGTTTTTTTTATTCTTACACTTATTAACTATTACAGCAGGATCTACTAATAGTGGAAGAAAATTAGTATCCTAATAATTATTTAAATAATTCCTGAATTTTGAGTAGTAAAATCTTTCAATCCATTTCTGCAGCCCTTTCAATGAAAAGTAAGGTTGCTCCTCCTTTGATCTTCCATTTCAATTTTTCTTATTCAGTTATGTCAGTATTAATATCAAATAAACTGGGGCAAGCATGATTATTTTAAGGCTGTGCAATGTGTTTTGTTTTGATGCAGAAATAATTTGACTCTTTAATATTAATGCTTATATCCACTACACAAGATACTGCAAGGAGCCTTGAAGAATGAACAATATTACAGAAATTCAAGTATTGTCATTGTATAAACAGACTTAAAAAAATATATAGACACACACCACTTCACCCCTCTCCATCTTTCATTACAGCATTCCCTTCAAATTAGAGTACTTCCAGTGGGTAGTAGTATGCAGCTATGCATTAATCAGTAAGCTTTCTTGACTAATCCTGTTCATTCTGTCTAGTAAGAGGATTCCAGCAGCAAATATGCATACAGATTTCTAAGAAGAAAGCAAGCCAAGAAAGGCAGCTCCAGAGGACATAAAGAAAATAAAAAGTGACAGATTGGTGTCACGTAAGAGAAAGTATGGCAGGAGACACCATTCTGCTTTTCTCTGTGTGAAGGTTCAAGAATAAGTAGGTATAGGAGTACATTCTCGTTCTGCATTACAACACACTAAGCACTGCGAGTGAAAAACATAATACAAGATTACATCATTCCTGATGAGGCAGGACGTTCTTTCTGTTTGCTGCTTTGGGAAGATTTAATTTTTTTATTCTTTAATCAAATATAAACAAGCTCATACATTTTTTAAATGGTCTGGCTGTTTAGGAGTTGAGCTCTAATTTAGTTCATGTCTGCTCTTAAGGTTTAATGATGTGAACTTTCTTAAATGATGGTATAAAACAAGTCTGACACAACATTTTCCTTCAAGAAAGTCAACATTGTCCAGAATTCGCAAGTATTTGGGAACAGTGGGCAGAGACTTTCAGAAGTTTCAACTGGTTTTAGACAGGCAGAAACTCTTCCCACTTAGAGCAAGCATGGAGCTGGCCTGTACATCTTGTTCTTGTTGTATTGCATTTTAAAAAAAAACCTCAAAATAAAGGATATCTGCATTTACAAATGACTGATATTAATATATGGTAGAAAAGGGAAAAAAAAAGTCAACTTAGTCTTGATATCTAATTAGTCAACTGTTCTTGCCTTTTTTTTTTCTGTCTTATCACTGGAATTCCTTTGCTCCTCAAAAACGATGATATTTTTCACCAAAACTACAGATATTGTTCTGATAGTCTGCACATACTGTATTTCCACAGATTGGATGATTTTGTACTCATGATACTTCAACAGAATCTGAGGATTAAATATAATGAGAAGGTTAATGCATGCAATGCAAGACAACACTCACTAGTTGCAGCAACACAACAAAGTGCAACTTAGAATCATAGAATCACTAGGTTGGAAAAGACCTATCAGATCATCAAGTCCAAGCATTATATTATACTTGCAGTACAGAGAAATATTTCTAAGCAACCCAATTCTACAAAGGGCTCAGAGCTCCCCAGATGTGAAGATGTCTCACCCAGACATATACAACCCCTCTGACAAGCTCTTCATCCAACTTCAGAATCGCTGTGTGTAGGGCAATTTCACTGGCTATCCAGGAAGCTGAGAGATGGAAGTTACTACTCTCTCCTGCCATGTCATTAAGCCTTGACCTCCTGGGCTGCAGGTCAGCATCCTGCCTCCATCTGAAGGATCTTTCATACAGAAAACAGAAGTTACTTTGTATAGGCTTCGAATATCTATCTTGGAAAAAGTCACCCAAATTATAAAAAACAAACTGGCATCTGTTCACTTAAAGTAGCCTTTTCAGGAGAGTAACAATAACACACTGTCTTCTAGACTACTTCTTTTCAACATGCTTTTGACAACACCATCTTATGTAAGCCACTTCAGTCTATTCTCTTTCATGCAGTCAACACAAACCTCCATTTTCTTATCCCCAAGGAGATGCAGGAACATTTGCTTACTGTTGATGATCACCTGGACAAAAGTCCTACAAGCTCATATTTACCCATAAGTAAGGCAGGCGCTGCTTTGTGCAACTGACATTTTCCTGAGTCTAGAACAAGTTCCTTCTTAGGCTGCCCCTTCACCTTGAAAATACAGACTGTACTGCAGGCACTTGCATGAGTAAAACATGGCTATGCAACAACAATTAAGAACAGACATGATGCATTAAAGTTTGATTTCAATGCAATGTGAAAAGAGCCCAAAATGTCTGCAAAGGCATTTCCTCAATGCCGAGCATCAGGACACCAGTAGCACTCAGA
Source organism: Piaya cayana (assembly GCA_013389865.1). NCBI lineage: Eukaryota > Metazoa > Chordata > Aves > Cuculiformes > Coccyzidae > Piaya > Piaya cayana. The sequence goes on along the minus strand of WAAB01012867.1, from coordinate 139,085 downwards.
AAGTCATGTTAATTCTTCAGTTTGATAACAGATGGGCTTTGGTCTTGGTAACCCATAAATTCAGAGAGATGTATGGGTTTTTTTCTGTTATATTTTACCATTACCCTCATCACCATCTTGGGCCTCCGCCTTCAGCTAGAATGAAGAAGCACAGTGCAAGTGAACCCTTTGCCCCTTGGAACTCCATTCACTTCAGAAAACTCTACACGGGTATATTGCTGAGGTACAACCACCTATAAGGCTTCCCAAAGCTTTGGAAGAATGGAGTGCAATACCTACTACCTCTTCCTATGAGAAAACAGAAACATTGATGCACCAGTAGTGCTTATTTGCTCAGTAAAAGCTGTTTCTAGGAACGAAAAACGCGCTATGTGCAAACTGTTACAAAACTGTCAGATACATTATGGCACAACACAAAGTCCATGTATTTTAGTTTTGAATGTCAAAAACACTCAGAACTAAACTCACTAGAGAACTCATGTATTTTTTGCTTCTTGTCATATCACTGATGTGAGGGAAGTGGATACTGAAGACAGAAAACACCAGTACTTCTGACTCATAAACAAGAAGGCTATAGAAAACACTGGTAATTCTGACTCGTAAACAAAGAGGAAGGCTATAGATGATTCCAGAATCAACCTTTCCATCAGACAGGCCCCAAATGAAAACAGAAGCAGAGGCTGAGTGTTACTCTAGAGGCATAGAAAAAACCCCTTCTGACACAGACTCAACAAGAGATCTGGCCTACAGTAGAGAGGCCACAGATTACAGGAATTATATTTACTTAATACTATATCAGAAATAACTTCTGCCTTGAAGCTTCTTCGTTAGGAAAAGCACTCTAAAATCCTTAGTGTAGTGCTCATATCAAGATTTCGGGGGGGTCGGTTCAATGTGTGAGACAGTTACATGCAAATTTCATCATCTTTCCACTTTCTCAAAGTTTTCTACCAGCACATTTCCTCCCTCAAAAAGTGAGCACTTTAAATGGCTGCTTCTCCCTCAAGCCTTGCATTTCTGTTGGAGTCAGTGTAAAATTACTGAGTCCTCATGAACATCCAGCTCTACCCATGCCAACACACTGAAACAATTACACAGGAAGAGCTAAGGATGAATCTAAGGGGATATTTGTTTTCTGCCTTCCTCCATCATTGTTACTCCAATACAAGCAAAGCAACTTGGCTGGAAATGCCTTTGATTGAGGGGGTATCTTCTGCCAGGTAGCTTCAAGGAAAATGTGAACTATTTATGTTTAGCAGGATCCAGTTTTCAGAGAGGATGTAACAGTTACTGAGCTACTGCTACACTTGAACTTTGTCATATACCACCGGAATTGAACAAGAGTTATTGACAATGACTTCAACAAAGGCTGCTTGTGTATAGTCACAGAAGTCAAGAGCAGTTTGAGCTACAACAATTTATAAATAACTCCTGCAAATCCTAGAAAGGAGATTTTACTGCTTAATGAACAAAGGCCCAGGGAATGTAAATCTAGTAGTCAGTAGAAATACCTTTCCATGCGTACCTTGCTCTCCACAGACAAATAAGCACAATACTTAAATAATGAAATGTCCTTTCCTGAAATTAAAAAAGTGAAACAAAAATTTAAGGAAGTTTCCTAAAGGGATGCTTTATACTCTTACAAGAGGTGCAAACCAGCCAGTGGAAGTACCAGCACCCTGTCTGTACTCAGAGACAACCTGAAGCCACATGGCCATGTTACCGCAGTACTACTGTGCTTTATGTGCTATACACTTCTCATGGGAACTTACAGCCTGAGCCTCCATCATAGCATGAACACACCACTCCTGATTAACTAAGAATGCTGCCAGATCACACAGGTGCCTGCTTGGATATATCAGAGATCTAGCCAAAGGCTTCCAGTATGCAGTAATCCAAACACAGAAGTAAGGGTATAGGTCTGTTCCAGACTCCTTGGTGCCTGTGAAAAGAACACTTCATATAAGAATTAGATCCAATACTGCAAAGACTTATCCAGTACTTACTGCAAGCACCTAATGCAAGTTTCTCAGGATCTTTAATGTACTTCCTACAGTGTATGTGGGTGCATCATGTTGAGTGAGGTTCTAACATGCACTCTTAAATAAGGAGTATATACACATCCATAACGGAAAGAGCTGAAATCTTCAATGTTAGTAAGAATATCAAAAGATACTTTATAGTCAGTATGGATGCAAGCTACAGTGAGAGGCCACGCATATTTCATCATATTGTTCCAAGCCTTATCTGCATTATTATAGAGAATTTTAAACCAGAGATGTTTAGATAATCTTAGTTTGACACAACATAGATTTATTTTAAATTACCATTGTATCTTCACTGTCACAAATAGCATGATTTACAGAACAGAGCTGTAAGAATAGATCTCTCAGTGTTCCAGTTCTCTAGGGAAGTATTTCTGGTGAGATTACAAACGGTAGAACAGAAATTTATTATTTTGCATCTAAAACATGAATCACAGTGTAAAGATTAGGTGCCATATGGTTATATATAACAAATGTCACTGTGCACAAATAATTACTGACACTTTAATAATTTTTGTATCTCTCAATATGCAATGGATTAGATTTTGGCATTTTAGATACTAGATATTGACTTTAGTGGTGTAAAATGTCTAATATGGCAACTAAGCATTCTTACTTTGTGTGAAAAGGAACCATTTATTTTAGGAAGCACCCAAATTCTCTTGCAACATTTTATGGAGACACAGAAAATATCATGCAACAGAAACGTCATAATTTTGTAACTGGTGATGTTTTCTTCTGTCAGTATCTAGTGCTAAATCCAGAGAAGTCAAGCTTGGGAATCTCCTTTTCATTGGAAAAATTTGTTCGATCTATGCGTGAACTTGGGCTTCCAACATTACTCAGCCAGGATTTCCTGCAAGAAAATTAAGAGGATTAGCATATAAAGAATATGTTTAGTTCTTTTCTCTTTTCTCTCCCTTTCTCCTTTAAAAGCAAAAAATGCCTATTGAAAAGGTGTCAATATTTTAAAAAGCATTATAGAATATTACATAAAACCACATCTGACTAAAGGCTAAAGCAGATTTACTTTAATGATCCCTTTTTAAGCGCTTATTAATAGCATTAAAATAGGTACATATTAGCTTTGCAGATTCAATACTACGCTTTTAGCAATGACCTAAAAACCATTCTAATTGAAAAATATTATGAAGAAAGAATTCTAACAGTCAGCTTACCCTTTTCTAACAAATAAAAGAAACAGGAAATTAAAATTCAAAACTTAAATTAAAATTCAAAACAATTTAATTGAAAATTAAATTCAAAACAAGCAGCAAGATATAAAGCAAACAAATATCAAAATGATGTCACAAAGAAATACTAACTTGTAACAAGAAATACTGAATTTTATATAGGCATTTTTAAGTGGCAACTTTGCATGCATCCGCATTATGATCCAATCTTTAATTATGCTGGTACTTGCCTTCTTCCAAAGGACACTAGAAAATAGTACTGAGCACGCAACTATAAGGTATTCGAGGCTGGAAGCTGATAGAGTGACGGCTGCTCCTACATGCACACCCACTATATTCCTATCCTGCAGTAATGTGCTAATTCACAGTAGTGCCAAACTATATATATGTTGTGTGATAAAAGGAGGTGCTGCACTTGAAGTGCAGCAGACAACACTGCTCACAGAGTTTTATTTACAAAAAACACTTTCTCTCTATTTTCTGTTGTGCTAAAGTCTCAGAAGAAAGGAGGAAGAAGAAAGTATTTCAGTGTTCCATATTTAAGGAGCAATATTTCCCCACAAAAGCTTTCCATAATGTTAGTGATGCATAAATTATATATAGATACATAAATGTGAGTATGAAAAATATATTATTACTCATTTAAATTCAAGTTGGAACAACAGAAAAGCTGTCTTGTTAATATAACTGTTAATAAATTCATTGAAACTTCACACTGAACATTATAAAATGCAATAAGACTTAATTTTGATGTCTTTATAATGAAAATTGGTTATCCACAGTCAGTAAATAAAACACACACAAGGTATAGAAAAAAAAAACCCTGATCTTCCCTGGTTCTGCTCAAGTGACGGATCATTCAGTGAGTACTAAGAAGGGTATTTTTTACCAGCTAAGCAAGCAGGAAATCAACATTTGCTAAAAGCACAGTTACAGTAATTTCCTCAGTTATCTACAGAGCCAAAAGTGTCATCGGCAATATCTTTGATATGGTAATATTTTTTAAATGGCTTTTAGTTTCATTAATATGCAGGTCAATAGACAGAAGTTGGGAAAAGATTCTGTATTCTCCTCTTGCTTCACTCATCCTTCTTTGTTTTCTTTCATGTGCCATGAATTTCAGATCACACAATGTGTTCAAGACATTAGCTACCATTACCAGCATTTGGAATTTTAGTTTGCCATATATAATATCAATTTTAAAATTCACTGCTGCTACCCACTTATCTTCAGAATGAGAAAGGCAGCTTCCACCTCCCTTGAAACACAGGGTAGGTCCGAATCAAATGAGGACATTCTGTCAGTCTGCAACAGGATAGCATATAGCTTACCCTTCAGTAAAAATTTTAAAACATCTGTTTTTAAAGCTACACTGTTTCTACGATTCTGGAACAAGAGCTGATCTCCAAACAGCCATTTCTATCATGTTTTATTTCTCGGGTATTGCACACCCATGCAGCTGCACCTGGCCATGCTCCAATCTCACCGTTCAAACCCCAGCTGGCAGTGTGGAACCTAGATCAACTCAGGTGCACTTCAATCACAGACTGAGGAGTGAGACAGCTTCCTTCTCTGGGGGAGAAACTGGGCAGGGAAGTACCAGAGACCAGTCTGGATGATGACTACTGGACTCTCCTCAGGGCATGCAGCACTCCAGGCACCCTCCTTCCACCCTCTGCCTTATCCACCCTGACCACCATATGTAGGCAGAGTTGCTTGCAAAAATACCCCAAAATGTACCTAAACAGCAATCCCAAGTGCATCTGACTCTTGAGGCATGGTTGTTACTGAAGCCTCTTGGAACACACTGATTCTCTCACCCCTCTGGATTTTACTTCCTCAGCCCAGTCAGGTCAGCCTGCCAGAAATGGCTTATTCCATCATATTCATGGTGGCTTGCTCCTCAGAGTTTAAAACAACTGGATTCATCATTCTTTTCCTCTTCTCTTTTCATTTGATTAAAAAGAACCCTGTTAAGCGACTCTGGCTTGTTACCTGGGCAACCAGTCTCTTTCCATTCAACATATTATTGGAAAATGACATCTGAAGAGCCTGGTTTGTACCATCCCAATTTAGATCCTCACAGAAATAGCCAGAGTGTGTACAGTATTCCAAGCTGGCATCTTTATGGCAAGATGAAGCACATGTGCCTACTTGTTAACTTGTGGGAATGAAGCCTGACCAGGTCAAATCTGGAGAGTTATCTGGGAATGTTATCTAAAGAGCCTTGCCTCTAATACAAGGTAATAGGAGCACAGCCCTAAAACCCACCACACTTACAGAATCATAGAATCACTTCAACATCTACAGGCAGCAGAGAAAATTCATTATTTCCCTGAAAAACTTTTTTTCTTTTTAACTGAAATCTGTGTTACAAGACAGATTTCTCTACAATAAATGGCTTGGTTGACGCTGTTGTGACTGGAATATTGTCCTACTTTGATAATGAAAAAGTAACTCTGCTGCAGAAGGAAAGAGGCCTTTCTGTACCTTTACATAGCAGGTGTGCCAAGCAAGGACCTAAGGAAGCCATGCAGCTGCCCTGCACTCAACTCTGCACCAAATGATCTATACACATAGGATGCTCCTGCAATAGCATATTTACTGTACAGCCAAACCACTTTATCCTGAGACTGAAGCAATTTACAGTCCATGGGGTTAGAAATGGACCTGAAAATTATCTATGGCATTAATACTTGGTGAGCTAGGCACAATCAGGAATATGTTTGACACCACAGTGTCACAGTGGAACAAGAAAAATGTGTGCTTTTATTTAGAGGGGGAGAAAATAAAGGCACTGACTTGTTTACACTTTACTTCCCTTTGTTTGGGGTAAAATATTGGAGAGAATGTTGCTTTTTTGAAGATTGTATTTACATCCATGACAGCGTATAGACTAAGACTGCAAATATTTATAAAGTAAGTCCAAAATGTTGTTGTATTCTGAAACAGTACTGTCAAGTTTTCATAAATCCTGATATTTAAACATTTGCAGAAGAAATGCGGAATTCTTTTTTCATCCCCATCTCAGCTTTTGGGAAGAACATTAGCCTTGGTTTTCAAGCTTTTCTCTACAATCATAAGGGCTAGGAATATTTTAGTTAAAACCTTTGTTTTTAAAAGCTCAAAATTCAGAACTACATAAAGCCTCTAGCAGCCAGCATAGTGACAACATCTCACACCTTACTGTAGAGATATCCCATTGTCCCTGCACCTCTTCTTCTGCCACAGAAGGCTAGTAGTAAAATGTGAATCGGAAATATGATTTATAGGGTTCAGTGTTGTGAAACAAATAGCAGGACAGATACAAACTTTGGTAAGAAAAGTGTATTTGAAAATGTAGGTTTGTTTGATGTGATTTGAATCACAGTATAACCTCAAAAAAAGCAACATTTAGCATTTTAATTTTAGGAAAAGCAAGTAAAGCCTTAGTAAAATGGAGAAAACAGACTGTGAGGAAAATAATGTGAAGGATTCTGGGAAGAGTAGCGAACATTTTGATGCAGGTTAAGGTCAAGAGGACTCAAGTTTCATGTACAGTCACATTTTTCCTACCAGCCTTCATCCTCTGTTTCTAGTGATGATTTTTTAATCTCTCAAAACTAGGATCTAGCATGGCATAAAAACCTAAAGCCACCTGACCTGAAAGGCAGCTGCCTCCAGAGCTCTGTGCTGCCATGGAAACTGCTGCACACACACCCACCCCAGGCTGAGGTAATTGGGTGCTCTTCAGGCTGTTGTGCCTGTTGCCTGATACTGCACCAAAACTGCTGCTGGCAGTGGTCCCCATGAGGACAGGATCAAATGTCTGTGCATAATTGTATGTCTACGCCCTTTCCATAGACTTAGCTGCAAAAGGAAAGGGGAAGCAGCAGAGGGAGCAACAAGACAAAGTGCAATGGAGGGTAACTTTAATACATTTCTTAAAATGACCCCACCACAGTCCACCAGGTCAAAGCCAAATGACAGGTTAGTTCAGAGGATTAAAATAAAAAAGAGAAAGCCAGCACTAGTCTATGGATACAGGCCAAGGAGTGGGTGGGCTAGAAATGAAGCAACCTGCTGAGGCGTAGGCATAGTGCCCTAGAATAGAGCTGGAGGTGTAGGAAGGCTGCACTGCTGCTGCTGCTTGTTCACTAGCTGCTCTGGGCATCCCAAACCCAGGAATTTCTTGGCCTGTTGGATATTTAGATTAAGTTCTGGAACTGTTTTAGAAAGGGGGGAAAGAGATATTTAATCAAAACTAGTGTTTGCCTTTGTATTTTTAAACACAGCTGCCAGATGAATGTTGTTAATTTGCTTGTGTTCCTCCCTCTTCTGTCAAACCCTGCTGCAGTCAAGGCCAGCGTCTCTCAAGAGGATATACCATGAGCTTTTCTTCGAGGTACTATTTGAAAAACATTGTCAACAGTAAGGGCGTATTAGCAGAATCTAGTTTATTGAAGATATTGTGTGATCCCATACAGGGTAAGCTTAAAACACATGTTCTGATGTCACATTTCTATTTATAAACCTAAGAAAAATCACTTATATGTTAATGATCACCACATTGTATGTTATTGGCAAGATTTTTTAATGTAAAAATAATCATTGCTGGTTTGCAATACCACAGAATTTTCCTATATATCGCAAATCTACTTTGTTATTCCTATCCAATCTATGTTAAGTCTTAATTTAAAGAGGAGGAATTATCCCAGAATGAATGAAATTAATGAAAGAATGCCTGAAGTTGTTTTTTTTCCTGTGTACCATGCAAAGATCTGCTGTGGATTTTCCTATTAATAATTTTGGCAAACTTCAAGTAGAATTTAATAATTCACTTAAGCACGGCATCATAGGAAGCATATTTTTATTAAAGAGCTTCCAGAATACCTCTTTGTTTAAACCATGTTAGGTAAGTCACATTTGGCTTTTCATAGATTTCATCAGAAAGAAACAAAGCAACATTGCAGAAACTTGTTCCAACAAAGAAGAGCAAAGAAGTAACTAAAAAATAAACACAAACCAAATAATTTCAGTAACTCAAAACAGCTTTTATGTCCACACTGACCTACAGAAAGTACAAGACAAAAGAGGATTTCCCGTTAATCTCATGTCCTATCTTCCCAAAGCAGTAAAAGTACCAGAGAGCCAGAAGAAGCAAAAAAGGCCTATTGTATGTTTTCCTGTAATATGCCTGACTCTACAGGGTATGACTTGGCTCACCAGGCAGACCAAGAATTTTAGCTAACCCCACTCCACTGCACAGAATGCAACTAAAAGTTATTTCTCATTCTACATCTATTAAACCTCAGGCCACAGGAAGCTTCAATGAGGAGGAATTGTTGCTATTAGTGTACCAATTCAGGCTTCCAGAGAGAAACAGGTTGTTCTAATCCTTAGAAACTGATAAGCACCCATCACCCACATAAACTGTATTTAAAATAAATGGCTGTATCATAGAGTTGAATAAAGGGTGAAGTACTCTTGCCTCACACCAATTTTATACCTAAAAATATTAATTAAACACTTTCCTCAACCTATTCCAAGCAAGAAGACTATAATGAACCATCACACTGACCAAATCACTTTTAATTATAATCCATTTCATTATACAGCCCAGTAGGAACAAGACAGCCACTGCAGTAAAGGGAGCTCCACTACAGCCAACTGACTGGAGAACTCATATCAAACCAACATGCACCCACAGTCCAGTGAAGCATTCAAATAAGACAGAAAACTGTAGATGACAAATGGAATCAAGAATTTGAAAGACTACACTTTAGTGTTTTCTGTTAATGAGGGAGACAGATGTAAAAGCTATACGAGGACCAACCCCCACATTATCATGCTTGCTGTTTCCTCTATGTAATTCTCAGAAGACAGATTTATACAGAAAAATACAGATCAATTTATTATACAAGACCTAAAAGTAATGCCACACCAAAGCACAGTGAATTCCTTCAAGCTCCATTGGGATTCTTGCTATTTACCTCAAAAGCCTCCTTTGCTTCACAAGTACTTAGGATAGCTAAGACTGAAAAACAGACTCTGTGAAGTTACAAACTGTCCCTTTCCAATATAAAAAAAGCCTGAAATCCTTTAAAAAAAGCGGCATCACAATTTTAAAAGCATTATGTTATTAAGCACTGAGCAATTCTGAGTAAGAATGTTTAATGTTTCCAGTATTGCAGTCACAGTGCACAAATTTACCTTTCCCTAGAATACCACAGTTGTAACACTTCAGGAGCTAACACACGGGCTCATTTCAAAACATTCAAGAATGACTACTTCTATCGAAGTACCTTATATAAGCACCCACATGTGAACACAGATTAGGTAGCTGGTTGCCCTGCTGTTCATCAGGGTGCAGTGCGCAAACAATTGGTTTTGTATGTACAAAACATTTCTTTGCCCATTTTTATAATAAAAACAGAACCCACCCCTCAGATTGCTTCAAAGCCACCAGCCAAAAAAATTCTAAACTGAATATATACTTCAATAATGCTGGTATTACACATACATTTTCTTTTTACTATTAGGCCAACTGATTAATGTATGTTTGGGCTCACAAATTACCATTACAGAAAAGATAACTGCAACACATGTGGTGTCTGGCCCCTACAGAAGTGAATGCGGTTGACAGAAAAATATGTAACAGCTGAGAATTTTATTTTTGTTTTTTTCTATAATTTGCAAAATGGTATTGAAATTTTCTTATTAAGCATTCAGCTAGCTCAGCCCCCTTTTTTCCATTGACTTTACACTACATGATTTAACTTGGTGATTTAAATTGCACAATCTCAAAAGGCAGCAGTTACACCCATCTTATTAACCTGCAATCTCAATGAGCTTTTTTTCAAAGCTATAAAATAGTAGATATATTAGTATATCAATTAAAAGAACACCAAAATAGTTTAATAATGTTATATTACACAGCACAAGCATTCAGAAAAACACCAAGTAGATTACATTAGTTAATAGTTTGCTTAAATTTTACATGATGAGAAAATTTGGGCTTTGTCAAGACCTACTTTCATAATGCTCTTTTTTGCATTATAAATATAGATACAATAAGGAGGTAGGAAGAGATTAACATAATGATATGTTACAGCTATTATGTTTTTCATTTGACAAGAATATTTGTGGTTTCCAGCATACCAGAACACGTTCTTGAGGTGAACGTAGCACGGTATCTTTACAAGGAAGGTAACATCGTACCCATCACATATCAGATGCATATGTAATATGCCCTAGAAATAAAATCCTCTTTGCAATTGGTTAGATTTGTTACCAAGAACTAGGGTTTGTTGATATGTATTATTTATTGTTTCCATAAACAACAGAAATAGATCTTGGTGTTTAAAAACAGTCACATGCTTCCCAAAGACTAGTTTGTCTCCTCTGCCTTGAGGTAAATCTCCATACATAGCAAATGGCTAAGGCACAATGACATGTGCCAAGCCTCTGGCATGCTGTCCCTTATGGAAGGGCAGACACACCTTATGGAAGCGACTATGTCTTTCCACACTGTCATACCTGAAAGAATTTTATTTAGTTTACAGTAAATTTTTTTTAATTTTAACATCTTTTTTTTTCTGATGTTTTTCTTATGACTTCATACACGTTCAAAATACCATTCTTGAAAGACCTAGTATAAGGATTGGGTTTGCCTGCTGGCTTTGTTAGTTCCATAAATTTAACCTTTCAGTTAGGTTTCAAACCCAAGTCCATAAGATGACACAGGCTATCTTACAGGCCAGTATTAAATACATTGTCTAAAGAAGCCTTTTGATTGATCCCAAACTACTCTGATAGGAGGTATCATGGATAGATAGCTGACATCTGGAATATAGGATAACAAAAGTAACTCTTAGCTGTAAGCTCTTTTCCTACATATATACATTATTCAAATCTGCTTTGTAACATCTCTAATTATTGGACTTTATATATGTTAACACAAAAAATGCTCATCAGAAAAAACAAATTCAGAAAAAAGGTATTCATGTACAACAGTGCTACAGGCACGCCTACGGCGAAGTCCATTTCTGCAGTCTATAAACTGTCATTATGAATATATCACTAAGTAGGAATAAACACACTTAACATCAAAGCTCCAAGCTATTTAAGGAAGCTATCAGAGCATGAACACGTATTTTGGTCCATTGCTTCTTTGTGTAAAAAAATGTTACTTTAAACAAGGCTTTTGATGTGTATCAAAATAAAATTGGATCCATGTTCTTTTCTACTTATTGGTTACTGCGCTGTACTGCATATTTTTATTAAACTTGATTTTCATACTATTTATCTAAACACTTTTCCTGTTTATTTGCAACAGTGATAAAATTAATCAAGAAATAAAGATTCCTTTCTAGAAAAAAAAAAAATTCCTACAGATATAAACCCAGACAGGAAATCCTAAGCTATCACCTTCTCAAGGCAACCATGGTATATGCTACTTAAAGCTACTGCTTACAGAATGAAAAGTAGCAGACTTACTGATTTTTGTATTATTATTGTGAGGATAATAGGCTTGATCTTTCTCCTAAACTTTCCATTAGTTTTGGACATCTTCCTGCTGGCTCACTAGAATCTGCCCGTTAACAGTATATTTTTTTTTGTTACTGAGAGCCTCAGACTTCATTAACTTGAATAAAGCAGAACTCTACTGAAGACAGCATCTTATTTTTACTCAACAGTAACACTTCTAATGAGAGAATCTTGACTCAACCTCTGCTTTTGCAAAATTTAAGCAAAGATCTACAACTACTTGCAAGAAATAAACATCTAATAAAGGTCTAAACCAAGGTAAGAGTCTTTGGAAGATGACTGGTCCACACTGTTTTCAAGTATTCCTTCCACATAGGCGATGTTGACTATTAATGAGCATCTAGCCTGCTGCAATGAACATTTTAATTCATCACTTAAACTTCATGTGATGCGAGCTGCCAGAGCAGACAGGTGCATCAGGAGGTAACGTGCAAAAAAAGATGGTCTGAGTTAACACAGACACAGGAAACACTCTCCAGTTCATTAAAAGTGTCAAGAGCTGGGCAATATTCTCTATTGCAAAGAATTTCCACTTTAGAAAGCATATTGATTTATTTTTAGGATAACAACATATTCCTTTGACATGGTTATCAACTACCCAACTTTGATTTTCTCTAGTATTTTTAGTCTAAATAACTTGTTTGGTTTCCATTCAACTGTTAAAAACATTTTTTCAGAAGAACTATAGGCAATGACCTAAGAATGTATGCTTTAATAATGAAACAAAGCCTTTTAAATAAGCCATGAGAGTTAGGTAAATTCAGCTGTCTGATTTTTAATGTATATAACTAAGCATATCAACTACCAGACTTTCAAGAGTATTGCTCAAGTAATGCCACCTAACCACTGTCTCTCACAAAGATTGTTTAAAATAGCAGAGCAAGAGTAAAACATTATAATTTCTCAATACACAACAGGTTTTGATATTTTGTGAAATGCTTTCTGAGAACAGAATTACTGGTAAAGTCCAAACATGTTCTCATAAATCTCTCCATTTTTTCTTTTTTCCCTCAAGCTTCAGGGGATGTCACAAAGTATCAAACATCTCATTTGTATTCTGTAATTATGCCATTTTCTTTCTTTCCCTGCTCCTTTCTTGAAATTTTATTCTGCCTGGACAGTCAAAGCAGACAGAGCTGTCTCTGACCACTTTCACACTCTGTACTGCCGTAGGGACTAGGTAGGTTTTATAATGTGAACTGAGAAATACAAAAAAATCATAGCAAACCAGTAATTTCACAAGCAATTAATTTTACCAAAATTTACACACAAATATTTCATTAACATTATGCTTGGCGAACCCTAGGTTTGGTAGCTAATTGCCAGGGCCTTGTTAAGACACAAAAGGGTAAGTACCAAATGCTAACAGACTAGTCACGGCTCGCCACTATGAAACAAATTTTGTTTTCCATTACAAAGCTTGCATGCATCCCACATACAGGGTTTTCCAGCAGAATTCATGGAATGGGAATAATTTACTGCTATAGTCACAGATGCTCAGTGGTTATGTCTTCCCTGACTTAGTGTCTCCTGTGATGGTCATGATGTGAGTTGCTGGTCCAAAGTTACTACTTAAAGTGAGAAAATAAGTAAAATAGTTAAAATAGCTCATTTCAAAGAACTCAGCTCAAATTAAACTTGGAATGACTTGGTGCTTCCACTGAAAAAGGTTTCCAAAGGCAGACAGTTGAAACACTGGCATTGAAGACTGGCAGGTTTCCTAGAATAAAACCTCTCAAAAGGCATACACTGATGTTCTTTGAATTTGCCCATGAAGGCCATTTATAAATGCATAAAGAATAAAAGATGTTTTCCTTTTTTGCAGTATCAAGATCTTAGAAGCAAAACAACAAAACTGATAATTTGGGAGGAAGAGTTATACAAGGTTACAAACGTGAGCAGTGCATGATTAGGAGAAGCTGTTCTAAAATAACAGTTTTGTAAAATATTGTCAGAACAGTTCATGTCATTACGCACTTTACAAAACCAAGAGTATGCTCCAGCTTACTTGTTGTCCAGAAAAAATAGTCCAAACACTTTATATAAATCATATCAGTTAAATATGAACTTCACATCATAACAACTGCAATGAAATTCAGGATATGGTATACATCAGATGAAAAGGGTGGCCAGACCACAGATTTGGCTCCAGACACTGGAGGCCTTCAAGAATTCTGAGATAAGTGAGACCTGATTTTTAAGAATATGTATGATTATATGACAGATTTCATCACCAAGCAGATGCAATTGAGTACAGGAAGGAGCTCAGTGCACATCACATCTGCAAGTCACATGCCAGGGTCTCAAATTCAGAACCAGTAAAAGGAGGAAAAAAGATCACATATGAAAACCCGAGTCTGAATTAGTGGACAGGCATCATGGTGGAAATCTATCACAGAAGCAGAGAAATCCCACCTTTCAGAGCAGTGTTTAATTGTCTTAGTTGATCAACCTTCTCTTCCTGTCCTACCAATAAGACTAGTGAAATCAGAAGGCATGACAAGAAGCTGCAAGTCCTTTTGCTATACAGACCCCATGGCCTCCTCCAGACAAGTGCTCCTAGGACACTGAACAATGCAGTGGTTCTCTGAAAAACATAGTTTGTGGTGCTGTAACTGAACCCTAGCTGGACAGGCACACTTAAGCAGAATAAATTACTATTAAGTAAGCTCCAGACAAACACTTAACTCCAACATTTTTTCTACCCCTACAGGTTGCATCCCCGCCATCAATACCCCCCTTCCTTCCCTCAGTACACAATTTGGGAATAACTTCACCTCAAAGTCCTCTGCTACTCTACCTATACTAGATTAGATAATACACTCTTATTTGCCTTTTTACTACTTGCCACTCCTTTCAGGAGCAATGCTGCTTTTAATGAAGGGAGATGGCCATGCTGACCCCTGAGGAAGGCCACTCGTTACCAGTTTCCAGCTGGACATCAAGCCATTGACCACAACACTAAGTGTGACCATCCACAGCAAATTTCTTATCCACCGGGTGGTCCATCTGTCAAGTCCAAGTCTCTCCAATTTAGAAACAAGGAGATCATGTGGGACAGTGTCAAATGCTTTGCACAAGTCCAAGTAGATGACATCAGTTGCTCTTCCGTTATCCACCAAAGCTGTAACCCTGTCATAAGCAGCCACCAAATCTGTCAAGCACAAAATACCCTTAGCGAAGCCATGCTGGCTGTCACAAATCACCTCCTTGTTTTCCATATCCCTTAGGATAGTTTCCAGGAGTATCTGCTCTGTGACCTTGCCCAGCACAAAGGTCAAATCCTGCATGGGGTAAAACCTGCACTACATATAGTGCAGAAAACAAAGAGCTAAATCTTTACTGTGACACTTCTAGATAGAATATATTCTCAAATGCATGTAGGTTCCCAATTCAAAAGACTTGCATTTTAAAGACCAGGGTTACACAAAACATAACTTATACACTTGAATACCAATGCTTATTCACCAGAGCACATTTGTTCTTGGACATACATACCAAAGCAAGTGTTAAATTATTTAGGAACACCAAAAAACTCTAGGAGACTGGAAATCCTGGTACTCTGAAGTCAACAGACATCAAAATCCAGTCACCAAGGACTTCTGCTGGCAATCCAAGTAGTGAATACTTGTAATGCTGATTCTAAAAATTAAACATATATAATGCCATAAACAATCCAGTACAGAGTTGCTGACTCAATTTTCAATGCAATGCAGGGAATTTAGCCACAAAACTTCCACTGAAGTTATGTAAAACGTGTAATTCTCCTGCACTTCTAAGAAATTTTCAGCGTGTACAGTGCAGCATCAATAAAGCAACAATGCTGTATTGCATGTTAAAAGAGTTCCCACGTCTAACTTAATTTTCCTGTTCCTTCATTACAAGACAAATAAAAGGATTTCAGCTATAAGAGCTTTAAGAGTTATTATGTGGGTACTTGCAAGTAAAAAATGCATCTCTACTCTTATTAGAGAATAACATTTCCTCTTATAATACAAAGCAGTGAAAAGCATTTTTATTTAATTAGAACAGTACATCCGTTTTGGCTTTAAAAGTAATACAGGATGTTACAGTCTTGCCTACATATTTTTTTGTTTACTTAAACAATGGAAACAATAGTTCATAATTCAAGTATTGACAGATATTTTACTACTACGGTACAAATTCTGTTATTTCATTCTGCTTTTCTTTAATGAAAGATCCTGTGATTACTCCTTTACACAATTTTGCTTATTAATCCATATATTCTGATACAGTATGTAGTTCTCATACAGCATGTAGAAAAATACTATCACATTTTATTTTTCATCCCCCCCAAAGAGATTCAACTCTGCATTTCAGCTTTAAAATAATTATTTCCACCCTATTTTTGTTTTGATTGTTCAATATTTTTCATGACATAGCTTTTCAAAACTGGAAGACAAAGCCCCAAAATTCATGAATAGTGAAGGGTCCATTTCTTATTTCAGCTGTTCAGTGAAGACCTAGGAAAGCTAAACACCCACTTAAGAGTTTCCTATTCAGGGTGCACTTATAAAAATGTTTAATCCAAGAGCCTGATCCATTACACATATATCCAGACAACTGGTAAGCACATCTCAATATAATTCACTCAAGGACTAAGTATATAAGTTTATTAAATCTGCATTTGGCTTCTTAGACAAAGAAATCCAGTATGAAATTGAAGAAGCAACACCCATTTTAATCCAGACAGAAAGCAATGTGATTACAGCTGAAATTCAGAATAGTTAATTAAATATTAATAACTACTACTGCTCTGCTTTGCTCTTAGAGGAACAGTAAAATGATAAAAGCAAAGCCAAAAAAACCCTGCCCAACTCATATAATTGCAACCGATGTTTGAGAAAAAAAAATTAGACTCCTCTCCATACATTTAAGCTGAGTTACAGCGCTGGCCCCATTTACTCCTCCTTTACTGTGTCTGGAGACAGAAAGATCACTCCAAACTGCTAAAACAGATTCTCCCCAAAACCCACAGTACTGACTTATCTGAAAGGTTGGATGGTATCCAAGAAACCGATAAAGGGATGACAGTTTCTTAACTTTAACAAAACATAAAACATTGATTTTATTAGGGAAAAAGGTCATGCATTTTTTCCAGATCTACAATTGATAGACTATGGCCAGCAAATACCAACTAGGAAACAGACAAAATCCTGAAGCAACAGAGCATGCAGAAGTTAATCAGAATTTTCTTTTACCTAAACATGTACACAACCCTCACAAGACTAAGAAAAAATACAGTGGAGAAAAAATAAAGGTAACACGGAGAAACCTAAACAGAACAACAAACTACATATAAACAATTCAGGCCTTGACATATACATATAGTTTTAATACAATTACATTTCATATGAGTACACTGCACAAAAAAGGTTACATGGCTGGAGTTTTAACATGAAACATAAGCAGTTCTAAGTTGCTACATTTAAATAGAACAGCACACAATTCTGATAGAAACCTGGCTGGATATCAGGCCCAAACATAGGCATGGATGCTCAGGGGAATGCAAAGAGCACTTAATTCAGAGTAATGGGTAGTTTTCCAACTCATTTATATGTGGAGAAAGCTTTTTGTTTCTCCACTCTTTCCTCTCTGTTACTGTTCTCTTACAAATCAAGAATATCTTGCTGCATATACACTTCACGGCACAACCTGAGTGCTGTGAACACAGCTCTGACTTATGCTGCTTGCCATTAGCTCCATAAGCAAGTTCTGACAGAAATCACAGGTCCCTGCTAGTGCCTCAAAGATGCAGCTGTCAGAATGTTACCTTATGAACTCTTGGGGTCAAGACAGAAGACAGAATTAGTCACCAGTAAAAAGGACAGAGGAAAAAACAGCAGGTTTTTTCAGTATATTAAATGTGGCAAAGACAGAGCGAGCAAGTATGAAAAGTAATTGTGTGCCTAAATATGCACAGTTAAAGACAGAACACATCACAGCAGCACTCTGCACGCATCAGCACTCATCCTCTCATTTTCACCATTATGCTCAAGAGAAGCACGATCTGCAATGAACACTGGCAGAAAAGTGATATAAGGAGAATGAGGACAGCACCTTAAACTTCCCGACAAGGCTTCTTGGCTGCTGGGTAGTTAGTTCATGACAAGAGCAAAGGATGGAAAGGTAAAGTTTCACACCAGAGTTAAAACCTGAGACAAAACGTCTCTACCGTATGAAGGAAGATCAAGTGACAGGCAAAGATGAACAAGCCTTCAGTTGTAGGTATCCATAGGCTCAAATGTGGAAGCAGGAGAAATAAAGAGCTATGTCAGCTTCCAAATAAGGACGTATCTAAACCGAACAACTCACATGCTTCTACAGAAATCATTTTGTAGGTTCCTCCAGAGTAAAATGCTCTTATGCTCTTAAAACTAGGGATTTTTGAGTGGAACACCATAAAGCACACCTAAATTTCTGTTCTATGGTATTACTACTTACCATTCCAATTGCACTCATTCCTGATGTGTTTTTAAAGTAAATTCAGTCTTAAAGAAAATTCCAAGTGCCAGGCATTAACTTATTATTTACTGTTCCTCAGGACACCCCAGTGATTTCTGGAAGAGACTATGTTTGCTAAGGAATGCAAAACACTTCCCTTATGGCAAAATTCTTTCAGATAATAAAACTGTTGCATGATGGTGGCTGGCTAGAGGATACAAATCATTCCCACTGATCAAAAGAACTTTGTTTTAAAGTAAATTATTTTTATGAACATTCATAATTTCAAATACGTATTTGAGACAAATTTAGGTTAAAATAATATACATTCAGCAGCTGCAGCACCTAGGGAATATGGCCCAAGTGACTCTACACTCACCCCATAGGACAGAAAGAGTTCTTGGCAAAGCAGCGGTCAGCAAGGTTCAACAGCGTTGGTATAAGTCAGCTACAAAGTAATAGTAATGGCCCTGCTCAGTTTGTTCCCTGGGAATGGTGACTCAGTGTGTAAAGTTGTCTCTTGAACTGATATTAAGACCTATGAAATAACACAAAATAAGTAAATTGTACGAATTGCATGAATTGTACGAAGACCATGTTCTACCATACACCTTCCAGGAATCTCTAAGCAATATGCCAGACCTCCAAATCACTTGAAACACAGGCCAGCTTTGATTCTTCAGGGTTGTTTGGAATTTTTAATCTCTTAAGTTTTGAAAGAAACAGGAAAATCTTGAAAAACAATTATATTATAAGTTACTGGTACTTACTGCAATATTAAAATAAATCATATAGTATTTTATTTTGCCCCAAACAAAGCACTGAAAGCTTTGAGGAATTCTGTAGTTAATACATTTATAAAGCATATTGAACTTAAGTATGTGAACTTTCATTCATTTATTCAGACACCAAAACTGCAACTTTGATCCAAACAGGTAGAGACATGTAAAAAACAATATGTTTCTTTCAGAAGAATTTTACCTACATTGGCATACCACTACAAATACACACAAATTATAACAGGAGTCATGCATGATATCAAGGGCAGAATTACTGTTGTTTGAATGCTTTAATTTGACAGAACTAGAGTACAATACAAGACATCTTCATAATGGAAATAATACAAACTATGGTCAGGTTAGTCTTACACAGACACTAATTAACACATCATTTAAACACTGCTCTACTAGAAAAAAAGTCTTCTAACTCTGGGATGTAAGCTGGGACACGCTGCAATCAGTGCAGGCGGTTCAGATGGAGGGTTACGGCATACAACACTTTAGAGATGCCAGACAGTGCTCGAGCCCCCAGGACAGGTCCTTCTGCCAATGAAAAACCTCCACAGCCATTTATGAGGCAACTCGAGTTCTGGAAGCCAACCAGGATCAGGAAGGTTAAACTGACAAAATAGATCAGCAACAGTTTCATACTGAATCACATTTAGCTTTTTCAAAAAATGACACAAATTGTTAGACCAATTAGCTATTTCAGTGGTATCTAAAAACACACCAGGCTTTTTTCAGATAAGGCAGAGAAGGTCTGCCACAAAACTGAATTGTAACACAATGTAAGAGGCTAATACAATGAGGAAGGGAGTTATATCATTACAACCACTATTACTTGATCTGTGACTAGAAACTTCGGTGTAACTCACTGAATTCTGCCAGCAGTGCAATTAGCTCCATTCACTTCTAAACAGTTACTAAGAGTAAGATACTATGTAAGGTGTGTAGACAAGCCAGTAGGAGGCAGAGATTTCTACCTGTACTGCCGCTACTCTCAAATGTTTTCCAATCCCCTTAATGGCTCTGCAATGTCATGATCGGAAATGCTTTTATAAATGGCACTTAAGTACTAAAATAAACAGGCTACCTACAAACTGTGTGGTTACATCTACCTTAGAAAGAAGTACAGACCAGCAAAATAAAATTCATATTTAAATTAATCCCTTTTCTCATAGCACTGATTTTTGCTGCAAAGCAGATGAAAAACAGGGTTCTACTAGTGAAGTTGGTGAAAGAAATATCTAGAAAGCAAAAAAATAGGTAGCAGTCTCTACATATGCATGTAGATTGACATCTAGTGTGAAAACACTGAACTACAAACTCTATACTACATATCAACAAAGATGAATTTAAAATAAGCAAAACATATATATATTTGGTTAAATGACAAGAGAACCAAATTCTTCAAATACAAAACACCTTTAAATATTCTTTTTTTTTTCAAATAGCTACACGGAGACCAAGACATTGTAACAGTGACTGTGGAAGTATACCTTCTAAAAGAGAAGACATGAGATAGCAGCAGTGAATCTTAAAAGCCAGTGAGAGAATCAGAAAAGAGACAGGAAGATGGAATAGGAAAGATGCACTGGGTAGCTGGTCAAGCAGAAGTTTTTTTTCTAGCCTTGGTTAAGGTAAAGTAGAAAAGATCAAGACAAAGTCAGAAAGATTGCATCATTCTTTTTACAGTTTATGACTGAAAGAGCTCATGCAATACCTTCACTTCCATGATCTAAGACCGGA
This sequence comes from Piaya cayana, assembly GCA_013389865.1. Taxonomy (NCBI): domain Eukaryota; kingdom Metazoa; phylum Chordata; class Aves; order Cuculiformes; family Coccyzidae; genus Piaya; species Piaya cayana. Next base: position 118,325 of record WAAB01012867.1, on the reverse strand, counting down.
GACTGATGTGAAGTGGCATAAATAGTCTCTAGACAACTTTGTTCTTTAGCACAATGCATAAAGCCGTAAAAGACAGTCTGTGTTGTAGACTGGAAAGATAAAAGGCTTTCCATAGTCATTCTGGAAAGATTGAACCCTAGTATCAACACCATTATCCTAGAATTTTACTTAACTATTTTGAGTCAAAGATGCTTTCATTCCTGCTATGTAATTCAAGTGTCACATTTTTATTCTTAGCAGTATCATATCTAAGTTCAGAGTAGCACTGATAGAGATTCTGGATCTAACCACGTTCTCCTGGCAGTTCCAGACATTTCAGTCCTATTTGCACCTTCTTGTCTGTAGTAATTTTGCAAAAGCAGTGTCTCAAAAATAGTATCTTGAAACACTGTCCGAAGTGTATTCACACTACAACTCCCAACTCATTTATGATTCATTTACTATAACAACAGTAGGATCTCTCTTCTGGCCCCAGCTAAACATTCCTCAAGGCTATTCATGTAATGCCCATATGTCTGGATATTAGACCCTTTCCAGAAACTAACAGTGTCAGCCTACTGATAGCATTTGTGTGGTGGTTCTTGCCTGCACAGCCACCCTTTAGTGTTGGTGTTTAAAACAGCTGTTAACATGACACACACTTTTAGCAGAAAACAGCTTACAGGCCTCCTACTAAACCAGAGTGGAATTACACAGCAGCAGCTGGAACTCTCTGAGATATCGTCCAAGTGTACACTCTCACTCCAGGTGTTTGTAGGCAACCCTCACAGCCTGTCCATCCCCATCCTTGTGCTCAGTATACAAATACTCTAGATGGATCACAAACATTGCTGTCTCGTTTACCCCTCAATGAGAGCATTCAGGAATTTAAAAGTCTTTGAAAAAGCCTTGAGGGAAAGGGGCAGGAACATGGAAATAATTATGCATGGGGACAATGCAACCTAAAGGTACTGATAAGAAATTTTGTTTTACATGTGTAATTGTCCACATTGACATAAGAAAACCTTCAGGTCACACACATTATTTAATTACTTTGCATTTAGCATCACCGAATACTACCAAACTGACATTAAATAACAGTCAACAGCAGAGATGTGGCATATGTGGGCATCTAAAATAAAAATTATTTCCCATTAGTTTCTATATTTTCCACTATTATCCTTCTACTTTTATTTTTCTTCTTCCTGTTGTCTCAAAATCCAGAAGGGCTGATGATTATGATTATGCTGTGGTCTGATAACTTACTGCCTTGAGTGACGACTAATTCCCAAAATTAATTCTTATTTTATGTGTAAATACAATTCCTTAGCTTGATATTGATTTCAACATGTTAATCACTAAACAACTCAGAGTTTCTAATATTTCAGATGTGACCAAAGGCTTATTTTTCTCAGGAAAAATTAGGACTCAAGGAAACCTCTGTATGATGAGTCAGAATTGAGTTATGACCTTAGGACAAGCTGTGGAAATGGTAAATGCATCTGTAGCACTGAAACAAATAGCTGCTCACTGTGCCATTTTTGCAAGGGCACAGGGCAGAAAACTGTAAGCCCACACAGTGAAGTAAAACTTTCCTGACAGTAACTATACTGTACACATCAAGTCAACTGGAAAATAGTTTCTTGGCACCGTTTAAACCCTACAGAGTTCTAAAGAGAAAGCTAAAAAGAATTGCTCAATACCAAAGACCTTGCCAATCTCAAATACATCCAGTTTTGCTCCCCAAGCTAATGATTTTCAGAAACTGCAAACAAGTAAACCCTGAGGAAAAAATCCGTATCTTGTCAATTTTTGTTTTGTGCCAGCAATCCCACAGCATGAAACTAACTGGAGGGATGCCCAATAAAAATCCAGGACTGCACCCAAGATAACTGTTCCGGAAACATACTGAAAACAAATGAAAATTAAGTACTTTTGGAACAAACTTCTTTAGTTTTGTCTTCCTTGAGTATCTGACAGATACTCGAGGGGAGTAAGGGAGCAAGTTCCTTCAGATTTACTTGACTCCATTCACCACATCTCACATATCAGACGAGTAGTCCATCATTCATCTTGTTACTTTTAAACATTACTCCTACCTACCAAAAGCAGTTTGTGTCCTCTCCTCTTCACATACCAACTCTGACACCCAAAGTCTTCCTCTAGTAGCCCTACTCCATAAACACGTATTTTTTCACTAGACATCAGCATTTTGAAGACCACTATAATTTAAACATGATAAATCAAGAGATATTTTTTAATGCAATAACAAGTACAGAATTGCAACACAAACCACCAATTGAATATACCTCCCTACATCTGGAGATAAAAAACCTCCACACTTCAAAGACAGACTGCAGGAGATGAAGAAAGGAAGAAGGAAGGGAATGAATGAAAGAAAGAAGCGTACACATCCAGAAAGAACACATGAGATTCCCACTGTTTAGAATGTCTAATTACAATGCAGTTGACATTTCATATCATACTTTATTGGTCCTTAGACTATACACACATTGTACTGTATTTTAACTTTGTTGTGAAGTTAAGAAACATTGGGTCCCCTCTCAGATTCAGATATAGCTCTGGTTGAACATTTCCCAGAAAAACAATTCAGAATTAAGTTTAAAAAAAAACCAAACCATGGATTCAGGATTTGCTTTTTCTCATTTGTCATGAGTATGATTTAAAAAAACCTAAGTCTCAAATGTCTTGCCATTACTTGAACATGTTTCTTTATTTTTACCACTCTTTTTTCTTTACTAGAAGAACCAGACATCAGAAAAACAGTGTGCAATGAACCTGAACAGATATGGCACAGAACAAGAAATATCTGGAAACTATTCATAATACTCTTAGTATCTCCTTTTCACTAAAGATTATTACTAATCTTACACATTCTGATTTATTAATCAAGTGCCAGAAAATCATGAGACCAGTTGAAATCTCATGAGATCATTAAAGCAAAATTCAGAGGTTTTGCCTGCTTTTGGGTTTCAGCATTATCTTAACAGTGCCAGCTTTTTCTCTGCAAAATGCAGAGAAAATCTGGAAGCCCTTCTTCAAAATAGAACTTCATTTGGTACAGGTTTGTACCAATCAATAGGGCTTTATGATAATGTGAAGTATTGTCACAAAAATCTTAAGTTAGAAATGCAGTTACTCAAGATGCAATCACTGACTCATTAATTAATTAAATATTATCAGCGTGCCTAATAACAGGCTTCAGAAAACAGACTCTTGCTGTTCTCTGTAGAGTTAAATAACTAAAAACTAACCTCCCTTTCCTGAAATTTTATTTTATTCACTAACTAAAACATATCAGAAGTTACTTGCTAGAGCAATAGCCTTCTTTGCATACCTTCTTAAGTTACAGCCCTTTCTTCCAAAGGAATTTAATTTTTCACCTTTCTTGAAGAAACACTTCCATCAAGATCCATTTACTTTGAAAAAACTCTATGAGGATGGTTTCATTTTAATATATCATTAGTTTGCTCAAATTTGATCATGGCAGAATTTCTTTATCATACAGTCACTTTGTCTCACTATAGTGGTATAAATGTAGCTAAAACTACAACTTAAATTGCCACAAGAGGAACTAGCTTGCTGTCAAGTTGTAGTAGAGTCAGAACCACTGGGAGGTCAAAAGTCCTCATGGATTTCAATGTCTGCTGGCCTCAAGACTGCTACTCTTCTTTCAGGTAGAGTGTGACAGAATCATGGACAAAACTAATCATTTAGATGTATTTGATTCTTCTGCCCACCTTATTCTTTTCCTCTTTGAGCTGGTTATAAACCCAGGACTAATGTTTTCTTTCATCAGTATTTACAGTACTTGATGCCTCCCTGTTAAGTGAACTCCATCTCACTGCCCCCACCAACTCCAAAGAGTCCCAAGAAAAAGATTTTTCTTACTCTGTCAATCCTGAAACCTCAGCAAAGAGCAGGCTTACAAGGTCTTGTTTGAAATACTGTCTACAATAGTAATAACATACAAGTTAACATAAATGTGCTAATTTTTGCCTCATATTCCAATTATTTAAACACAAATGCTTGTTTTACACAACAGGAAGTGGTTTATACTACACTGCCACGGATTACAATTTTGTTTTCTTTAAATACATAGCAGTTTTTAAAAATTGTTAAATTCACTGTAAAGACCAAGACAACTGTATCATAATGATATAGAATACCCATTATGCTTGCCTGGATCAAAACAAGGGTGAATGCACGGCACAGCCCTTCCATTTTGTGCTCCTGCATTTAGATATGACCTTGAAATTAATTCCAAAAGCCTCTGCCATGTTACACTGCTGATTCACTTTAAGAGCAGGGAGGCAGTTTGGGAGGAGGAAAGGGTTACCAACCACAATGCTCTGAACAAGTGGCATCCACATTAACCTGAAGCGGGCCATGTGTTCCGCCCTCAGGCAAGCCAGTGTCACCTCTGTTCATGTTCATTTCACCACTGCTAACTTTCACTTGTAGATTTGCCTAATCTTGTGACCAGCTGAACATGACCATTCTGAACTGTATTTCACGGTGTGTAGATCAAAGAATTTATTTCTACCTAAAGATAGCTTTTTAAAGTTAACAGTTGCTACATACCAGATATACTTAATTGCCATGAACTCACTGAAACAATTATAAATTCTCTGTCCTCTCCCACTTTGCCCTTCTAGACTCTTCTAACAGCCTAACAGGGAAACTACTGCTGCAAACACTTTGTCACCCTGTAACACTGACTCACAGTAACCAAAGGGACTACACATTTACTGCCTTCAGCGCTCTGGCACTTCCATTTCCTTTAATGGAAAATACTGGGTTAGACAGCACATATCACCTGGCAAAGAATAAGAAAGCATGCTATTTCTGTCAGGTCTCCCATATCACAAATCATATGCCTTGATTTTGAACAGACTAAGACAAACATTTCCCATAAAAGTGCCGTGATGCACAGAACAACACTTGCACCAACAGAGTCCCACTGGTCTCCATATTCATAAAGAAGCTATCAACTACAACATTAATGTCGTAAGCCACATTATCTGGAAAAAACATTTACCACAGTTTAGTAAGTTCTACTTTCAAGCCACACAGCAACACAGACCTCTGTGTGTCTTTCTACAGGAAGTCATGTTCCCCATGACACAATCCTCTTGGGAGCATACAAGTTTCCATGCAAGACTCCAACTAAAGTCATTAACTTCATTTTTACCCCCACTCGGGAGGACAGTTAGAGCACAGTCAAGAAGAGGAGAGCCAATAGCACACCACAGCTTCCCTAGGGGCACTGCAGTTAGGGTAAAGGCACCAGGCATGTTTCTAGCAGAAAGGATTCTTCAGTGATCCCTGCACAGGTCACAGCATTGTCCCACAGACTCCAACATCCCTCACACATCAATCCCACACACCAACATGGCATTTTACCTCACTGGGTAAGGCAAACAATGCCACATGCTGCTTCATACCTGGATCCCATATGTGCTCCACACTTTGCTATTTCTATTTGCCTCCAGCAGGCATACCTTACGCGCCTGACAACTACAAAACCTGAGATCATTTTTAAGTCTATTAGATTGCTCCAAACACAGTGAGGCAAAATATTTATTATTTCTCAGAATGTGTGTGTCTCAATATTTAAGTTCATGGAATTGCAGAATGTCCTGAGTTGGAAGAAACCCACAAGGATCATCTAGTCCAACTCCTGTTTCTGCACCAGACATCCCCAACACTCATACCCTGTGTCTGAGGGCATTGTTCAAATGCTTCTTGAATATTGTCAGGCTTGGCACCACTACTGCTTCCCTGGGAAACCTGCTCTAGTGCTCCACCATCCTCTGGGTGAAGAAGTCTTTCCTGATATCCAACCTAAACTTTCCCTGGTGCATCTTCTGCCATTCCCTCAGTCGACAGAGAGAAGAGATTGGCATCTGCTCCTCCTCCTCCCCTTGAGAGGAAGCAGTCGACCATGATGTGGTCTTCCCTCAGTCACCTGCAGGCTGAACAGACCAAGTGACCTCAGCCACTCCTCATATAGATTCCCCTCTAAAGCATTTACCAACACTGTGGCTCAACTCTGGACGTTCTCCAGTAATTGAGATCCTCTTTATACTGCGGCACCCCAAACTGTACACAGTGCTCAAGGTGAGGCTGCACCACTGCAAAGCAGAGCATGTCAAGCACCTCTCTTGATCAGTTAGCAATGCCATGCTTGATGCACCTCAGGACACTGTTGCTCATGTTCAATTTGCCATCAACCAGAATCCCAGATCCTTTCCACACAACTGCTCTCCAGCCTCTCACTCCTCAGTCTGCGTGCATCCAGGGTCACCAAGGCCCAGGTGCGCTTGCCTTTGTTAAACTTCATGTGGTCGGTGATTGCCCAGCTTTCTAATTTGTCCAGATCCATCTGCAAGGCCTCTCTGACCTGAAGTGTCAAATGTCCCCCCAGTTTCATGTCATCTGCAAACTTACTAAGTAAACCTTCAAGTCCTGCATTGAGGTAATTTATGAAGACATTAAAGAGTACTGGCCCTAAGACAGATTCCAGCAGAACCCCACTAGTGACTGATCGCCAGCCCAATGCTTCTGGTTGGGAGTAAGAGGAACATCTCTTAATATTAACTAAAATAGTAAACCAGACACTAAGCTGAATAGATTTTTATTAGCCAAAATTCACTGAATAATTGTGCCTAAACTCAGGCAACAGAACAGCTTTCAGAAGATGACAATAACATACAGTTTCAATAAAAGGTCTGTTTTTAAGTGTTTGCCTATGGGTCCACAAGTCCTGAGAAATCTGCAGTATGTAGTCAAACGGTATGGCACAGATAAAGTCTGCCTGCTGTTCTGGTCCTACAGCAGAACCCTTTAAAAGGATAATGAAGACAGCATTGCATTTCATAAGAGATTTCCTGAGTGCCTGCTGAGCTGATCTTGTTTACAAGCACTTACTGAAATGATTAATTGCTCCTACATTCTGCTCCACACTGTTACGGCTCAGAATTTTCTGCCTATACTATCCACATGGACATGAGCCAGAAAGCAAATTTCAATGTAATTATCCAATTAATTATTATTAATGTTAGCATTTAACAAAATAATTGCCAGCTGGCATACATAACAATCAGTTTACTTCTATTTTGCAAGAAACACAAAAGGTATTTGTTTCCTTTTTAATACAGAGAAAGTTGAACAGTTTTGTTTTAAACTACAGAGGAACAGAAGGACAAAGAGAACAGAGTGGTGAAGGACTGGACTGGGAGTCAGGAAACAACCTGAATTCAGTTCACAGCACTTCTGAGTGACTGAGCCAATCAGTTCATCTCTGTGCTACAGGTGCCCATTTGTAGATTAACACTTTCTCATTCTCAGGCTTCACTGCTTAATTTTACTATCTGTTCTTTGGTAGTAGGAGTCTCTTATAACATTAACAAGCAGAATGGGGTCCTTACTGACTAAAGTCTGTAATTTTCCTATTCTTTGTACTGTTTAACATGGAGGGGATTTTGAAAGCAGAAAGACAGGCTTTCTTCTGAACCTAGCAGAAACCCACTGCACCAGCTGGCCCAGAGAAATCACAGATTTGCTGTATGAGATTGTACTGATACTGCTCTGTGCCCTAGTTCCTCCACATACAGTGCAGGAATAATCCATATGCTGCTACTCAATGGAACTGTTTTCAATTTTAATTCACATTTGTGCTAGGAATTTAAAAGACAAGTGTTCACCAAAATTTGCCTCTGCACTCAATCCAAATATATACACTACCTCCACAGCTATCAATGTCAGCACCATTACAATATGATAAAGTAAACGGGAATTCTATCTTTTTATGAAGCTCCACTATATTGCTGCTTATATACTTACAAAGTAATTAACTGCAATAACAGCATCAAACACCCTCTAAGCTGGGTAACAGCCGGTCTTGAAACTGTTGATGTGTTGTGTGAGCTGGATAATATAAAAATCTATTGGATCTTGGTCTTCATGGGATCTCAATACAATATCCCAACATCCCTGGCACACTTAATATACAACACTCTTCAACCTTTAAACCAAGCAGAGATTCATCTCCTTTCGCTCATGCTAGTATTTCACCCTTTTTCCTTTAATTGAGCAGACATAGTAGTAAGAGGAAAGCTGAAAACATGAATAAATAAAACTGTGTTGGCAGGGTTCACTAGCGGGACACCCAGCATTCAGTCAGCTTTGCTCTCCCTAGCAGGTCCCACACAACACACTGGGGATTACCGCCAAGTGTTTGTGAGGGCAGCAGAATAATATTATATAGCAATTTATGTTCTAACAGAAAGATCTGGAAAAGCAGCCAAATGGGCAGCAGTCATTCTGTAAGACATCACAGGAGCACTGTTTGCCTGAAATTTTGCAAAGCTGACAACATCCTAGCTATGACTTTTTTAGACATAAGCAGACATCACGAGTGATGGTTGTGACTAAATGGCAGGGAACAACAAATGTCTTTTCCTATCACTGAAGCCGAGTAACACTGCTCAAGCACAGTTTCCCAGCCCAGCAGGGTAGAGCACATGCACAAACTGCAGCAGCACAAATAGAAATACTATATATGTGCTCCTAAGCACAGATAGGTTACAGGTGTGATTCACTGGAAAACAGGCAGCAGACCTAGGATTCTGAAAATTCATCTCCAAAAGGAACTGAATTTGCACTCCAAAGTGGTTTTCATCAGAATATGCTGCCAGTTTGTCTATGAGGCTGCTAGGGAGCCTGACCTTTCAAAGTTCACAGCCCCAAGAATGTTGTGCTGAGTAGATGTGCTAAAAATCAATCCTTCCAATGCTCCTGGCTCTGCAAAAGACTGCAGATCTCTCTTTGGGCCAGAGTCCTTACAGTCTGACAAGGAAGATCTCTGTTTCCAAGCTCCAGCTCCTGGGTCCACAGTCTGTAAACACAGGGCAGGGCAGGTATGCCTACCTCACACTGGCAGCAGATGCCCTTCTCCACCCCTCCTAGAACACAGATCCAAGCCATCTCATTTTTCTCAATTCTTAAAAATTTCCTCTGCAAAACACTGACCCATCTAAATTTAAAAATGATAATAAGCCTACCAGAGATCTACAGTGGGATATAGCTGTACTCTCTGAAGTTTCCTCGTACTGACCTTGAGATCTAATTTCAAGGAATGGCTTGTATCATACAACAGAGCCAGAGGCAGGGCCAGAGGCTCAGGATTAGCATTTGTAGAGCACAGCAGGATTTCAGGTGAGTTCCTATATGGTAGACCAAGCCTGCTCAAAGCCAAAAATATGATGACTGAAATCTCATTAAATGATTGCTGGGAGATTTGCAAGCTGGAATAGATTTGGTTTGCTGCTCCAGATGGTTTGTTTTCTAGAACATAATAAATTTCTATGGCTTATAGAATCAAAAAAGGGGAAGGAAAATTATTCGCCCAGTACCTATTTCCATCAGAATGGTCATTAAGGAGTTCAAGAAATCTTCTTCCAAATATAGTATCAGATAGCCACTTTAATACCTGCTTTTCTTTAAGTTCTGAACACTCCCCAGACTTTTCCAGACTGATTTTCTTTGTTGCGTTATCAGTGGGGAAACATGCAGGAAGAGCCCACAGCATCACAATATCCGAGTACAGTCTGAACACCAGTGGAAAGCATTTAAGGTAGACTAGCAGAGGTTTTATTATAGATTAAAACAGCCATTTTTTTCACCCCAACTAGAGCAAACATATCACAAAGAATACCAGCCTTGAAAAGAAAGCTTCTAATCCAGTAACACAGAATGACTATAGTAAGTAAATCAACTCTAGAGCAAAAGGATGTCAGAGCAAACCCAGTGTCATCTCCAAGTTTATATAAGTGACTCTCTAGAAAGAGACTTTCAGTATCCTCCCCCTCAGAGGGGCCACAAAACCCAGAAAGGCAAGCTTATAAAAAGTAAAGTTAACTCTGCAGGATACTTGGTAACATCCAGCATTGTTCAAGGCAAAAAAAAAAATCTCAGGGCACCACATTAAGCAAATAAACACTCTATTTCCCTGTAGTGTAAGACAAGGGAGTTGAGGGAGGAGTTGGGAAAAAAGAACATGGTATAATTGAGTTATATATTACATAATGAAGTTACCCAGCATATCTTAAGTACATAAGTGTGAAGCAGACTCATCTTCTATAAAAATATGGTAAATAAACTGAATACAGCCTACCCATGAATCAAATCATTACTACAGCAATTTGTGGGATAAAACAAACAGGTATCTTGGCAACATAAAAATACTTCACAGTTCTTTCCCCACAAAACAAGCCCTAACTAGCTTCCTCTTCTTTTCTGGCTATCTATGCAGCCCAGCATAAGTAATAAAGATTTCATTTAAAGTCCTATATTAACCTGGCTAATTAAGTGCTTTAGTCATAGAGAGATGACGCTTTTCCAAGTCAGCATTTTTCCCACCAGAACACTGGTAAGATCACTAGTAGCAAGATTCATAGGATATGTGAATTCAGAAGTAAATCAAACCCACCAACTCAACACAGGATTCATAGTTAACTATCTTCCCCCTCCTTTGTAAGCTGTCCGCATGGACTACAAAACCTTTGCATTCCTATGGAAAAGCTCCTGCATCTGGTACCACACATATCACATAATACATTTGAAAAATATTCCCTCCTAGTTTCTCACCAGAAGTACAGGTTACTATCAGCTTAACCCTGAATCTGTTTGCCTAGCTCCTATCACTTGTTCTGGGGATGACAGCAGCGTCCTTGTAGAGGTCTTTTCATCCTTTCGTTATGCAACCTTAATATTAGTTTAATGTTGCTTTCTCCTCTGGATTACAAACGCAAATCTCTAGACCCAGAATAACACCCTTCATCCCTCTTAAGAGAGAAAAGTGGTCCTAACAGGCTTGTACCCTACTTATTGGACCATTAATCTTGAAATATAATCAGCACACACAAAAGGAAAACAAACACCTTCAGCCATCAGGTGGGAAGATCAGAGAACAAAACAGACATTAGCATGAGTGCACTGCAGCACTGCTCATTTCTAGTTCATCCCAGCTTTTGAATGCTTGGCTGTAAAAATTCAGTAATGATCTCCTAACATTGTTTTACATATTTAATCTCCACTTTCAGACCAGTTAGCTGAATTCTTTTCCTTCTCAGTAAGCTTCTGTAGGTTACAACATCAAGTGGATACCCTTATCAAACTGTAGGTTTGTGTAAAGTGTTAGTTGCCCTTTCAGGATACAGACGACCTGTCAATTCCTATGCGTTGCAGTTTTTAGAAGGCAAAGACCCACCATGATATCCAGCTGCAGCACAGGCATCCCTGGCCATTTCTGGCTCCACGTTAATGTCAGTTAGTACCTGCCTCAGGAGAAATGTCAGAACTTACATGAAACCAAACCAAAAATGTTCATACCAGAATTTATATCATAGTTTGACATGGCCTTCTGGACAACACTAAAAAAACAGCAAAACCATCCTACAGAATCTTTGTGCCTAATCTGATGAAACTTATTAACCTTAGAAAACGCTCTTTAAAAAAACATTATTAAATGCTTCAGTTTCAACAGCAAAAACACTTAAACTGAAGTCAAAGAAAATGTATTTGAATAAAAAAAGGCACAACAAAAAAATTATTACATTTCTGAAGTATCCACATTAGCAGTTTTTTATTTTCAGAACTTGTTTAAAACATCACATGCAAGCTGTGGCCAAGATGCCTGTATATCAATTCACTGCAGTTTAAATACAATTGTACATGTGTAATCTATGTACATGAATAAATTCAGCCTCAACAGCATTCAAGTCTTTTCTACATAGGAAATTGTGACAAGTTTCTCAATTTCCTTCCTGAACTTGATGACCTGAGAGGCCTTTTCCAACCTAAATGATTCTGTGATTCCTGTTATGTTTACGCAATTTGATACAGGCAAACATGAGCAAGCTGTGCCATGTGCCAAGATGACTGGAAGCTATGGGGTATCATTGAAGTACTAAGCACAGGCTAGAAAACCATACTGAGAAGCGCAGTACAGCAGCTTAAGAGTCCCAGAGCTTTTGGCTGTTTCAACAAGGGCAAAGGAAGACCATGCCTCAGAAGGCCATATAGACATTGTCTCAGCAATCTTGACAGAGTAAGCCATACTCAATAGGACAAACAGCTAGAACCTTATATCATTCAGGTATTAGTTTTACTTCACACTACAAAAACCCAGGCAGCTTTGCCTAACACAGTATCTAGAAAAGGTTTCATAAAACCTAAACTAAGTACATGCTTCTATTGATACTTAGCAGTTTGTTATCAAAGATCTATTTTTAACTGCACAGTCATTCCCCTTGATAAGGTGGAGTTTAAAAGTCTCCTTTAAAAGTACTAGCTTAATCTGAACTTCTACTCATTTCTGTAAATGGCATGTTGCAGCATGAAAGACAAGAACACACTTTCTTCCGCACAAAAAGACAGAATACTGGCATTGAACCGTAACATATCCTACTGTATCAGTAATAAGGGAACACCTTCACTTTGAAAATATCAAAGCATGTGGTCTGTGTAATATCAACTATACAGAACGCATAAATGCTTAATATGCTCAAATGAATAAAAAGCTTCCAGCGGAAATTGCACATCATACTCGAATTTTTGCAGTCTCCCAGAAAACTCAACCAACCCTGCATAGAGTTGCTGTAGAACAGTTACTGTGACTTAATTATGAAGATTAATTTAGAGTCAAAATAAGTTTGACTTTTCAGTGTTGATGAAAAAATCATATCACACTTCTAATTATGCAAGAAAATGCCGAAATAGAGCATTCCAACAAGTTCCACTTGCCTGCGTTTACCATACAACCCAATGCAACCTTGCAATGCTTTCAACTGTGCAACAGATTTAAGAATTCAGTTCAGGTTATCACAGATAGTGATCCACTAAGGAACTGAAAGTGTGGAATTATGTAGCAAATTAGGACATCTTGTACTAACACTGCTAAAGAACATTTGAGTATTAATGCCATATCCCTATGGAACTACCACTTCCTAAAAGGCAAGCCACCAGAGAGGCACAGCAAAAAAAGACGCACCCTGCAGAAGATCACATACCAAGTTTTCCAAGACACTGCATGGACTAATGCTATTTATTCCAGAGGCACAGTTCCAGAAATTCAGTCCAGTTTAAATGCAGGAATAACATCTGGTAGATGCTCTATAAACATAAATGGAAAGCAGTTTTGTGTCTTCTCTCTAACATTTGAACAAATATTAATATACCTACTAGTAATAAGAACAGGAGACCAGGTGTGTATGAGAGGTCTGAAGTAACATTTTTCCTGCATTTACAAAGACCTACAAACATGCAAAACTGTGGAATACCTTAAAAACTGAATGAGAAAAAGGAGCCCGTGGCTCCCAGTAAAGCAAAGGGACGTTCCTGGCAGCTTCAGAAAGAGCTGGAAGGAAAGAACTTTCTCTGCCGAATTAATTCAAGCATCAAATATAATAAAATGTTGGCACCCTCCCTCCAACAAACAAAAACACCTCAACAGACCTGTGTTTATGGTATAAGACTAAAATATAACATACATTTCAGAGTAAAATCTGTGAGAATTAAACACTACCCTAACTTAGTAACCTTGAGTGTCAATAACAACATGTGAACTTTAACAAGAACTTTTGTTTTATTCTCAAAACTGACTAAACGGCTTAGCCTGTACTCCTTCCAAAAAATCCAATACTCAAAAGGTGAAGAAAACATGAGGATTAAGCTCTAATAAGATGGTATTTAGCAAATCCTAATTAACCATTTGTATTGTAAGCCTATGTTTAGTATGATTTGTTAATTAGAACAATGTTTCTTATCAAAATGTATCATTATGAGCACTTAAGTGATCAGAAATGGAAGCAGATATAAAGAATTACAGTTCCACCAAGCTACTGCATATTCACAGTGACTGTAAAAATTACTACATCAAAAAACAATCTACAAGGTCATATGAGACAGCTATCTTTATACCCCAGCAGCAGAAATGGGGGGGTGGAAAGCATTCTTTTTGTGCTATTCCATATCCAGAAAGACATAACCATGGTTAAAAGCTTTAGTGGTTTATGGCATTTCAAAGTGAAGAACAGTGACAATCCAGCACAGCCTAAAGGACAGGACCTGTGCCAGGAGTCCACTTCTATTTCTGTCTGTCACTGGTGGGCTGTGTGACCTTCGGTGGAGAGCTACACCTCTCTTCCTGGTCCACAGGGAAATAATTGCCATTTGCTGTGGCCCTAAGTGACTAACAAGAGGGCAGTAGGCACTGCTGTACCTTATAAAACAGCAAGGGCAGAACAAGGGTAAGCCACTAGGCCTACAGTTTTGTGTTGGGACCATGCAGCAATCTCCTTCAGCTAAGAATCAATAAAAATCTATGGCTTTTTTTTCTCAGAAGCCAGTAACAAAACCTACTTCTGACTCACCTGACCCATTCCTTGTCTTTTAAGCAGAGTAGAGTTGTGATGATAAACTGTAATTAGTTCTTCATTTATTCCATTTTTAACTGCTAAAACCCCAAAGAACAAGGTTTAATTCCAATCTTTCCCAGGTCATCACCAATAACATCTAGTAAATTTAATTTACAGAACCAAGTTCTGATCCTGCATAACTGAAACATTTCACAATCTATCCTAATTTAAAGACATAATCAAATAACCACAGATAAGAAATGAATACTTCAAATATTCAGTATGAAGAGAGATGGTCACGTTTACCATTATACTAGCCCACAAACATTTTAATTTAACACAATCTAATTTTCCAGAATAGGTTAGTGTTACCTTTAAAAAATAAAGCCCAACCTAAAAACCTGAGCTTGCTATACTTGGATCCACACCGAACTACAAAAACCCTATCATGTTTCTTGTCATCTGAAATCTTGCAGATCACTGTCAGCACTGATTAATGTAAAAACTGTACTTCACGACAATCATAAATGAGAACACATCCTAACGCTTTTCCACTATACCACATTTTAGCAAAGTAAAAAAAGAAAGCTTGAAGAATGTGATTTTAATTTCCCTCTCCGTTTTCCTTCAAAATATATCACTGTCAGCTTCCCAAGAACAGTACATTCTGGAAATATTTCAGCCATACTATTATGGTACAAAGCTGCCTCACTGACAAGGCACAAGGTAAACATTAAGTACATCAGAACAGATGTATTTGTATAGAAAATATGCATGGCAAAAACTGAAGCATACAATGACTAGTGGTTTTGCATGATCAACATTCATTCTAGTCATTGCAATTTTGTGCCTATATGCTTCCCTAGATACGTAGGATGCCAATATTCACCTTGGCCTAACCATTCTTTCATCAGATAAAAGACACAATGGAACTTCAGCCTATATGTTCACGAAGCATGGCTAATAACAACATCATTCTAGTTATAAATTATTACAACCTCATACTAAATACAGACCTGAAAATGTATATCAATAAATTTAGAGCCTGTTTTGAGAACAACTGCATTCATCTTTGAAAAACAGTAAGTTTCTCACAGCCTATCTAATTTGTTTTGAATTACTTGTCTTAAGATGGTCTAACAATCTCTTTCCTCCTAAATCTTCTTGACCATAAACTTGGTGTTTGTGTCCCTACCTTGGTAATTCACATCCACTGCAGTCAGCTCAACCCTCTGACATTCTCCTCTCCTACGCTAACAGATTTCAGAATTTTCCACCTATCTCTCAACCCAATCTCCCACCAGAGCCCACCTCTGGTTAGCATATCATGCTGCCATTCTGCCCCCTAGACATGAATTCATCTCCAAATTTTTCACCTTTTGTGCTACTCTGATGTTACTTACCACTGCTTGAATCTACAGATTCCCAATCCAAAACTAGTGTTTTTCAGATCTACTGCTGCCAAATGCAAGCTGGCTTCCATATTCTCACCCTAATCCATCATTTTTTCATCTCTCTTTGAACTTTTCACTCAACAGCCTTTGTCTCCTTTTCAATAGCAGGATTCTGGGTGTATCACAGATGTCTTGAATGTATATAAAACCTAAATCACTTCCTTGTCTGTACAAAAGTCCTCTGCATATTCATTTTTATTATTATGCCCTTATTCAGGTGCAAAGAAATGTTACAGTTTCATCTTTGAAACAACATCCAGATTGAGCTTAAAAAAAATTTACAATAGTCTTTTTAAATGGAGAAACAAAATGCAAAATACAGAACAAAATATGCTTTTTTTTAATCTCAACATAAGTTGGGTGGTAAGACCTTGCTCAAGGAACCCAGTCTGTCTAAATACAGAGGGGGTTTATACTAGCCTTGGATTCCATTGCATGCTACCAGTGTTATTATCTGCCAACAACTAAAAAACTATATTGATGATAAAAGAATTTATTCAATGCCAGTTGATACAGACAGGAATCTGGGATACACCAGATGAAACAGATACAGAACAACAGCTGCAGTATTAAGAGAGCTCCCTTCTCCCATTTTATGTAGTAAAAATCGGCACTTTTCAATGCAGATACACACATCAATTTGCAGTCTTCTGTCATTTACATATTTAATACCAGTTCTTCTTAAATTACATTGATATTAAAAATTAAATATACAAATTTATTTAGCATTAATTTACTACTTAAAAACAATTTTCAAGACAACCAATCTATATTTTATATCACACTTTCCTACAAAGACACAAAGAATACTTATTATGCTGTCATGTACCACTCGTGTCTAAAAAATGTCTTAAGATTTTACATTTTATAGTAAAGCCTGATTTGAAATCTTTGGGCTTTGGAATAAATTCTGAACTTGGCAGTCTTTATGACATAAGTCTTACCTTCATTTTCTTATAGATAACTAAACCATATGTCATCATTCAAGTCCTAAAAATTTCCATAGGATCATGGTTTCTAGCCTGTCAATGCAAGTTGCTATGGCAACAACCACAATGCCTGCAAAAGCTCCAACCTTATTTGATAAATAAAATGGAAAAAAAAATTCACAAGAGACTATGATGAAAAACACTGAACGGCAGCCCTCATGAAAAAAAGAGATCCCAAATGACTATCTCTTCTACCCCATTTAACAACATCTGGGCTGGCAAAAAAAGCCCCCAGCTCAATGTAACACCTTATGTCATTATGTTTTAGAAATGCTATGACTCTGCCTTTCTTATGACTTTAGTATTCTTTGGATTACAGAAAGGTAAAAGACTGAAAATAAGCTCTTTAGTATTTAAGGGTAATGGGTGTTACCTATGCAGAGCAGCAGCAGAGAACAGGCCTATAAAATACAGTAGGGAAAAAGGCAGTGAAGAAAAAGATGGATTCTTCTCTAACAGTCTAAAAATAGGTTCGCTTCAAATGAAGCATGTATCTACAGAACAAACAGCTCCATCTAGAGGTTAAAAAGCAAGGGACACTAAAGCAAGATTACAGGTAAAAGCTTCTTACGAGTTCTTAAAAAATATGTTAAAAAGGTCTGCAAGATCTCCCAATCAGAATTAAAAATGGGCTTCCAAATACATTTTCATATAAAAGAATCTAAATCTATTTGAGAATCTAAAAGTTTTTCATTAAAATCAAACTGAAGACAAATCTTGAAATGAAAATACCCACGATCAAAACCTGCTTATTCATACCTTAAGCTTCCTGCACTTCAGTGAAATTCACGCTGAAGCCCAAGCGTCAGGGAAGTCAGTAAATTTTGCCAGTTTTCAGTGTGACCAAGGTTTCACCGCCACAGAATGCAAGTCAAAGAAGTCAGTCTTCCAGCACCACTTCAACAACATACGGCCACGTTCAACATTAATGAATGGTCCAACAAGGACTAAAACTTCTTGCAAGTACAATGCTTTTTAGGTCCTAAGTCTTCAAAGTTGCCTATCTATAATTTTCCACTCATTTCTGCAAGAGTCAGAATGCCTCCACTACATTGCTATATGCTCCACAGCAAACTCTTCAAAGTAATTTTCAATTATAATCATAATCAATATCATCATTTTATGTGTGCAGGGAAACAATTGCTTTCACGTTTTAGGACAAAATCCAGGCCTCAGCACACTGCTTGAGCAACTACACCAGGCACAGGTAAAAGGTCAGTTATTTTTCCTGGCAGGATGGCAAAGAATCAAACCTGCAGCATTCTTGACCGGCTGCAGTAGCAAACTTTTGTGCTGCATCTGCAGCAGTAGATACGAACCCTCTGGCTGCCTTCCTGCCCCTTATCCCTCAGTTCTAACACAGTAAAGTTGTATTCAACTACCCAAGACCCTAAAGATCATATGTTACTGGCCAATTGATTTTCCAAGTAGATCATATCTAACATGCTCTCACTTCACCAGAGAGCTTCAAGTGTAAGTGGGCAGTCATACCTACAACTCTTCTGCTTTCAGCCTTATTTTCTCCACTTTATACTAGTTCTCATCACTCTCCATCTAAACTCTTATATGCATTACAATCATGCTTAATACAGATCACTAGGACTGTCCTCATAATTTCTTCCAGATTACATTTTACCCTGCAGTCTGCATTAAAAAAAATTTTTTTAAAGATAAAAACAATCACATAAAGGTATTGTTCCTTGAGCCCATACTGGATGCCACCCAGCTGTGCCTCACAATACAAGTAGTGATACAAAACAGAGTATAAAGGGTCACAAAATCAAGGGCAAAGGACTGCTACTGGAAAACCGTTGGCTGAGGTCTGCCGCATTACTGCTCCAGAACAAAGGCATGTGTTGTTATTCACTCCATGCTTCTGGTAATGTTGAATTGCATCATGGTGGTTTTCCCACAATTTTTCAGTTTCCCTATCTTTATCCTCTTCTTAAGCCCTTATCCCTCTTTTCTACCCTTCCATCTTGCTTTCTCCACTGTACATCCTTATGGTACCCCTACTGTCTTTTGTCTGTGTTCTTGACTCTATTTAGCACCATGAAAAGATAAACATTGTTTACGATAGATCAAAACAAGCCCTCCACCTGCCTCTTAAAAGTACTAACATTAACAAGCCACAACCAATAAAACAACTGACAAATCATTTTATTACCATTAATACATGATTTTTAAAAGTCCAAGTGCTGCACCTCTGAAATTCAGGCTAATTTGTGCCTTCAATTTGGAAACATATACAAGTGTGAGAATACCTGTCCAAAAGACGCTGCACAAACTATTCTTAAGACATTTCTACAAGGTGAAACATTGTTCCAATATTTGAAATAGCACTCGCCAGGAGACTTTTTTGAAATATCTTATAACACTGATTGATGTACTGTATTTCTCTGAAAAGTGTTCAGTTTCCTCAGAGATCTTCTAAGTAGTGTCCTACACATACAGTCTCTTCTAGCATCCAGCAAATAGAAACCAGAGTTTCCACAGGAAGTTTGAGCCAGAATTTTCTCCTATTTATCACACTTTGAACACAAATGTATGTTTAGGATTACTGGTTCATATTAATTTGCTATAGCAGAAATCAGTCTTGTTTTGGTTTTACTTATAGCATTTTAAATGATCCTTGAATCTAGAACACAGTATTATGATTTCCTGGGAAGCACAACTGAGCATTACAAAGAATGCTACAAGGTCTGCAAAAATACTTCAAAAACTCAAATCTATTTTGATCTTTTATTAACATGTACTAACAGAGAGAAATAAGGGCCTTTCAAAGTATCCGTTCATATACAATAGCTCCCCTTTCATGTGCAAGTTCACCAATTTAATGCCAAAAATAAACTCACTACCTTTCTGATACATCAGACTCCACAGAGGAAGCAACAAAAAATGAACTGTTTCTCTGTCAGCATTCAACTCTAGGGTCTTCAGTTTAATAATCCATATCTCAATAAATACTTCAAAATCGGACTTCAACATTGTCACATTATTCCAATATCAGTGGAAAATATTGATTTCCAGCATGAAAAGAAGAAGCAGCAACTCAAACCAACTTTTTATTTGCTCTGAATATCAAACACAATGACATAAAAAGCTTCAACATGGGGGGTTTTTGGTCACAATACAGCTTGTTGACCCTACATAAAAGTACCTAACAATGAAAAATAATACCTTTTTTTTTCCTTTTGGAATAGACTGCATGCCAATACATCCTCAAGAACAAGCCTAGTTGTGTTAGTCTGATTTTGAGGCTACCCTCTGAGATCCTCTATTACAAACTTTCTGATGTTCAGGTAAGCACGGTTTTCTTTAAATTCCATCAATACAGACAACAGGGAAGGCGAAAGTATGGAAGCAAACACTGCATTCTGCAGCATTCCTAATTCATTCCAAAAAAAGGAACTAAGCTGTGCTTCTGCCTAAATCTGCTTAATCAGAATAAATTGACTAGAAATTTTTAAATTTAGTAGTATTTCAACAAATAGAAACTAAATCCTTCATTTTCAGTACTCTAAGTTAACTAAACAGATGGTATCAAGATACTAAATCTGCCAAATATTTAGATCAGGCTATTCACAAAAATCTTCCAGAAAGTAGGTATAAACTTGACTTAGGAAAAAAAGAACTGATGTTTCCCTGGCTTTGCAAACATTTTACAGGCCAAACTAATGTTTAGCTCAAGACCAAAGAAAATAATTACTACAAATACTTCTGTCACATTAGATAATCATATGTAAATCCCTTTACCAGAAGTGTAGTACTATTTTTCATACTATTTTCTCCCTCCCTATTTATCCAAGTTCTGTTTTGAAGCAATTTCTGTCAGGAAGTGTTGACAGAATTTGCACTACCAAATGCCCATCTTTAATAAAGCCTACAAAGGAAAGTTTTACTCACTCATTTTTCATTATGAGAACAAACCACTAAAGGATTTTTTAAAAGTCCTAACAATCTCCCTATATACATTAAAAAAACCTGATAGCTGGAAGTAACATAATCTGGCTTTGTGTTTCGCCAGAAATCATTTCCTCAGCATGACAGCGTTAATCTTTCAGAAACTGGCAATTCCATAAGGAAACATATCTGTTCTTTTAAAGACATCAAAATATTTTGACATTTCTTTCCAGATGGTAGAGACTACAGGTCTTTGATGAAATGTGCACTTCTGTATTAACTTTTCTAAATCAGGAAAAAAGTCATATTTAAAACCAGTTTCCTTTAAATTTATTTAAGTATAAGCTAAGCATGCATTTCAAGTTGTTCTTCAGACTGTTTCTTAACAGAGAAGTTCTGAAGAATTAAAAACCAGATTTTTGCTCATGTGTAAGAATAAAGGCTTTTCTTACTCTCACAGGAAAACACTATGTCAAGGAAATACTCTGGAAAACTGTATGACACTGGAAATCAAAACCAGCTGATACTACACACTACCTTTAAAGCTTAAAGACTTTTTTACAGCCTAAAATAAACATATCTCCTCAAAGATGGTTTACAAAGGCTTGAAGGGATAGGACTAGGGGCAATGGGTATAAACTGGAGAGGGGCAGATTTAGGCTAGACATAAGGAAGAATTTCTTCACCATGAGGATGGTGAGGCACTGGCACAGGTTGCCAATGGAAGCTGTGGCTGCCCCACCCCTGGAGGTGTTAAAGGCCAGGTTGGACAGGGCCTTAGGCGGCCTGATAGAGTGGGAAATGTCCCTGCCCACAGCACAGGGCTTGGAACTATATGATCTTCACGGTCCCCTCCAATGCAAACTATCCTATGATACTACGATTCTAAAACTAAAACTGAGTACTATCACTTTGCTGACAAATCAATCTACTTGTCATGCCGGATTAAAAACGCTTCTGTAAATTACTTTAGTAAAATTTAAAAACCACAAAAATACTTACATTGCATTTACTTTATCTTCTGGGCCCTGCACTTGGCCTGTTACAGTTCCTTGACTGGTATTTTTAACCCAGCCAACCACTCCTAATTTCCTAGCTTGCTCTTCTGTGTACTGATTTGAAAAAGAATGAAAAAGGACAATCAGTGTCATCACATATATGACATGAACACCACTTAAAACCCCACTTACATTTTCACAGCTTTAAGATGTATACTTAAAGAAAAAATCCTCAGATGATGCTTACACTCAGGCATTACGATATTTCTGTCAGCTCTGAAGTTGCAGCAGGCACAGCCAACTTTTGAACAAGAATGAGATTTTACATATATATAATAAATGCATTAATTAAGTCCCACTTCCATTATCACAGCTTTTAATACTTTTCTTCAAAAGAACTATAGATATGATGGCTCCCACCAAGACATTACACTGCTCAAAGTAATTTTCTTCTTTGCTTTACGGTTTCAGTGTGCACAGAAATCTTCTGATGGCGTGAGGTTTTTTCTTTCACAGCAAGGCCAAAGACTTGCTAACCTTATTTTAGGAACTCTTAACACAATTTTAATCACAAAGGACCCTACTAATCCTATGTCATTCCCCTTGTACCTACTCTATTCCTTTCCACTGCTCATATCCCCGCTCATTTGTCTCTTCAACATCCATAGTGTGTAAACTCATTGAATTTACTACGAGCACCAACTTCACAGTTTTTCTCCAGTCTCATTTCAAATCCTTTCCACCTGACTTTCACCTCTTAAATTCTACCCCCAGCTGCTGCATTACTACTAACAAACAACTAAGGTCATAATCTAATTATACTGTTTTTCTAATATTTTTGCAATACTACAACATATTACAGCTTCCCAGCTAGTCACTTCTTGTGATGAAATCAGCAGCTTAGAAGTAACCTATTTTTGAGGTGTCTGGGTTTTTTAAAAGCTTTCTCAGTTTCAGTCTTTCATGTACATATGAGATATATCCATGATTTTCATAACTTGTCTCTGAACACTGAAATTGCAAGGAGCAGAAAGCATATTTTGCAGAAATCCACTCAATTTTTGTTCCACGTAGGACAACAACAACACTGTTAGCCAATACACAGTATTCCATTAATAGCAAATTTATTTACATTAAAGGTAACTGTTTTGCTTCTTGCATGTTTAGCAAAGACATGTAAGACTAAATGGCTACACAATATCATACTGATGGCTTTAACAATAGGATCTAAGTTTTCAACACATTTTGATAAGAAATAGCCACCAGTACAGAGATATTAAGTGTGCATACTGCATTATCAGCCTCTTTAGACACTTATCCTAATGCCAACAGCCAAACTTCAGGTCAGTATGGCTACATTCCAAAAGACAAAATCTGGGGGTAATCTAGGCAATGAAAAAGCATTCCTAGCAATGAATAGTATTTTTCAAGTTGATTATGAGCAGCTCCTCCAAACTAATTTGTTAAAAATGATGGGAATGCAGCTGACAACCTAGTTCTCAGGACTGGCACTGTGCTGTGTATTCACAAGGCTCCACATCAGCTCAAAACAAGGCAGAGCAAGCTTGCACCTACCCTCTACATAATGCACAGGCATACACCTTCCACCTGACAGAATAATTAAATTCTAGACATACTCTACTTTAACCTTCTATCCACTTCAACTTTGCACTATTTCACAATATAGATAAACCATGCATAAAAACTTTTAAGGTCTAGTATTAAGCATGGCCCTCTACTTTCAGGTTCTTGTTTCTTGGGTTTCTGTGAAATGCAAAACTACCTGCTGCATGTTCAGAGCTGGTGGAGATGTTTGGCTGGGATATGAGCTGCAGACCACATGTTAGTACCACGCTGTTACAAGTTAAAATAATAAGCTTCTTTAAATAACGGTACTAAAGGTCCAACACAAAAAACCACAAAACTACAAGTGCCCTCTCTTCACTGCAAGCATCAGTCAACAACTGAAAATTTTCCATCACAGATTTCTTCAGTTTCACAAGAAACTTCATGTTAACTCGCTGTTATCTCTCACACACCAGTATTTGCTGACCAAAGGTAAACGTCTCTGTTTGAACATGTGTCCACTCGTATGGCGTGAGGTGATCGAGCAGTGCCTCGTCTCACTGTGACAGGTCAGAACATGACCATCTCTCTGTCTCTCCCCCCTACACTTGGTTCCTGAGCTACAGGGTTAGTCTCTTTTTAATTTTTTTTGTGTTGGACCTTGTAGAACTGCCACTAAAAAACCAAACTGGAACACATTAGCAAAAGCTAATATCAAGATCTTCAGATTTAGTCTTTCTAAAGACTAACATGTTATGTTGTTCATGCAGCTGTTGTATCACAAGTAATCCAAACAGAATCATTAGATGCTATACAAACAAACACCACACTGATAAGCTTTTAAAAATCCATTTTAATATAACAGTAATATAAAGCAATTCTTTTTCCTCCTTTTAAATCTACTTGCAATACTTAATTGACTAACCTCAAAGTTAGTTGACTAACTTTGACTAAAATTGACTAGCTCAAAGATCAGGATGGATATATTTATGCTCTACAGACCTGCTGCCATATATTTTTAGCACTAGAAACACTATACTGTAAAGTAGAACTGGTAAATCAGATGTTGCCTTACCATCCTGAAACAAACACCTAGAAAAAAAAAGAAAGAGATATTGAAATAATTTGAAATAATACCATTTCTAGCATTTTCACTTAATATGAAGTTGTAGTGAACTGTATACAAGCCATCTGTGGTCTTTTCTTACAGAAATAGGAGCAGTCACAAAATTTTAACATTGGGCAATCAATAAAATTCAGGTACAAGCTGGCCTTGAGCCTTCCCTTCAGCAAATGATTGTTTTCATTAGCATAGGATCATAGAATGAGTGAGTGGTTTGGGTTGGAAGGGACCCTTAAAAGTCATCTAGTCCAAGACCCTACAATAAGCAGGGACATCTTCAATTTGATCAGCTTCCTTGGAGCCCCATCCAGCCTTACACTGAACATGAGCCAGCCAACTGATCATGAGACAGCAGTGTGCCCAGGTGGCCAAGAAGGCCAATGACATCCTGGCTTGGATCAGAAACAGTGTGACCAGCAGGTCCAGGGAGGTTATTCTCCCTCTGTACTCATCACTGGTGAGACGGCTCCTCGAATCCTGCGTTCAGTTCTGGGCCCCTCAGCACAAGAAGGATGTTGAGGCTCTGGAGTGAGTCCACAGAAGAGCAATGAAGCTGGTGAAGGGGCTGGAGAACAGGCCTTATGAGGAACAGCTGAGAGAGCTGGGGTTGTTTAGCCTGGAGGAGGCTGACAGGAGACCTCATTGATCTCTACAACTACCTGAAGGGAGGTTGTAGGGAGGAGGGTAATGGCCTCTTCTCCAAAGTGACAGGGGACAGGACAAGAGGAAATGGCCTCAAGCTCCGCCAGGGGAGATATAGGCTAAACATTAGGAAAAAATTTTTCACAGAAAGGGTCACTGGGTACTGGAACAGGCTACCCAGGGAGGTGGTTGATTCACCTTCCCTGGAGATGTTTAAGCACAGGTGGACAAGGTGCTGAGGAGCATGGTTTAGTGTTTGATAGGAATGGTTGGACTCGATGATCTGGTGGGTCTCTTCCAACCTGGTTGTTCTATGGTTCTATGATTTCAAGGCATGGGGTATACAACACCTCTCTGGGCAACCTGTTCCAGTGTTTCACCACCCTCAGAAAAAAAAATTTAATTTTCTTAATACCTAATATAAGTCTCTCCTCTTCCAGCTTAAAAACATTATCCCTTCTCCTAATGTTACAGGCCCATCTTTCTTATAAGCCCCTTTAAGTACTGAAAGGCTGCAATAAGGTCTCCTTGGAGTCACCTCTTCTTCCAACAGCGCAACCCTAACTCTCTCAGCCTCTCTTGGTAGGGGAGGTGTTCCAAGACTTTGATCATTTTAGTGGTCTCCTCTGGACCAGCTCCAACAGGTCTATGTCCTTCCTGTGCTGAGGGTTCCAGAGCTGGATGCAGTATTCCAGGTGTCAAGTGGATTGAGCTTTATTTAATGAAGGTTCTGTAGCGTGGAAATTGCCTTTCAACTTATTTTTCACCTTCAGGTATTGCTGCCAGCCCAGGGATGGGGCCATTCCAATGCAACAGCTCTGACAGAAGAGAGGCGCAGAAACAGGGGTAGTAGGAAGTTCTCCTGACAGAACAGCTGGTGCTCTCCAAGGAAGAGCATGGTAAGCTTTACAGTGGGGGTGTATTATAGAGTGGTTTGGGTTGGAAGGGACCTTAAAGTCCACCCAGTACCAAGCTCCCTGCCATGGGCAGGGACATCCCACTGGATCAGTGTGCTCAGAGACTGATTCAAACTAGTCCTGGACACCTCTAGGGATGGGGCAACCACAACTTCCCTGGGCAATCTGTGCCAGTGCCTCACCACCCTCATAGTGAAGCAATCCTNTCTTCCAACAGAGCAACCCTAACTCTCTCAGCCTCTCTTGGTAGGGGAGGTGTTCCAAGACTTTGATCATTTTAGTGGTCTCCTCTGGACCAGCTCCAACAGGTCTATGTCCTTCCTGTGCTGAGGGTTCCAGAGCTGGACGCAGTATTCCAGGTGTCAAGTGGATCGAGCTTTATTTAATGAAGGTTCTGTAGCGTGGAAATTGCCTTTCAACTTATTTTTCACCTTCAGGTATTGCTGCCAGCCCAGGGATGGGGCCATTCCAATGCAACAGCTCTGACAGAAGAGAGGCGCAGAAACAGGGGTAGTAGGAAGTTCTCCTGACAGAACAGCTGGTGCTCTCCAAGGAAGAGCATGGTAAGCTTTACAGTGGGGGTGTATTATAGAGTGGTTTGGGTTGGAAGGGACCTTAAAGTCCACCCAGTACCAAGCCCCCTGCCATGGGCAGGGACATCCCACTGGATCAGTGTGCTCAGAGACTGATTCAAACTAGTCCTGGACACCTCTAGGCATGGGGCAACCACAACTTCCCTGGGCAATCTGTGCCAGTGCCTCACCACCCTCACAGTGAAGCAATCCTTCCTTATGTCTACTCTAAATCTGCCCCTCTACAGTTTACACCCACTCGTCCTCGTCCTATCACTACAAGTCTTTGTAAACAGTCCCTTCCCAGCTTTCCTGTAGCCCCTTCAGGTACTGGAAGGTCGCTATAAGGTCTCCTCGGAGCCTTCTCTTCTCCAAGCTGAACAAGCCCAACTCTCTCAGCCTGTCCTCGCAGGGGAGGTGCTCCAGCCCTCTGACCAGCTACGTGGCCTCCTCTGCACCCTCTCCAACAGCTCCACACCCTTCTCATACTGGGGATTCCAGAACCGGACACAATATTCAGCCCTTCCCTCCGTTCCCGTCGGGGAGGAGGCAGCGACCGCTCCCGTTGCCCCTCACATTCCCCCCTTACACACACACACCCGCTCAGGCCCGTCTGTACCTTGCACTCGCCCAAACACTTCGTAATCCACCGACTTGAGCGCGCCGGAGGCTTTCGCCAGGGCGGCCATGGCGGGGGAGGCGCCGCGGGGCGCGCGGACGGGAACGCGCGAGACCCAAGATTCCCGCGGGCGCGGCCGCCTCGCGCCCTTCTGGGCTGGGGCGGGGGGGGGTAATAGAGACTGGCACCCCGGGATGGGGGCGGGAGCGGTACCGAAAATGCCGGCAAATAAACTCTCTAAGACTCGTTTTGGAAAGCAAGCGTCCTTTATCGGGCCTGGGCCACATGAGGGAGTGATCTCCCATCAATTGTGTGCAGCGAGACAAGAGCTGGGGACAGAATGTATTTCCCACGTACATGCATATTTATAAAGTTTCCCAGGAATCTTTTACATATTCTATTACTCTCCAAGGTCTAATTTTAATGCTGTTATGAACTTCGCAGCTGTCAAAACTCTTGCTGATTTGGAGCTGGCTCCAGCTCTCTGCTTGACTGACACACGGAATCAAGACTCCGTAACTTATAAAGTAGGTATGTTTATTCAGCACTGAGACGCACAGGAGAATTATTTCTCAAAAACAACATGAGTGCCCATCGTGGCAACTAGTCTTGGCTTTATACAGTAAACTGTTAAATATTTCCAAAAGCGCCTATATATGTTCATAACCTTTCCCCACTTACAATGAGTTTGAGAAGAGTCTTCTTCCTGTTTTGTGCCTGTGTAGGATTTTCTCAGGGATGGAGTAAGTTGTCTTAACTTCCTTAACAAAGCCCCATATCATGACCTTGCCTTTGAGACAGACAAAAACTCCGAACACAGGTGATTCCAGAAGACACATCTGTTCAGCACAGAACACACTGAACACAAGGTGTTATAGCCTCCAAAGAATGAGTGGTGTCTGGAAAAACGCTGTCTAAAAGAAAACGTGCTGACAGAGAAATAAAATATGCAATCTGAGGGGCATTTAGACTAGACATAAGGAGGAAGAATTTATTCACCAGGAGTGGTGAGGCACTGGCACAGGTTGCCCAGGGAAGCTGAGGCTGCCCCATCCCCGGAGGTGTTCAAGGCCAGGCTGGATGGGGCCTTGGGCGGCCTGATCCAGTGGGAGGTGTCCCTGCCCATGGTAGGGGGATTGGAACTGGGTGGGCTTTAAGGTCCATTCCAAACCAAATTACTCTATGATTCTGTCTAACTTTCAAAAAACACAATTGGTTAGACAAAACATCCACTTAAATAAAAATATTACACTTTTTTTAATAGTAACCCTGCATAACCCACACCCCAGTCACAGCTCTCCATACTTGAAGGACACAGCCCCTCTGTCCTTCTCCCACAAAGCCTGCACCTTGCAGCCAGCACTGTGCAGTGATGCACTTACAGCCCTCAGTAAAGGCATTGTTACCTTACTTTTGTCATCAGAAGCACACTGAGGACAGCAAGCACTCTTCAGTTTTGAGGCCCTCACTACATGAAGGGCATTGAGTGCCTGGACTGGGTCGTGGAATCATAGATGGAATCATAGAATAGTTTGGGTTAGAAGGGACCTTAAAGCCCATCCATTTCCAGCCTCCCTGCCATGGGCAGGGACACCTGCCACTGAATCCAGTTGCTTAAAGCCCCATCCAACCTGGCCTTGAACACCTTCAGGGATGGGGCAGCCACGACTTCTCTGGGCAGCCTGTGCCAGTGCCTCACCACTCTCTTCATGAAGAATATCTTCCTAGTTCCTAACCCAGATCTTCCTCCTTCCAATTTAAAGCCATTCCCCCTTCATTCTATCACTACATGCCCTTGTAAAAAGTCCCTCCTCAGCTTTCTTGTATGCTCTCTTCAGGTACTGGAAGGCTGCTTTAAAGTCTCCTAGGAGCCTTCCCTTCTCCAGGATGAACAATACCAACTCTCCCAGCCAGTCCTCTCCCAGCCCTCAGATCATCTTTGTAGCCCTCTTCTGTTCCAACAGCTCCATATCCTTCTTATGTTGGGGTTTCCAGAACTGGACACAGTACTCCAGCTGGGGCTCACAAAAACAGAACAGAGGGGCAGAATCACCTCCCTCAGAGGTTTATATGCCCAACTGGGTTTCTTACGCCAAGCATCCCAATACAGGTAACTGGCATTGGCCTCATTCAGGGATTTGCAAGAATCGCTGTAACAACAACAAAAAAAAGTGCCATCAATGGTGGTACTGAGGTAATTTTGACCAATAAACTGGAAAGTTAAGTGGTTGAGGCTTAAACATACAACCCCCCACCCAAATTTACTTTGGGCATCCCTCCCCAGCAAGGCTGTGTGACTAACACTTATCACATCTCCACATAACTTAGGCTTTCATGCACAATTTAAAAAAGCTTATTTTTCAAACACCAAAGCTGTCAAGGGGCTGGACTCCTCAGCTGGAGCAGTGAGCCTTGGAGACAGAAAGCTCACCTCACACTAGCTGTTCACCAGACCTTTAGCGATCATACAATCATAGAATCATCAGGTTGGAAAAGACCCACTGGATCATCAAGTCCAATCAATATGTATTAGTGCTCATGTTTTCATTAGTAAGCCTTTCCAGAAGCATTTGCATGTAATTTCTTTTATGTAGGTGCTACATGTGCAAATATACAGTCCAGAAACTGGTTGTTTAGTAGGCTGAGTAGCCAACTAAATACCACAAAGATTTTCCATGTTTGCTTGTAGTTTGACTCCCTCCCACATTTGCTTTTTCTAAAAAAAAAATGTGTTTTCAGGCAGAATTCTATACTAGAAACAACATTTAATCAGCCTCAGAAGATGAGCTCAGCCTTCTCTTACTCACCAAGACACAAAGCCAAGTTAACTGTGACTTTACAATAAAAATCAAAATAATCATTTAATTGCTCTCCATATTAGGCAACTCCCTCCCACACACCACTTCGTGTCCTAAAAATAATGCAGCATAACCCAAGTTGTTTACAAGTTTGGATATCAAGACTAGAAGGAAGTTAAGAATAGATATAGAAAAAAAAAAAGAAATTACCTTTCCAAAACACATCAAGTAACAAAAGAAGTTACCATTCGATTCAGTACCAAACGAAACTAGTTACATAGAATTAGAAAACTTTCAGTATCACAAGGAATGGGAACATAACAGACATCATTTCATCATTGGCTTTAACTACATAACATTAAATCAAAGCCCTGTTTTTCAAAGGGGTCATTCATTTTGCTAGTGTGGAATCAGCACCATTTTGTATTTTAAAAGGATGATTCTATAGAAAGAGGAACAGGATACAGCACAGACTGAAAATCTTCTGTCATTTGCTGCCATCTATCAGCAGTAAAGAGCAAGACAGGTTAAAAATTGGTTTACAATAGGAGCCTATTTACAGTATAAAGCATTTTAACTCAAGCCTGGAAACCAGAGCTCGTTCTGCTACTGATTACACTTTGGTATCTGTACATTCCAGTATGGGCAATGGCAACATTTGTTTTATCAAGATGGGAACCCATCCCTGCTGCTGTCCTTGAGAGCTTCCTGGCTCAGAGATACTCTCATCTTCCTACTGCTATTGCCTTTTTTTTCAGAAAACTCAGTTTAAGATATATTTTTTTAATGTGCTATAAAGGTATCTTGCCACTCTTTCCCTAAATGAGCCTGAGTTTCAACTTAGTTCATGAGAAGTAGCAGAGATACCATACAAAGCCTGAAGAAATCCTGAAGATGATAAATGAAACACCTAATATTTTACAGTGCAAGTAATGAATATCAGAAATCAAAACAGTATTCAAATATCTCACTTAGCAAGAGAGCTTTACTATACACTGTCAAGAAATGTAGACAGTCTGTATGAAGTCAATGAGGTTCTGTAATTCCACCCCACACCCTTTCAGCTACTCACTCTAAGGCAGTGATGTTGGCCTAAGAATATCATCTGATTGCACTTCCTAAACCTACAGTCAATTGTAAAAAATGCTAAACACCTACATCTGCTAAAGCTTAAGATATATTCCTTGATTACACTGCAGAGGAATGCAAATGACTATTAACATTTCCTGCAACAAATAAATTGTTGTACCTTTAGAATGAGCTTGAGGAAGAACAGAAAATACAATGTCATAACACCTGCAGGTCATCTGGGGATAAATACAGAGTCTTTCATACTGCTGCCAGTTCAGCTGTTAGCACATGTTGGATTTAGTTTGCTACTCAGTAAGTAAGGGTGACCTTTCTTATAACTAAAACAAAGCAGCAACAGTCACAATTAGTATCAGAGTGAGAAATTCCAGCAGGCTGCAGTGGATTCCAGTGATGATCATTGTGGTGCCAGTTTTCACAGGTCTTTGCTATGCTCACAGCAGTTGCTGTTTTAAGATTCTTCTCTTATTTCACCATATTCATTGCACCTTTTCTTATCTGATCACTACTTACCTTTGTTAATTCAAATACACTTTTATTCCTCTGTCTGTTTTGGAAGGGATTGGTTTGTGTTCTCACTTCTGATATACAGATTGACTTTCACTCCCAGCATGGTGTCATCTAGGAACAACTATTATTGCAACTTAGACTTGGACAGAAGGGCTTCTTTAGTCTGAAAGGTGTTTTACTTGGCAAGTTTTTCACAGTTGGTGAAAACTCTAAGACAGATACATCTAGTGTTACCAATAGGTCATCTGCCTCTACTCTGAGCATTTAGCCTTTAAACATTCCTCCCAGTACTTACTTTAAATGCAGTAAAATTTTCCTATTAACCTGTTTTTAACCACAGCACAAATAAAGAATGTGGTTATTGGAAAACACCAAAAACCTGCAATGGTGTGATTGCAGCCAAACATCACAGAAGAGCACAAGCATGGCCATACAAGGAGCTGAGGGTGACTCTAACACTTAAGGGACACATCCCACAGTCCCTGAATAGGGCCAGAGGAAACAAGGAGTTACAGCAGGGTCCATCCAGAAAAGGGGGGGGAAAAAAGTGGACTGGAAACACAGCTACAACGTAGAAGTAGGAGACAAAGATAAAGACAGGACTGAAGACTGGTCTGCCCATGACCCGGAAGAAGCAAACATGCCCAACCCTGAGCTTAAATGGAGTTCCAAACGGAGAACCAAGAAACCTGTGGTTGGGTCTCAGGTGAGGCTGGTCAGGATCTTTTGGTGCCCTTGACACTGACCACTATCAATGAACATTTTTTGATAAAAGAATCTTTCATTAAGCTTTTTTTTGTTGTTGTTAAAGTTATTCTGAAAGTTGTAGCTCCATTATTTATGCTGTTTGTTCATCTCTGGGACAGAATTGATGGAAAAACATTAAAACCTTGTTTTCTTTCTCCTACTTTCCTTCTGTGGCTGTTACCTCATCACCATATATACCTGATGTTTTCCACTCCTAAAATTACTCTTTGGAGTTCACATGGTTGTCGTATCAGGCACATAACCTCCCACCTTGCTTTCTTAATTCATCCTTCAACCTGTAATTATATTGCTATTTTTCTGCACTATTTTAATTAATATGGCTCCTCCTCAGACCCATCCATGTTTGCATTTCTGCTCTCCTGCTACTGCTTTGTAGTTTCTTGCACAATCTATGAAGCATTAACATTCCTAACTTTTCTTTGGAGTTCACCACTCTCTCCTGGCCATAAACTTGCCAGCTGTATATACAATTTCTTCAGATTTTTTAATACTTGTGCAACTGTTTCATCTCTCTTAATCTGATTGAAACTATAAACCTAACTTGCTTGCGAACAGCCCACAGGTGATTTTAATAAGTGGCTTCCCAAAGGATACCAAAGCTCCTAGATTAAAGAAGCTACTGCCTATGTTGTTAGGCTATTGTTGTCATCTGGGGAGCACTGAATACCTAGGAAAAAGGTTAAAATATGTTTAAGCTTAGTTTCTATTTTCAAGCTGGTTTTTTTGGCGGGGGGGAGGGTGTTGGGTGAGATTTTTTTCCTGTTAAATGAAGTTTATATTAGTCTTTCTCTTACCTTTTAAAAAAACCTTTGCCCTTCCTTGGTGTTTACTTTTTTCAAGCAAAATGATAAATTTTCTTTTTTTTTTCCAGTAGTTTTCTCCTTTCTTTGTTCCTTTAAGCATTTTCTTCTTTGAAATTGCATTTACTCTTATTACTTCTTTTTTTTGCATAAAAATTAATAGGACTTTCAGTTTTACAGACCTTACTTCAAACTTGCACATGTTGGTTAGGGTCTTTATTTTGTAGTCCTTATTGCATGTCACCTAAATATACCAAAAATTATTTGAAGGCTTAATCCTGACCAAACGTGAAACAGGAGATGGCCTTACTTCATCCTTGCTTTTTCCTCTTTTTGTAGGTCACTGGTTATCAGTAACTGTCTTCTCTTAAGCATTAAAAATCAGATTTTGAAGCCTGAAGAACAATACTGGCACACAGTAAGATTCTTGAAGAGCCTTAGTCTGTTTTCTTCTGTATAAAATTGAAAGCAATAGCTTGTTGCAGAACTACTGAACATAAACCTTGTAATTGTGCAAAAATAAACACAAACCTTGTAATATTCCTTAAGACTTAGCATAAGACGAAGTGTTCCCAGCCTGTAAAGCTTTTGCTAATGCTATTACCAATAGCCACAAGTCAGCTTATTTAGAGAAATTAAAAATCAAGTGGAATGGGTGTAAATGTGTCAACCGAAGTAAAGATTATGGCTCTATATACCTTTCATATAATATATTCATATTCCATGAAGAGCTTAAGCACTCTGTAAAGGACCATAAAAAATAGGTTCCTGTTAAGAGACAGCATCTGGTTATAGGTTAACAACTGGGGTGGGGGGTGGGAAAAAAAGTAGCATTTGGCAAAAATGAAGTCTCATTTTGAAACAGAATGGGATAGGAGGAAACCTCTTTATCATGAGGCTAAAGAAAACAAGAATTTCTTTGTACCGTGGAACTACAAAACTTGAAATTCAAGCATATAAATTTCATTATATCTTTGAGGATTATCTACCTGGATACTTATGTTGCAATCACTACTTGAGTAAAAAGTTTAATAGAGTGGTTGAAACCAGTCCTGCATTCAGTTTTGAAAGAGGACGTGAGTATGCTTCTGGGGGGGAAAAAAATTGTTGAGGTAATAATGCATGGACAAAAAAACCCACCCCAATGCTAAAAAAATATTTTCTCGGTGGCTGCCTGTTATATATTAAGCTACATTATGTCCATAGCACAGGCAGGTGACCTGGTTACAACACTTGTCTCTTGATCCATTTATAATGCAAGATCGAAATCCAGCAATCTGATTCCTGTGGGAGCACCCACACACCTGTGCAGAGGCCCACTTGGGCAAGCAGAGTGCTATGCAGAGGAAGGGTCATGCCTACACAGATCACATTACAGCACTGCAGCCAAACTTTGTGTGGATGTGACCTAAATGTGTCCCTCTCATGCTCTAAAATCATGGGCTGCTTATGGAAAATAATATGAGTTTTATAGTGAGAAATGCAAAATTGTGAAGCTGTTATTTTACTGAGGATAGGCCATATTGCGTAGATTTTGTGACTTTATGCTTTTTCAAACAGTTTTTTTGAGAGTCTACATGTAGAACAACTGTATTCTTCTACAGCAAATTGTATGGAACATTTCTTGTTCTATTTAAAGCTCTAACTCACTACATCCTGATTTTCTTTAGGGCCTATGAAATATCTGTTCACAAGAAACACACTAAAATTTGTGGAAAGCATTGACTAAAATGCTGCCAATGGTTTTATTTTCTCTTATGCAACATGCTGAGGAGGATATGTGGTCTTTTAAGGCAGTTAGTTCTTTATTCTCTATTGAAATATGAGAAATTTAAACATTGACCTTCCCACAGCCACTAGAACAATAATGTCAGATTTGTGGAGGGTTTAGGGTTCCATAAAAGATCTAAGAAAACACAAAGGAGTGTGGGTTGCTAAAGGAATGGTTTAGAATAGAGGTGGGTTGACAGCTATTAAATTTTGCAGTTCTGTGAAACTATTTGATTCATTCTCATTAAGTGCATTAGCCCACTATTTCTTCTCAAAAGCAACAAAAAGAAACCCTAATTAGTATTTCAGAATCCTGAAATGTATTAGTGCAGCCTTTGTCATCAAGTATTTCAGTCAAGTCTCACTGAACTGGTTGACACTTCAATTATTGGAACTGGATAACTTCAAAAACTTTAAGTTACATTTGTGTGGAAATAAATAAAATGAGCTATCTGCTGTTATTGCAGAGATAGCTGAGAACCAGTGATGGCCAAACAACAGGTGTTGATGGAGTAGGGGGCCAGAGTAGCTTCTTAGATTTAGCAATGAATATTGTCATATGAATTCAGACATTCTCTGATAAAGTGAATAGTCCATTTCAAATATTTACTTTAAGTTCCCATAACACTGCCTCCTTAAATTGGTACATTGAGTTGTTCTGCTAGAAAATTAAATGGTAAGTTAGTAATAACAATGAAAACATGTTGATATGCTCATGTTGCTAAGATAGAAAGAAAGAAAGCATGAAAGTCATAGAATCATAGAGTAGTTTGGGTTAGCCTTCCTTAAAGATCATCTAGTTCCACACCCCCTGCCATGGGCAGCGACACCTCCCACTAGATCAGGATGCCCAGTGCCCCATCCAACCTGGCCTTGAACACCTCCAGGGATGGGGCAGCCACAACTTCCCTGGGCAACCTGTTCCAGTACCTCACCACTGTAATAGTCAAGAAATTCTTCCTTCTAAATTCTTCCAGTCTAAATCTGCCCCTCTTCAGTTTATAACCTTTGCCTCTAGCCCTATCAGTACAAGCCTTTGTAAACAGTCCCTCCTCAACTTTCTTGTAACCCTCTTCAAGTACTGGAAGGCCGCTATAAGGTCTCCTTAGAGCCTTCTCTTCTCCAGGCTGAACAAGCCCAACTGTCTCAACCTGTACTCACATGGGAGGTGCTCCAGCCCTCTGATCATCCTTGTATCCTCCTCTGGACCATTCCAACAGCTCCATATCCTTCTTATGTTGAGGATTCCAGAACTGGACACAATACTCCAGGTGAGGTCTCACAAGAGAGAATAGAGGGGCAGAATCAGCTCCCTTGCCCTGCTGGTCACGCAGCTTCTGATGCAGCCCAGTATATGGTTGGCTTTCTGGAGTGTGAGTGCACGCTGCTGGCTCATATTGAGCTTCTCATCAACCAGTGCCCCCAAGTCCTTCCCTGCAGGGCAGCCCACCATCACATCATCCCCTATCCTGTATCAAGACTGTGGATTGCCCTGACCAAGGTGTACGACCTTGTGAGAACCTCAAGATGTTCTGTTGCCTCTGAAAGGTGGGCTGAAAGCTCTAGAAACATGTACCACATTATCTAGATGCAGCAGATAAGACCTAGAGTGAACCAAAAAGTAATGAAGTAGACCTCTGCATCAGGGCCTTCTGTGCCCTTTCTTTCGTCCTAACCAAACAGAGTTTATGCATAGATAAAAATGTTGCCGCTGTCAGACCCAAACTTCCACCCTTCTTATACTACCTTGAACCCTATTCCCCATCCAACCTCATAAAAGCATTAATAGTTCTGATAAAGTGGGAGAAATCTGCACAATTTTTGTAGCAAGAATTTATGTTTCAAATCAACCTGAATGTTTTTGAGAAGTGAGTGATTCTATGGAAAGGGGTGATCTGGTTGATAGAGAGTTCCTGGAGTGTTAGAAAGCTTTTGGCATTAGATTATTCTGGGTGGTAAAAGCAAGTGCTGCTACAAAGAGCTACAGAAGAATCTAATTACATTAAATGACAGAGCATTAAATAGTCAGACTAAACGAAGTGGTTTTACCACTATGAGCAGAGCAAATGCACACCAAACAGTGTGCATGCAGTGGTTTCTGAACGAGCCATTTTTCACTCAAGAAAGAGATTCCTGAGTTAGGGCAAACACTTTTATGAGAAGATGAGTGTAATGCTCAGTGGCTGTCAAGAAAAACCCTCAGGAAAACATCATCAAGAAAGTGATAGAGAGCAAAACAGAAATACTGCCTGTACCAAATACACTGCTCTAGCCATTCCTCAACTCAAAAACAACAGAAAAGGTGACAGACAAAATTAGTTAGGATGATCTGAAGCCTGGAACAGCTCCATACAAAGAAAGACTAAATAGACTAATATTTCACTGTGTCTTCTTGAGAAGAAAGAATATTAGTCTGTCCAGGGAATGCCCCGTAAGTCTGTATGATCATAAATGGTGCATAGATTTCATTATTTCTCACATATGAGAACTCACAGGCATCAAACAAAATTAACAGGTATCAAGTTTATGACAAACAAAAGGGAACAAATCTTCATGCTGTGTATGAATCATAAATTGCAGAACACTGATGCCAAAATATAGTGAGCTTAAAAGGCAAATAAATGAGGGCATGAAAAACCAATTTAGCACTATGAAAAACAATGAAATACCCTGTGACTCAGAATGTCTGTCTGTGAGATGAAGAAAATGGAGAGTATGCAGAGGGGAAGTAAAATTGTACACATGACCTGTCTTTAGTTCTTCAATTTAGTCTTTTCACAGGAAACTGCTCTTGCATGTTTCCGCAGCAAGGACTGAGGCCAGTCTTAAAGAACCTGAAAGCTTTCCTGGAAAAAAAGTATTTGTGTGGAGTGAAAAGAGAAAAAAGGCACAATGCCTGGAAAACTAATGAGAAAATAGGTGAATAAATTTTAAAAAAAACCCAGTAAAACAAGGGAAAGAGAAGGGGAGAGATACTGAACAAAACAAACCTAATGGTACCAGCCACTCCCTGAAAAGCCCCTGGAGAGTTGGAGGATGCTATCCCATATTTTGTGCAGACGCATGATAGCATTAGTTACACAGGGCTAATGGTCTTAGCTGGTATGGCTGTTCTTGTAGCCTACAGGCCAAGTGCTGCAGCTGATATGATGCTCTAGAGGTGGTGTGCTCCACAGCTCAAGCATACCAAGCTATTGTATGCTCTGTTGGGATCTGAAGGTCATCTCTGGTTGGTAGGACCTGTTGTACCCTGACACTATCCCAAATTATCTTTCCTCCCAACTTCACATTTGGAAATGCCCTGCTCTCCAGAGGTGTTTGTTTGCTGGGAATAACCAGACTGACTGACTCAGTTTCTTCTAACTTCAGAGATTGCCAGGCCTCCTGCTGATACCATTCCAGATGCTGATTACTAGACTGGTAATCCCTTACGCTATCTTTCCAAGGCAAAGAGGACTGGAATCTCCAAGGACAACCATTTTTCCAACTATGTCTCATCAGACCTCTGCGTGAGGAGATTAATTCATAGCAGAGTTATAGGATTTGAGCATGCATTTGGCAAAGCCAGGAAAGCATGAATCAGATTCTGTATTCATCCACTGAAAAAGAAAACACATGGGGGTTGTAGATAGCATATCACTCTGATGTCTGAGGAGTTAACACCTACTGCATTGTCCTGCGAAATGCTCTCTGGAGAGTATAAGCTATCTCTTCTGCTCTTTTCATTCAAGATAGATTCTCTTTCTCACTTGAGTTTTTTAAGCTTCCTTATTACTTTCACCCAGTTCTTGGTGCTCTGCCCAGTAGGAGGGCAGCTTCCGGCTTTATACTAATTATGGCTCAGTTTTCCACTGGGCTTAGCCTTTAAGTTACAATATACAAATGTGACAAAAGTGTTTTTCCCCTCTCCCTTGGGTTTCTCTGATTTTACAGTCCTATTGTGTTCCTTAATTAAAACATTCCTTCCATCCTACATGGCCTTTTTCAGAGTTACATTTCCAAAGTTGTTATAAAATGTTAATTCATGGTCATTGTTTCACCTTGAACTCTTCCTAAACTAACACAATAATAAACCCCACCAGTTTAGTTCCTTGAAACCCAATTTTAGTCAGCGAGACCTGCATTGCCATACCTGTGCCTCTGACACAAGTATACTTTGGATCCCCATGTTAATAGAACATAGGCATAAACAGCTCACCACATTAGACCAAATGAATGCTAGATAGCTCTGAGCTTGTTTCATATGATCCTCTCAAAGGTTTCCTAATCTGCTGGAAGTCTCCATAATGCCCCAGGAGAGAAGCTGCTGCTTTAGAAATGTGCCAAAAAATCTACCATGCAGATTCAATGCATAAAACTAAACAATGCATATACCAAAATATAAATAATTCTTTAGCAGGAGAGGAAGGATTGGTTGCTTAAGGGAATATTTAAGTGAGCTTACCCCGCTTCTGGAATTCATAAATATTTAAATATTCATAACTGTGAGCACTCAATCCATCCACAGAGTGATGGCCTGAGCCACCACTTGAGCTACGACCATGATATCACAACAATTTTTTGTGTTGAATGCTGCTTGAAACAAGGTTGAAAACCTGAAGAAATATTTTTGGCTGTTATTTGATTTATCCNACAGACATAGACAATTTCTTCTCTTAATAGAAACAACATGGAAGACCTTAACATTTTCAGCTAATGCCTAATACAGAGGAGGAGATATTGCAGATATTTTAGGATGAGAGGACCTGTTCACAGGTTCCATCCATCAGTGATATCCAAATGGGCTTTGAAGGCTTTACTAAAACAAAATATTTACAATCTTCTAATGTGAAGAAGCACAGTGCTGTGTGTGATACCCCTCTGCAGTCAATGGGACTATTCATGAAGTAGAATACTATCAACAAGTTAATATTTTACAATTTATTCCTATCTTGAAAGATAAATCCTGCCCAGAAAAGGTATATGTAGCTGCCATTTGGATAATGTAAGTAGTGGAAGGGGACTGAAATGGGAGAAATTAATAGACAAACTAGAGAACTGAGAACTGCAGACAAGGATGCAACAGATGCATTTAACATTGGAAAAAAAAATACCATCAGCTCCTCCAGGACTTGGGGTAAGGTCTGCTGCAATTCTGCTTTGGCAAACACAGAGCAGCTGTATGAAACTGCTAAGTCTATAATGAGCAGTTTCTATGCAAGTGGCTGCAGGCTGCTAAGAGACTGTTTCCTCGATTTCCTAGAACAGCAATATCCCTAGATTTGACCTTTGAGCATTCACTGTCATCACGTGCTCTGCTGCAGATGGTTTCTGTTTAGCAAGATAGTAAAAAAGAAAATCCTCTCTCAGTGCCTCGAGAGGAAAAATAATTAGAAGAAAAAAAAAGTAATGCCTCTTTCCCCAAAGTTAGCTGCATGTATTTCATATCCAAGGAATTATTATTTTTCAAAGTAATTCGCAAAGAAATTAGCAGTAAGCTCCTGTAATGAGGTTCAAGTCTATTACTTTTTTTCCCTGCAGGCACAATAGTTTCCAAAGGTATTTGGGGAGTTTCAGATATGTAGAGGAAACAGACTGTCAAAGCCAGATTCTCTTGCATGAATTTGACCCAGTTTTGCTCTCCATATCTTTGGCAATAAGGCACTAAAGAGAACAAATCCAGGGAGTGGAGGGATAAAACTGATTTTACTATAAACTTATTTATTTCACCAAGGAGGATTTTGGTCCTGGTTTTGTATAGTAACCATCCATGCTTTTAAGAACAGTAACCCACTAACTTTAGCTGGGAAAGAGGGGAGACCAAATAATATCTTGTGAATTGATATAACTGACTATATGTTTAGCCATCTGAACTCTCATAAATAGAACCACCAAGAATGTAAAGTGAAGGACAGTGATGTTGCACATATTTGATCAGCCTTGTCTACGTAGCAAAGTTTTACAAACTGTACAGGTGCCCATATTATCACTTGAACTCCTTTACAAGTGCCTTCTGTTTCCGTTCAATATAGGCCAAACTGAGAAAAGTTCCACCTAGAATGTGTATCAAAACAGGCATTATAGAAAGAGAACAATACCAGTGTTCAGTCTATGTGCTTTAGGCAATGTTGAGTCCTCCTCCTCGTCCAACTTGAAACATGTAATAGAGTATTTAGACAGCCTAACTTTAGGGACCTAAAATTAGGTACTCTGAATCACGCTTTAGAAGAACCTATTTTTGTCCCATACTATACAGGAAGCTTAAGTTCCTTGGCACCTCATTCAGATGCTGCTGTAGTCTTCTGCTCACAAAAAAATTGTCTATATTTCAGTAGAGCAGTTTCTTACATTTTTTTAAATAAGGCAAAGGATGTCACACTTCTCCAGATAAGGTTTTCTAGCTACAAACCACCATAAATAAGTTGATTTTAAAATCAATGTTTCTGCTTCCTTGACTTAAAACTGGTGATCCAAATCACATTCACATACTTCAGAAGTCTGGTTAGACTGACTAATCCTACTGCCATCTTGCACATTGTTTCTCAAGAAAGTAATAATCCCAGTTGAGTTCCTAGGAACAGGAGGGGGGAATAGCAGCTCTAATTACTGTTCTTCACTGTTTATACCAGACAAGGAACTGTTATTACGCAAAATCTTTAGAGCAAATCAGTTTCCCAAGGGCCAGGGTGTGGAGGAATGGTTACATCAGCAAGGCCATAGCTCGCTGGAATATGGGAAAATTAATCAATAGCTTCCCTAAATAGCTTCTCATAGCCTCCCTAACTACCTTCCCATAGCTTCCCTAAATAGCTTCCCTGTGTAAGCAAGTTTGTACAATAACTTCCCTGTGTAGTAAGGCTGTACCTTATCATATGTAGTCGAACATTGTAACAGGTAGAAGAGCAAGACGCCTTAGAAGATATTTTAGTATGCCAAGACACCATGAGAAACTAAAGATAGTGCACCTGCTAGTGTCTGGGAAAGATAGCAAGCACCTGGGAAAATCAGCTATTTAGCTACAATTGTAACCACAGGTAGAACTATGTAATAGACTATGAAATCATAATTAGCCAATGAGAAGTCTGATGCTCTGTAAACGCCTTCGCTTTGTTAGAACACTATATAACTGTATTGAGTTTGCCAATAAATTTGGAGCTTGTCTATCAATCATATTGATTGCGTGAGCTTTCCCCCTCCGCGGCACCAGGGGAGTAAACTCTTTCAGAGTAGACAGTAATTATAGGCTCTTCTCATACCCCCATCCTGAAGAGATGCAGCTCCATGCAATGAAAAATGCCCTTGTTAGTCTAAAAACAGAGAAAGTCTGAGTATCCTCATCACTAGCAAAATCAAAAAGCAAGCTGTTCCTCTTTATTTTTGTAATGGGGCTCCTTGAGAGATCATACAATAATTTGGGTTGAAAGGTACCTTAAAGATCATCCACTTCCAAACTCCCTACCATAGGTAGGGACACCTCCCACTGGATCAGGTTGCTCAAAGCTTCATCCAACCTGGTTTTGAGCACCTCCAGAGATGGGTCATCCACCACTTATTTGGACAACCTGTTCCAGTGCCTCACTACCCTCAAAGGAAAAAACTTCTTCCAAATATCTAATCTAAATCTCCCCAATTTCAGCTTAAAACCACCACTCCTTGCCCTATCCCTGCACTCCCTTAAAAAGAGCACCTCCCCAGCTTTCCTGGAGCCCCCTTTAAGTACTGCAAGGCTGCTATAAGGTCTCCCCGGAGCCTTCTCTTCTCCAGGCTAAACAAGCCTAACTCTCAGCCTGTCCTCACAGAAGAAGTACTCCAGCCCTCTGATCATCTTTGTGGCCCCCTCTGGACTTGCTCCAACAGATCCATGTCCTTCCTGTGCCAAGAACACCATGAGGGGGTCACAGACTAGGACAAGTATAATACAGGTAATATGAAGCTCCTGTTGGACTGGGTGTTCTTTTCCAAGTTGTGAAATATATAGAAGACTGTCACTCAAAAAATTATTCAACTTTTAGCTTAGGTTGAAAAGGATAGATGGGTCACTAAGCAAAACGTATACGTAGGAAAAAGTAGTTGCTTGAAAGCTGAGATAGTAGGAAGCATGGTTAAGGATGAGTGACAAGTTTCCTAAATATCAACAACAGTGCTGGTGTTAGTTGACCTAAGGCAGTAAGCTGTCCAGCAAGAGTAAGTGTGAACAATGTGCAATGCGACTTAAGCTACTGTTAACCGTCAAAATTTCTCATGAATGGCAAGACTGTATTTTTTGCACAACTACAACACTTGGATTCATCAGTTTTCAAGATCTAATGCCAAAACCAACAGGTGGCAACCATATTTGGGTTGCTCTCAATTCATATTCCTCCTACTTAATAAGAGAGAAAAAAAACTGTTGATGCAAGTAGCACAGATGGGTTCCTTGTTATGAAAGCCAGTCCTTCATCATATGACTTGGGAACCAAATGTGCTTTTACACACTGCAGCAGCCAAAACATATTGCAAACTTGAAGAACAAATTTATTTTTTACTCCCTTGGCAAAATGTAATATTTTTTTCCTTTTGAATAGCAGAATGCCAGCACACTAGGGAGAAAGGATTAGGGTACTATGTGTATGCTTACTACTGTAACTATGAAAGGACTCATGATCTCTTTTTACCTTGTTTCAGATTCTGAAAATGGGAATCATATTTCTGAGAATGAGGAGGTTAAATCAGTCGGATGTGCTGATGGCATATTTTGCATATTTTTCCCTGGAAGATAAGTGTTTAATTCTGGTGGAAGGCACTTGTGTGTCTGAGGTAGAATGGTCACATATGAGAAGGCTTCTGGTTCAGATAAAATAGTCTCCCTGAGGTCAGAGGTGCTTTTTCACATTGCAAATTGCTTAGAAATGTGTGAACAATCAGGTTTCAGTTTTAACTCAGTTTAGAAAGGGCAGAAACTGCCAGAGAATTTCCTTGTGATAATGTAGCTCTGAAGCAACAGATTGCAGCTTTAAATTCCTTGTATATCTGACAACTTCAATTTCAGAAAATTGGACTGTAATTTTGATTTTTTTTTTCCTTCCAAGTCCAAACAAACTCTGCATGTTTCGAGTGTAATAAACACTTTCCCACATTGGAAGTGCCTGTTTGGACAAAACACCATTACAATTAAATAGGAAAAAAGAATTGCCCATAAGTGACAGAAA
Source organism: Piaya cayana (assembly GCA_013389865.1). Classification (NCBI taxonomy): domain Eukaryota; kingdom Metazoa; phylum Chordata; class Aves; order Cuculiformes; family Coccyzidae; genus Piaya; species Piaya cayana. Next base: position 74,217 of record WAAB01012867.1, on the reverse strand, counting down.
ATACGTAATTCTAGACTTCTCCCTTATGAGGCATATATATTTTCACTTCTCCTTAAACATGTATATTTTTTCCTCATAGCTGCTGAGCAAGTTATTTGATCTATCCCTGTCTGAACTGATAGAGCTACTCATTTAATGGTGTTTAACTACACCTTTGGCTTATTCCTGTTTTCACCAACAAAACACTAAAACAAGATTTATTTCATCCCCATAGAAATTTGACAGCAATCAACTCTCATTTTTAATTCAGGGTAGAAAAGAGAGAAATTCATTTATAAATTGTTGTATGTAATACAGATATGAGGCAATAGAATGTAATTGTAAAGCCATTGTGAAAGATGTCAAGAAATACACTCCAAATCACAATTAAAATTAAAGCGAAGTATGACTATTTTGTAATAGTGGAAAAGTTGATGTACATGACCACAAGATCATGTGATACAGGATCTTCTAGAAATTGAAATGTATTTCAAAAGTTTTTACACTAAACAAAAGTGTTGTCCTTCCCTCATTAAAAGTATAGGTCTATGAAGGTAGGAAAAGGCAGAGCTAACATTGTTTATTTGACAAAGGCTCAGCCTTTGTAGCACATCAGTGATAGGAAATTAGCAGAGTATCTCTTTTATCCTAGTCTCATCCTGCAACTCAGAACAATTACTGAAACTTCAGAAAGAGTAGGTATTTGGTACATTTAAAGTTATTATAGACTTTCACTTTTCCAAGATATTGCATGAAAGATTATTGATGGGGAGCTATAAAGTAGCACTGAGCCTCCATTAGGCACCTGGGAAAACTGTATTAATATAATGCTGACTTATTAGCAGTCTTTGTCAGAAGAAATGTACACCACCTGTGCTGATTTTTAAATTTTTTTGTGACTGTAAATCCAAGTAGCATGACTCTACTCATCCAGGTGTGCTTGAATGGAACACACAGGATCACTTCCTGTTGCAGTGGACTGGAAATGTTTGATAAAAAAGGCAGATAATAAGATGGTATAAATACATTTGCCAGGAAAATGCCATAAGAATATCATAGAATGTCCTCAGTTGGAAGGAACTCACAAGGAGTGAGTTCAACTCACAAGGAATTGGAAGGGACTCACTGAGTCCAACTCTTGTCTCTGCACAGCATAATCCCAACATTCACACCATGTGCCTGAGGGCAGTGTCCAAATTCTTCTGGAATATTGTTAGGCTTGGTACCATGATTGCTTCCCTGGGGAACCTATTCCAGTGCTCCACCAGCCTCTGAGTAAAGAACCTTTTCCTTATGTCCAACCTAAACCTCCCTTGCCACATCTTCCTGCCATTCCCTCTGGCCCTATTATTGGTTGCCAGACAGAAGAGACCAGCATCTGCTCCTCCCCTCGTGAGGAAGCTGCAGACTTTGATGAGGTCTCCCCTCAGTGTCCACCAGGCTGAACAAACCAAGTGGTTTTAGCTGCTCCTTACACAGCTCTTCCTCTAAATCCTTCACCAACTTTGTGGCCTCCTCTGGACACACTTCAATAGCTCCATATCCTTTTCATATGGTGGCACCCAAAATTGCACCCAGAGCTAATGGTGGGGCTGCACCAGCATGGAGAAGAGCAGGACAATCTCCTCCCTCAACCCACTGGCAATGCTGTGCTTGCTGCACCACAGGACATGGTTCCCCCCAGGCTGCCAAGGCTCACTGTCGGCTCATGTTCCACTTGCCATCAATCAGAACTCTTGGATCCCTTTCTGCAGGGCTGCTCTCCAGCCTCTCACTCCCTCGTCTGTTTGTCCGCTCAGAGTTGTCGTGTCCTAGGTGCAAAATCTGGCATTCACCCTTGTTAAATTTCATGTGGTTGGTGATTGGCCAGGTATATCTCAGCATCATGACCTTTGCTTATCATGTGTAGGCTTTCCATGGCATTTTGCCTCTTCATAATGTGTTTCAGCATTTAGTTAGCCATCTTTTTTTTTGGTTTTAATTTTAAGCAGGGCTAGTTTGGGCATAAAGATCAGAAAACAGGATTTGCCCTTGTCAGTAGCTTTAAATCTAATCAGTTTGCAGCTGTTGTATGGTCACGATGTAATTCTTGAGGGAAAATTCAATTAGCAATTATATTTAAGGGACAGCTGGACATAATGGCTATCAGTACTGCTAGCACTGCTATCACATACCTGTCGCAGGCTTTATCCTACACCCACAGGCCAGTGGCAGGAGCAGGAACCACCGAGCTGTTTCACTGACTAGCATTATTATTTCCAATAAGCCTCTTACACAGGCAGGCAGTCTGCTATTAAACCCCGTGGCATTATCTCCATCATGGAGCCCATCCCCACTTCCCATTGCAGTGAATTTTTGGGAAGAGGAGTAACATTGGATTCTCTTCCCAAGTTCTGCTATTGTGAACAGCTGGAAGGCCAATGTTTTTGTCCTGAACTACATGACTGGATGGTGGCAGCTTTGCGGAAAGGATTTTAACTGCAAAGCCACAGAAAGTGAACGCTTGAAGTTGAGTAGCACCTAGGGGTGGTGTCCAACAGCCAGCAGTGTGCCCAGGTGGCCAAGGCCAACAGCATCATTACACAGATCAGAAATGGTGTGGCCAGTGCAGGAGCAAAGTCATCTTTCCCTCATGCTCAGCACTGGTGAGCTCACACCTCAAATCCTGTGTTCAGTTTTGGGCCCCTCCCTACAAGGACATTGAGGCACTGGAGCACGTCGAGAAAAGGACAACAAAGCTGGTGAAGGGGATGGAGGACAAGTGTTATGAGAAGTGGCTGATGGAACTGGGGTTGTTTAGCCTGGACAAGAAGAGGCTGAGGGGAGACCTTATCACTGTCTACAGCAACCTGAATTGAGGTTCTAGGCAGGTCGGTGCTGATCTCCCAAGTAACAAGCAAGAGGATGGGAGGAAATGGCCTCAATCTGTGCCAGTGGAGGTTTAGATTGGATATTAGGAAAAATTTCTTCACTGCAAGCGTCCCCAGGCACAGCTGCCCAGGGAGGTGGTTGGGTGCCCATCCCTCAAGATGTCTAGAAGTGGGGCAGACAAGGCACTTGGGGAGCTGGTTTAGTGCCAGACAGTGAACGGCTGGACTTGATCTCCAAAGTCAATTCCAACCAAAGGATTCTGTGTTTCCGTGAGCGGGAGCCGCTGTCAGCCTCGGCAGAACCGGGGCAGAGCCGGAAGCGGCACGTGGTGGGACGCCCCGCGCTGCCCCTCCTTCCGCCTCCGCGCCGGAAGCGGTGTGGGCGGTGCCGCTATGACGTCACGTCGCGGGGCGGTGGCGCGCGCGAAGGGGAGGTTCGGTGCATCGCCCGCCATGGCGCCGCCGCCGCCGCAGAAGGAGATCGCGTACAACCGGCTGCTGCCCTACGGCGCGCGCCTGGAGGACGAGGCTGCCCGCTTCCTCGCGCAGATCAAAGAGAACCTGGCGCGCGCTGTGCAGCTGCAGGAGCTGTGGCCCGGCGGCCTCTTTTGGACGAGGAAACTCTCGACGTGAGTGGTCCGGGAACGGTCCCCGCGGCGGGACGGGACGGGGCCTGCGGGTCCCTAACGGGGCCTCCCTGCGCCGCTTGCTGCGCCGCTCGCTGCGGGTCCCGGCGGGTACTGGCGCCCGGCCCTCCCCCGCCAAGCACCCGGCTGGTGCAAGGGAACGGGGACAAAGGTGACTTCTGCTCCCAGAGTTCCCCCGTCGTCTCTGAGGCTTCCCCGGTTCTACGGACCCTAGAATGGTTTGGCTTGGGAGGAACCGTCATCCGGTTCCTTCCCTACTTTCGCTGTTAGAGGGACACCTCTCGCTGGATCAGGGCACTCAAAGCCTCACCCAGCCTGGCCTTGAACACCTCCACGACTTCTCTGGGCAACCAGTGCCTCATCACCCCCACGGGAAAATATTCCGGTTATCTAACCAAAATCTCTCCTCTTTAATCTTAAAAACATTGGCCCTCATCCCTGTACTGCATGATAAAGAGCCCCTCCCCAGTGTTAGAATGGTTTTGAGTTGGATGGAACCTTAAAGATCATCCATTTCCAACCCCCCTGCCACAGGCAGGGACATCTCCCACGAGCAGGGACAGGTCCCACTGGATCAGGTTGCTCAAATCAAGTACTTGTGGGTTTGCTTGGGATTTTTTTAATGCATATGTGACCAGTGTTTTCACCCCTTGCCCTTATAAGCAAGTTGTGCCAGATACCATCTCTGCGTAACTTCTGCTGCAGGAACACAGAGGCTGTCTCAGGACAGACTGTTTGTTAGTTCAGTGCTAGCGGGATTAAATTCTGGCTTCACACTCTGTAAACATCGTTGGTACCCTTGGTATCTTGCCTGTACTGTAGCACGGAGTAGTCTGTGCTTCTGTGCTGATCTTGGCTCTGCTCTACATGCTGCCAAGCTGCTTTTAATACAGATAAAACCATGATGGTTTCATAGATAACACCGAGTAGAACACAGGTTCCTCTTAGTGAATTTCACAAAGTGTATTGGAGTTCTTTTTGTTTTTCTTAATAGCTGTTACTTTGTACATCCTGGCACTGAAAATGGGATCTAATGATAATGACTCCCATACCTTCAAATCTATAAATTTTATTTCTCTGGATGTTTAGCATGTATTATTTTCCTGAGTGCTCTGTGTGCCTTCATAAATGGTGTTTCTGGTGTGCTAGAAATTATGAGATATGTGCATTTTGTACAATTTTGAGATCTTAAATTAGTTTTTCTCCTTATATAAGTAATTTTTAAAATATTAATATGTATTTGGCGGTCAAATCTGTTTGATATGTATGTATTGAAATGTAAGCATCTTTATATTTGCCGAGAGGTATTCTTAGATAGAATTACATTGGTGGTTGCAAAATGACTCACATGTTTTCGTTATGTGAGAGTTTGAACTTGCTTGGAATGGCTTCAATACTGTTTCCCTTCCTCGCCCCCCAGCCATCTGCTGTCTCATAGTGGTTTCAGTGGTACCTGTTGCCTTTTACTCTGGTAGAACTTTCATATACGGATCGAGTTGAAATAAACTGTAGTAGTTCTTACTATGATACCACTAGAAATAGGCTAAATGTGGTACATAAGTCCTTTGAAATCAGTGCCGGGTTGTTTTAGAATCACCCTATTACTCACTCTGCACACTGCAATTACTGTTATCACTTTAGGCTTCAGGGCAGTAAAGTTTAACCTCTTGAGCACCACTTCTGTGCTGCTTTATGAATCACAGAAAGGTCAGGAGGCTATAATTTGTGGTTTTCCACCTACTCTTTGAAGCCTCAATTTATTGTGTGCTTGCAACTTGTCTAATGCCTGTTAGGCCTGTTTTTTTTTGTGGTGTATTGTATACAGTAAGACTCTGGATAAAGTTTGGATGTAGGCAGGGTAGGAAACAGTGGCCTTGGTTTAAAAATAAACTGGTACCCTTAACAAGAGAGGTGCTTTGCTGCTTAGTTTAACTTAACTGAGTACTTCTGTGGGATGAAATTCATTAGTAAAAGTTTAGGCCTAAATAAAATACTTCCAAACCACATAGTGTTCTGGTGTCAGGCCTAAGTCAAACTGTAGGATTATGACAGTAAAATCAAACCTTTGCTGTCTGTTGATGGTGAGTAATTCAACTCTAAATCAACTTACTATGTTTTCTCCTGATGGTCAGCTGTAATAGCACATTTGTTTGATAGAAAAAACCACCTGATCTTCAGGTTATGGTCACTGCTTTGTTGCATATGTCTGAATTGCAAAAGCCAGTATTCTCACAGTCTTCTGTGAAATAGTTTATAATTCAGAGCCATGACTGACATGTCTTTAATCTAGTTCTTGTACAGATAGAAATATTAATACAGATGTTGTAGTATGTACATATGTATAAATGAATAAAGAAAAAAATGACGCCTGCCAATAATATACTTGTATAGCTACACCTCAGCCACTCACAATATTATTCAACCTGTATAAAGGCATAGGAGCATACAGACGATGAAGGTGTATAGTGTATGAAGAATGGAAGTGAAACTCGAATATTTTTTTTGTATTAAAAAGTTGAATATCAGTTACTCTTTCATGATGACAGCTGAACTTGAGATCTTGTGTTTCTTTTTGCCTCCAACAGCTGAAAACATGACTTGGCACATACTTATCGTAAGAGCAGCTGTTTCAGCTCTCTGATGTCATGGACTGAGTAGGGGAAAAAAAAAAAGCTGATTTGCATAGTTCATTTATGCAGCGTTTTGAGTGATATGTACCGATTCTTTGGTTGGGGTGGATAAGTGCACTGCGGGGAGAGAGCTTTCCCTGCTCTGAAGACAGGAATAGTGCAGTTACTTAAGTAACTTCTGGCTTAGTGGGACTTCTTACGCAAGCAAAACTGCAGCATTTAAATCTAATCATTACCCTAAGATTCATCCAAGTTTGGCTCATAAATTCTGTATCTTATAAAGCTCTGATCTGGATGTGAAAGCAGAAGACTAAGTCTCAGTTGTATAACTTGCTACAATATGTTTGTGGCAGGGAAAAGCAGGTTGCATCAAAATCATTTCCTCATGTGGAAAACATACTGTTGTGGTCTCCAGGTTAAAAATAGGCTGCTGGTTTGCATGTTTCCCTCTTTTATGTTTTATATAGAAACTTTGTGCATAGATTTTAATTTTTTTTTTTAAACTCCTTTTTGGTTTTTAGGACGTATCCTCTAAGTGATGATATTAGTATAGTGTGAGCATTTAAGAGTTAATGTACATATAGTTGACTGGGCAGCCTGGAAAACACACAAATGTGTGTCTGTGCTTTCCACTTCAGTAGGCAAAGGTAGAATTTTTGGAGCCAAATGACACAGTTTCTGTTCCTGACAAAGTTATTTTATGTGCTTCTCAGGTATAGGCTTATTACAAACTGGCATTTCACTGCCTTGCTGTAAAGTGTGGAAACAGTGCAGCTCAGAATTAGAATGACAGGACACAAAGTTACAGCAAGAATGAAAACATCTGAGTGGGACTTTACTGAAGTATTTTAATCACTACTGCACATAAATCTTGTTTGACGTCTGTTTCGTCACTCATCTGTATCAGAAAAATACGAGCTTGCCTCAGGAGTGTGAGTGTGTACATGTACGTGTGATATTTAAATAGTTGTGATGAGTGTGAGTCATTATTTTTCATATAATTGGTCCAGAACTCCATTTTAGACTAGTTGCAATCCTTTATGTGTCCATAAGTGAAGGCAGTTTTTAACTGCAGCAGAGCAACCACCTTTCTAGGGCAATTTAGGATGTCCCATTGATACAATAGCATGGTTCCTAAAAATAGGTATGTTGTAATTGTGGAGTTAGAAATTAGATGCTAATACTTATAATAGGAAATGGGCTGTTTGGTTTGGTGTTTTGTGGTTTTTGTTTTGTTATTTTTCCCCATCTCCAGAGACCCTGTCCTCTGTGCAGTAACAACAGAGCTGCAAACAGAATTTTCACTTCCCTATCACGTTTTTTAGGTTGGGTGGGGTTTGTTGGGATGTGTGTGTGTGGTGGGAGGGTGGGTTCCCCTTTCTGTTTATCCAAATTGGAACCCAGTGGGCTAGCTCAGTAAAGCACAATTTATCCTTTTTGAAGTTGACTGATGGAGGTTGAGAGCTCATAAAACCTTTGCTGTTTTTCTTAAAGGAGAATTCTGAAAACACTGTAGTTCCATTCTGTTACATTTTGCTTATTTAATCTTGAGGAAAAAGCTCCTCTCTAGAAGTAATTATTTTCTGTCATTGTCTTAACATGCAGGTGGATTAAGATGAATAATTGATGGTTTAAAGTCTACCTCCTGCACACAGAAAGAAGCTGTAAATACGGAAGAGCAGTTTGGCATCTAGTTCTGCTTCTTGGGCGTAGTGATATATTTGCGTTCAGTACATTTCTGTATTTTTCACTTTCTTCTTTTTCTTAATTAAACAGCATTTGTATCGTAGAACTGCTGTTAGCAAATGTCAAAAAAGGTAACCAGCCAAACATTTTCTTTTTTGTTATATATAGCAGTGCTGACAGATTAATTGCATTTCTTGTGTAGTGTTTCTTTGTAGTTAAAACTTTTTTTTTCATGCTTCTGCAGTCCAGGGAGTGGAGAAGTACGTGCAAGTGCATATAATTGAAGGATAATGAAATGGAAGTTATTAAAAGTTAAGCTTTGTTTCAGAACCTTCTGTTCCACAGTGAAATTAGCCTTTGGTGTTGCTGTTTCCCTTCCCAGTTGTGTTGCTGTTATGGAAAGTACAAACTCTTGTAGGCAAACTCCTGTGAAGTCTTGCCATTGCATCAAACACTGTCTTACCCTTTTATTAAATAATAAGTGAAGACTATGGGAAATTACTTAAGTGGTATTGATAGAATTGTGATGGGTCATCTCTCGCAGTCATACAAAATGTCTCTGATTTGCCTGTTAAGTCTAGCACTCTGTTTTCAAGACATGTGCTTTACCTTGGAGGGTATGGGAATAGCTCTTAGGTCTGCTTATGAAACTTGCATTGTCCTGATTATTGCCCCATCTGTCTTGAAAAAGCTTCCATGCTTTCACATTGAGTTCTTCCCATATAGAGTATAAGTAATGTATGCTTTTGGAAGGTAAATTATTTCAACTAAAATAAATGTGATTAAGTTATATGCATCTGTTAGCTGCCACAAAATCACATGTCTCATGTTTTTTTGTTGAGGATTCTTTTTACATGTCCTTTTTATGCATGTGGAAAGTGTAAGGGTTCAGCTGTTGATGGTAGAGTTCTGTAAGTGGGCAAGTGTTTCTGGCTATTCCAGTTAATTTAGGTTCCTGTGGTGGAAGGGTGGGTGCATGTCATTAGTTTCCTTCTGTATTTGAAATAAGTGAAACATGTTGAAATGAGCATTAGAGAAAATACTGCTCTTCAACTATAAAAATTCCCCCTTGAAATCAATGGAAAAAGGAAATGGAAAGAAGTGCTGTAGAGTTGATAGGATTTTCTTCTTTTTCTGAAAACTGCTGCTTATCAGTTTGCCAGAGCTCTGTAGCTATTTCACTGTATCTTCAAGGGAAACTGCAGGAGGAAGGCTGGGAAAAAATCTTGTGAGGAAAGAGAGAGGAGACCTGGTATATGTATATTTAAGGGCAGTAATTCCTTTTGGTAAGGTTACTAGTAGTGGGTGATCCTGAAAGTTCAGAGGTAATTTTGCTCTAAATTGAGGAAAAGGGATGTGGAGAAGTAGGGGGAAAAAGTATTTAAGCACTTGGTTCCATATCCCCTGTGCTCTTGTGTCACTGTGTGAAATGTGTTTCATTAAGGTATTTGGATTTTAGTTCCAAAGGGGTCTCTTCTCCCACTCTGTGAAGAACACCAGTTTACCGTAGAACATGAAGCATTTGAAAAACTCCTCAATGTTGCAGAAGTTAATTTCAGAAACCAAATTCAGGAAACAGGACAGTTCATTTTCACTGTTAGATCAGTAACTGCCAATGTTTGCCCCTTTAAAATTATATAGACACTATTATTTTCAAGTAGGAGTCCTTCAGAGATGTTTCCTTCTTTAATCTTATCATGTGATGGTGCCAGTGTAGGGTTCTACAGCGCGTGCTGTCCTGCATACCAAATAATCAGCATGAGATCTGGCATTCTCTGCATTACCAGAACAAGCCCTGTGCTCTGCTGGTATATATTTAGCAACAAATTAATCCAACCTGTACTGAACCTTAAACAAAAACAATGAATAGGAATCTCAAATTGTTTTACAGGGCTTGATGTATGCTTTGTCTGACTCCTTGTATTAGTAAGGTTTCTTATGAACCTTTAAGAATATTTGGAATAGAAATAAGGAAAGTGTGCTTCCCAGGTGAGCAGTAGTTTATAGTTGTATGATAAGGAAAATGCTGCACCACAGCCTTGTACAGGTTTTGCTGGTGCAAATTATCTTTTAAGACTTTAAACATATTCCTTTGTTCAATCTAAACTTGAAAACAGTAAGATGGATCTGTAATTTCTGAAGGGCTAGCACTGGGATACACCAACCAGCAAAGCTCTGTGGCTGAATCAGTTGTTTAGCCTTATTGGAAGCTCTCAGATTTTAACTTTGTGAAACTTGTTGGTTTTGTTTTTTTTTTTTAAATTAGCGTCTAGATTGTGTCCTGTCTCCTTAAAATGACCCAGCTGAAAAGGATGGAGTATAATGAGGGTGCTTGTGACAGTTGTTGTGGTTTTTTTTTTCTTACAAGATTTAAGTGGGCATATAGAAATACTAACTTTAATGGCTAGTACATTGTGAGCTGAGGTGAAAGAATATGATCCTTGTTTACTTGGTATCTGGTGTGAGCATGAAGTTATGGTGTTTGTAGAATCTTAGAAGACTGTAAATGTTTTGGGTCATCCTTTTTCTCTCTATAGTTAGTCTTAATTTTTATTCTTCCTTCGATGTAGATCTTCAGGTTCTTATTTGTTGGACTTTTGAACTAGGTTTTAGTTTTGTTCCATTAAGCTGCAAGTCATATGGAGTCCGACTCTGGCTATAGATAAAAAGGAAATGTTTAAAGATATTGCTGGCTCATCTTGTGGGTGTTTTTGGTTTGTTTTTTTTAGATACATCCGATTATATGGGAGAAAATTTAGCAAAGAAGATCATGTGCTTTTTATCAAATTGTTGTACGAGTTGGTAACAATTCCAAAACTGGAGATCAGCATGATGCAAGGATTTGCGCGCCTGTTGATAAACCTTTTAAAGTAAGTACAGTTTTCTGCTGACTACTGAAACTTGGGTCTTTAAGTTTGAAACTTGAGTCTTTAAGTTATTTACCACTACACTTGCTTAATGTTGTTGTATACTTTAATGGACTAGTATGTTCCATTAAGGGTTATTTCTCTTAATCTTCCCCATGCAGGTTATATTGCTTAAAAAGAGTTCTCATTATGTGAACAGTTTGCCCCTTTCAGAGCTTTAGAATTGGTATTGAAAGTGAAGGAATGTCAGATTTGATTTTTTTTTTCTTTGATAGGAGCCAAGTATTAAGGTTGAATCTCAAACAGGGAGATGAAGACTGTCTCACAACTTGCTAGTGTTTATTTCACTTAGTCAGACTTCTCCTGAAGATCTTGACAGCCTCTGCTTGCTCAGAAATGCTGCAAACGGCTGGCTTTTTTCTTGTCTGACCTTCCTTTGGTTTGTGCCAAATGCGAAGATAAGCATAATTCAGAGCAGTGATATGGGTATTCTGATGTGCAGTGAATTGATGTAAATGTTTGATCCTAAAGTGCTCATTGTTTTTCTCATATTAGGAAAAAAGAACTGCTTTCCAGGGATGATTTAGAGTTACCATGGAGACCACTTCATGAAATGTTGGAAAGGATATTATACTCCAAAACAGAACATCTTGGATTAAATTGGTTCCCCAAGTAAGTTTGTATTTCAAAGCATTTGATTGGCTGTAAGTGCCTATAGTGCTTGAAGGTGCTTTGTAATTTGCTATTAATAGCTGGAATTTGATACACAGTAAATATTTTGCTTATATTTTTATTAAGTAATTTTATTTCAGTAATTGTAACTGTATGCAAGACTCTACTAAACTGTGTATGTCCTGCCAGTGATTTCTGTTTGTTACAATATTTGTCTCTCTATGAATGTGCTTGAGTTAATTTCTAAATATTATAGAACCAGGGTTCTTAATCAGCTTATTTTAGGATGATAACTGACAATTTAATAGATTGAATGTTAAGGTTTTAATGATATTCAAGTTAGTTAAATGTCTTCTGTTTTATAACACAATAGGGATTTTGGGAAAAAAAGTAAAAATAGTACAATTCTTAAATATCTATTCTATAATCATTCCAGGTATCTGTAATATAGGTGTAAATCAATATGCACACAAAGAAAATTGAAGCACCTTCCACAGAAAATGCTAACATATATATACTCAAAGTGATTGGGTGATATGGACAAATAATATTTTTTCCCAGTTAAGAATTTTAGAAATGTTCTACTGATTCTAAAAATGAAAACGTGTTTTCTTTACTTCCTTTGTGCGCCAGTCCCTCGTATAGCAAATTTCCAAGATTACAATTTTCTTAGTAATTCCAGTTAGAGAAGGTTCTGCTCAATGAATTACAGGTTATAAAAGATATTACATGGATAACTCATTATTTGAATTGAAACTTCAGGTAAAGAAATGCAGGTAAAATTACTTAATTGGCTTCAAGAAAATATTATCTTCTGTCCAGGGGCAGTACTACCACTGATTCTTTGTGCTGAATGGAAGATCCTGTTGCTGATCAGTAGCAAGAAAGGAAACTAAATGTAGCCTTGTGACTTGTTACAAAGCATTTCATGCTGAATTTCTCTCATGACCACTTAGCTGGAAAAATAATTTGGCTAAATTGCATTATTTTGCTAATTGTAGATATAACTTGTAAATGAAAATCCAAAAGAGCAGAACCTTTTTTAGTTGGTTTATCTCATCCATATGCCAGCACCTACTGAAACTGCATACTCTGCTCTGTGGGATGCCGACGTCCACTTTTTTCACTTACTGAGTGAGAAATGAGCATAGTGGGGAGACTTTTCCAAGAGGAGGAAGAAGATTAATCTGAGGATATCAGTTGCAATGGGCTGTCAGAAACTTTTAGCTTTGATTAACTGTATTAAATACAAAATGCTCCATTCTAATATGCAGTGCGATTTGTTCTCATACGGTGTTTTTTTCTTATTTATCATCAATTTTAAGGATATATTTTTGGTGAAAGTCAAGAAATATTTTTAAAAGCTGAGTTGATTTGATTTATAGCTGTTAATTTAACTACTGTTTTAATTTTTCTTTTTACATTCAGTTCATATCGACCAGGCTGGTCTTCACCTAAAACATTTGTGCTTAATGTATTACATAGGTGGTAAGAATGACTTTTTTTATTCAGCTCTGGCCGATGTGTTATCTTCTGCATGTTCTGTTAAGATTGTAACACTTGTCACACAGGTGTAGTTTCCTGCATAAATAATTGTATTGGAAAACCAATGTTAACATGACACCACTGTTTATGAGAATGTCGCACTGTATGTAAACCTTTCTAATTGGGGAACAAGATAGCGTGTGTGAAGTGGCTGATAAAGTGGCTATATGCTAACTCATTTAACCAGCATATGTATTTCGATAGTCAAATGAAAGGTGAATTTTACATTTAAGTAATTGCTATGTCTGCATACGGACAAAATCAGCATTGGTGTATGAGTGGATGTCACTGAATAAGTGTACCTTACTATTAACAACAATGAAATCATGGCAAGTGCTTTAGCAGTGAGGTAATAGGTTCTGGAAAGTACACCCAGCTACAGCCTTCTAGTTGCGAAGTGTGAAACTAAACTTCTGTATTGGAAGAGTTTACTGTGAAATTTTATAGTGACAGCCACATCAGGAGATTTGGCATATATATAAATTCAAAAACTTGTACAAGTGGAAGTAGAATTGCAGTTTGGTTTTTTAGGAAGATTTTCTTTCACTGTAGTTATAAATTCACTAAAATAATTTGTTAATCCAAAGCTGGTTGCTCTTTTCATTGTTTTTATTTAAGCTCTTCTAATGCAGTGTCCCCTGCAGAGCTAGAAATTCACTTAAGGCCTGGTCTGTCCTGAGGAACTGAAAATTGTGCTTTTAATGCTTTTTGGTAATGGCAGAGATGTCAGTTTCTGTTCATTATTTTAACTGAAACGTATTTGTCTTTGAAAATGCAGGGGAAAGAAACAGATTTACAAATTAATATGGCTGTCTCCCTTCCAAAAGAAGAGAGTCATTTAGTGCCAAACTGATGACTGGTGATAGGGGTTAAAATTGTTGTTGTATGCTTTTCAGTATATCCATGTGGCAAAACACAATAGTAACAAGCTAATAATATTTTGGGCAATGCACAGGAACTAAAAGAAGGGAAAACTAGGATGAGAAATTTCCCTTTATCTCATTAAAACAGTGTTGTTTCAGTGACCTCATTATCTCTTGATTATAAAGGTATCAGTGCCTTATACAAACGGTCAGCACTACATACCTGAGCAAGGACACAAGTACAGACTGCAGTAGATTGATTCAATCCAGCATGGTTTATGTATAGAGTTGTTTGCTCTTGTGCTGTCTTACTCCATGGCTATGTTTAGTGGTGGAGTATCATACAGAAATCTGCAACTGTGAAAACTAAATATTTTTCAGCAGTTCTGCAGTAACAGGTATACAGAAAGTCTGACCAAAAGTGGAACAGAAGCCACTGCTTAAAAGCTGGGAAGTGTTGGTTCAAAATGGTAATGGAAACAGCAACCAGCAGGCTCTTGTTCTCCCCAGCTATGTTGTCCTATCCTTCTCTAAAAACTTGTCATCAAACAGGAGTCTCTCAAGATGCCTTCTGTAGTTGGTCTATGGTTTAATTGTGTCTTAGGTGGGAGTTTTCTTATGTACTGAATTGTCTGCTTTTGGTTTTTTTTCTTTCTAGCTTCAGTTCTAAATTTATGATCAGACAACAGGAGGGGACATCCCTTCCAATCTTTCTCCTTTGCTCTCTTCCACTAATAGATGCTGAGATCTAACTGAAAACTTGTGAATGTTAAAGATTTCCTGGTCACTGGCGTTGGTGTTTCTTAAAATTCCTTAGATTCTCCTTGCTATAGTTTACTTCTGTGGAGTATAATAGTACAGGGATAGCTTTTTTGTCGTTTTGTCACACAAACATTTATCATGTTAACCTTTAAAGCTCTTGAGGAATGTTGCTGGTTTATTCTTTAATTATCTACTCTTAAAACAACTGTTATCTATTTCTTAAGTCTTTCAAGAACTGTATTCACTTTAACCTAGAATCTTTCTGAGCTTCTTGCAGAGTTTGATCTTATTTTTGCTTAATCAGTGGTTGATCCAAATTTTAGAAGCTGTCAATCAGCTCAAAAATTTCATTCTGGAAGAGGTGATGGATTTACTTTGTCACTGTTGTGTAAAATGTATAGAATTTTGTATCTTCTAGAGCACTGCTTGAACTGAAGTAGCAATGTGTATGAGGGCTGGGTGGGCTTTTGCTGGCTTGCAGTGAATGTTGAGGTATTGAAGGGAAATAGAGCTTTATCTGGTTTGTATTTCTCCTGGCTTGTATGGGATCAGTTTGTTTTGTGTAGGACTTGAGAGACTGTGTGCATGCTCGGTATTTGTGTGTCTCATAATTAGTTGACCTAAACTGATCTTTTGTAAAACTTGAAAGATGATACATTTGCATCATCTTTTTCTAATCAAAATAGCATTTCTATATGTTAGTTTTTGGTAATAAACTAAAGAATGCCGTTTTTTCTATTAAGACTGCAACAAGTATATCTGAAAAATGTAGGAAGTTGTTCTGCTGGAACTTTTTTTTTTCCCTTCGTTCGGAGAATATTTTTTGTTAAAAGTAGAATTTTTCTTGAGCTTGTCTTGCAATAAACAGAAGATTTTGAAGAATACGACGGTTTACTACTTTATGGTTCCATTGACTGATCAATCTTTTCCTTCCCCCTCTACTTTTATTCTTCTGAGTTTATTCTGAGTTTTAGTGGGGTTTTTTTTAAGTGGTTTAATGGCATCCTCTGTCAATTCATGTTGAAGTGATTTCTCAAGTTTTCTTGCTGTGGATGAAAACACTTTTAAAATCCACTGTTAGATGTGAGAGAAGCTAATGAAATAACCATTGATTTGTGGATAGTTCACTTCTCTTTCTTCAAACCACTGGACAAATAACCAAAACCAGGTTGAACAGGACAGATACAGTATTTGGAGGCTAATAGTCACAGCTTTCTGAATTCTGTGGCCTTTATCTATCTTACAAATATTTATGAAGTCCATAAAACCTTTTTTTTCCTCTTTGTGTTTTCAACTTTCCCTAAGACATTTCCTAGCACTGCTGGTTGTTCATGTGTCAAATGCAGGATATTACTTTTAAGAAATTATAATAATTCTTCGCTCTTCACATAAACACAGTAATTACCAGAACGGTATATGAAAAGTAGAACCAGGAGTTCAGCAGAGTAATTTTACTCGTTATGATTAGTTCTGCATAGACAACAATTAGTTACTGCATGTTCACAGAAGACATCTAATTGCATCAACATTATCATAGGCCCTTGAGGGAAAATCAGCAAATGGTTGTTTATTTTATGGTGTTATTGAAATTTGGTTCTGTATTATACTTAATGTTTCCTTTCTTGTTTCAGTTCTGTAGAAAGTGTTCTGAAAACACTTGTGAAGAGCTGCAGGCCGTAAGTGTTTGTTGCTTTGTTTTTTCAGGCCCATTGTCCTTAACATTACTTTAAGGGGGGAAGAAGAGTGTTGGGGTTTTTTGTTGTTGTTGTTTCGTTGGTTTTGTTGTTTGTTTGTTTTTTAAAAAAAGCCCAAACACCACACCACCCCCTAAAAAATCCCCAGCCCAACCTCCTGGTCATTCTTTGGCTGCTATTGTCCAGCTCATCTAAGAAGTTTGGGATGGAGGGTTGAGACTTCTCTGTCTTACTGTGTTATCAATGATCAGTATGTCAGGTTTGTAGGTTGTTTAAAATGAAAACAAAATGACTGGCGTGTTGCATGGTATAATATACAAGCAAAGTGTAAGTTGCTTTTTCTTTAAAAAGAAATGGATACCCCATTGCTTTCACTGGGAATGTGTGTGCCTGAACCACCCTTGCTGTCTGCTCTAGTTGACATTGTTAGCAGGTTAAGATACTGCAAAGATGCAAAGAAGAGACTTGCTCTCCTTTATTTGCTGTTCATATGGCCATTTCGTGGGAGCAGTTGTTTCATGTACTGGTGTTTATACTACATTGAGCATTGCTATGAGAGATGCTGTTCTAAACGCATACTGTTAGTGTGAGGAACAGAAGGATAAAGCAACTTTATACTTTTTCAAAATAAATGTGGGTTTGTAGCCAAATTAAACCCCGTAGTTTTCAATGCTGATTTTTCTGGTATCTGTTATGAATAAAAAGTCACCAAAGCAGAGTGGTTTAAACATGAAAATGTGATATTTGTCTCTTTAAAATTCCAGCTTAAAGTTGGGATACTGATAATGTTAATTCCAGTTAGTTCCACATCAACTGCAATAATTATATTGTATAAGGAGTTAAGTGGTATGCATTTTAAATACTGCATTGCATGGATATTCGGTTTCTTTTAAAGT
The DNA here is from genome assembly GCA_013389865.1 of Piaya cayana. Classification (NCBI taxonomy): domain Eukaryota; kingdom Metazoa; phylum Chordata; class Aves; order Cuculiformes; family Coccyzidae; genus Piaya; species Piaya cayana. Next base: position 57,106 of record WAAB01012867.1, on the reverse strand, counting down.
AAATTGTTGTGATGTTCTGATGAATGTTCCTTGTGCCTTAAGTAATTTTTTTTTTTAATTGCATCAGATGTGAATGGTAGTTGTTGGAATTTGATCAGCCATCACACTGAAATGGTTTTGTGATGTAAAGAATATTTTTGGTTCAACAAGACAAGAATTTTCTTAGATTTGTGGTCTTAAAATGATGCATCATAATACACGTCCTTGATATTAACTTTGTGTTTTGTGAAGGTTAAATGGAGTTGAGGACTACCCATCTATTGCCCTTGGGTACATGGTCTTGCTGTAAAACTAAGACTTTATAACAAATTCATAGGTAGTTTAAAATAGATTTTAAAAGACCCAAACTTTAAAGCCAAGCATGTATATGTTCAGTGCTTTCCTTCCTTTTAGATATTTTCCAGAAGATGCCACTGCAGAGATGCTTGATGAATGGAGACCTTTAATGTGTCCGTTTGATGTTACCATGCAGAAGGCTATTACCTACTTTGAACTGTTTCTGCCAACTACCCTCCCTCCAGAACTTCATCAGAAGGGTTTCAAGTAAGTGCAATGAAATGTCTGTTGGTATAGTGCTCTGTTGCAAATGCAAGTGATGATCTTTTACAGAATGACTTGAAATCAACCAGCAAAATGAATGGTGGCTTTTAACAGCGTTTTTGGAAGAAGTTCAAAACAAACTCTATCAGCATTCTTCTTTTGCAAAAGTAACCTCAGGGAATCTTCGTACCTATTATCTAATGACTTCTTAGTTATCTAGAGTAAAGAACACAGTATACAACAAAGCAAACTAAATTAAACTAAATGCACTTTAATTCTGAAAGAATAGTCTCACAAGTTAAAGTCATGAAGCAAAGCTTTAAGTCCTACCTTCTGTTTAATTTTGGGTAGCTTCTGATGAATCCTTCATGTAAGTTAAAGTACAGCTATTACTGCAAATTTAGGATTGTGGGGTCTTCATTTCACTGTTGGGATGTGGAAATGTGAGACAGTTCAAAGACTGCTATAGCAAATTAGTTTGAGAATTGAAGTAGAAACATTTCCAGGATGAGACAGGATCTTGATGGGCTTTATGTAGAATTATTGATCTTTAAAATGTAAACCATTGATGATTACTGCATGTAGAGATTACTTAGGCTGATTAGGTTAAAAGAGTATTTGAGATATAGGGTGAGTATGTCAAGAAAGGAAGTGAATATGGTCTATAAAGGTGAATTCAAGTAAGGGACTGGTATGGAGGGTTTGCACCCTTGGCTTCAGAAGAATTCAGAATAGAAGCTAATGACACTTTGCTTAATAGGGACAAATTTTAGATTTTAAGGTGGGGGAAATTAGGTGTGATTTATTTTCATTTGTTTTACTTGTGTTGAGATGACAATATGTAAAGGAATGGCAAAGCAGAGGTAGATAAGGAAATTCCTGGTGAGGCACTTGCGTGAAAAGGGGGAGTTGGAAAAGAATAAGAGGAGGAGAGGTAAAAGAAGCAAGGACTAAAACTCAGAATCAGTTTCAGGGCAGGGAGTATGCTATGGGAGACTAATTCAAGCATGTCTGCATTGATCTTGGCTCTTGTTGAATGAGTTGAGGGGCAGATGAGTTCCTGAGACCACCTGGCAAAGTGAGGGTTAAGTATCCAGTGAGGGAGCTGCTCTCCCAACATAAAAATTAACTTGATTTTATTCTCTTGCAGGCTTTGGTTTGATGAATTTATAGGCCTTTGGGTGTCGGTTCAAAACCTTCCCCAATGGGAAGGGGTAAGTATTTACTTTTCACCTACGCTAGAGGAAACGCATTTAAATATTCCTGCAGTGTGCTCACAGTTTTTTTTTTTCCTTCTGCTTCAACTAGTACAAGAAGGCAGAGAAAATGATGTCATCATTGTTAGCAGGCAATTACTGGCTGAATAAATGAGACCGCACTTGTGCTTGTGAACATTGTTTAGTGGCTAGCTCAGGCAGCTTTTCTTTCCAGCGTTGAGAGTGCTGGTATTTTCCAGACTACCTCCTTATAATGATGCAAAATGCTATTGTAATTTCAGTAAATTACAGTTCTGTTGCGTCTCATCTTTTATATCTTAACACATCTTCGATGATTCCTAATTTTGAGTAGTAATGCTTTGCTTTGAGTGCAGTGAGTTGTTGTCGTCTTTATTTTAGATAAATAACCTGTTTTCCTCTTAGCCAAAAATACCATTAGACTATGTCTTTCAAGGAAAATAGTCTGCCATGTACCTGTCTGCCCTTTTTTTGTCTTGTGTGACTAGATACAAATTTGGGTAATAAAATCTCATTAAGACAACACCACTAGCAGCTTGGGTCCTGCTGTTGTCAGCTGACCTGTGCCTTGGCTTTACTGCAGTGAAACTTGGCCTATTACCGGTTTTTTTTCTGTACTCAGTATGAACAAAAGCTCACTGACCATCTGGCTCCCTAATCTTCTGCCCATATACACAAGAAGTATTTTTCTGTCTTTGGAGAAAGCTGATTTCCTAAACACCATTGAATGCTACCTCGTAGTACGTTCCCTTTCTGGCAATTTCTTTGTGAAAAGGCTTTTGGTTTCAGTTAGGTTTCATCAGAAATAAAGGAAGGCAGTCTTTGATCCAATAGTTGGTAACTGCCCAGATTTAAGCATGGGTGATAGCCAAAGTTTTACTTAACATTGTCTATAGATTCTTCTGTGTCTTTCTGATGGCAATCCAGAAAGTCACAATTCAATCTGCTCTTACTGATAGAAGGGTGACAGCCTGCACTTTATTATCATTATTTGGTTTGTTTCTGTCAAAGAATCTAACAAGTAAGAATCAATACTCTTTCATAAAAAGTTACCACTAATCTTTTTTTCCCCTTTTCCACTGTATTCTGACAGTTTACTCAGGAAGTACAAACAATGTTATTTTTTACCCAAAGCTTTCACTTGTTTCATTTGCTGTCTCGTCCACTTCTTCAGAGTAGTTGTTCTAGTTTCATCAGGCTTGAATGCAGATAATTAAACATATGAGTTCTGAGGATACAATCAAATTGAAGCCTCTGTATGCTGCAAGCTTTTTCTAGCTTACTTTGACAGGAGTTAGACTTGCTGTTTAAAGCGGAGCTACAGAATCAACTGCTTTTGTGCACAGAGAGGGTTTTTTTTCAGTCAGGATTTCCTAGTATCAAGCAAAAAGTAGATAATTTAAGAAAACACCATATCTGTGTCGGATATTACTGTTCTGAATTGAATTGGTGTTATTTTTCAAAGCTATCGTGTCCTTCAGACTGAGAGGTGAGCAGTTCTGTAAATATCTGTCTCTGAATTACCAGGATAATTTAATGCCCTTTCTTTTGGCTTTGCCGTAGCTTCAAGATACTGACTGAAGCATCAGGGCTCTTGGAGACCTGATAGATGTTTCCCTTGTTTTGGACAAGGTCATGAAATGGAGTTTTGGTGGATTATGTGCTTTCTCATGATCAGGATATGAGTGTGAGGCTTGATATGGTGACTCTCTTTCTTGAGAACATCTTTCCTATTGGACTCATGAGACTGTTCTGGTGATGATATGTCTAATTCTTCACAGATAGTCACATACTGCCATCCTGTCTGACAGTTAATGCCTGTGATCTTTACAAGCCATAGATATGTATGTATAAACCAAAACTTACAAATGTGACAGCGTATGTGCTGGATGGATCCTACAGAAGCTAAATAATCCTTCAAGATACATTGACTGAGTTGTCTTCAGTGTCTTTGTATTTAGATGCTGTATTAGGCCAGTGTCCACATTCAGCTTATGTGAGGTGTCTTCACTGATGAGGAAGCACCATGAGATGAACTAACAATTATAATCACTCAATAAACTGCTGCAGTTCAGTGTTTCCATGGAATGTGTGCATGACGTGTCGCTTTCTGATCAAAGTTATGAAGAAGCAGGATAATGTATTGGCAGCCAGAGTGGATAGTGCAGGGCCCTTTTCCTTCTCCAAAAGAGGTTTGTCTTTGGATCTGTTTATTCTCTTTCCAAACCTCCTGTCTTCTACAGAGCATATCTTTCTCATTTTTACATAGAAGAGGATTCCTGATATATTCATAGGTAGGGTTGCGTCCTTCAGAAAGTTCCTTAGGACATTTTCCAGTAATCCAAATAGTCCTCTCTGCAAAGGCCGTGAAACTAGAGAACAGATTTCTATTGGAGAAGTTGATGAAATTGCCAAACTAGAGCCTCTTCTAAGATTTTTGTTTTGCTTAAGCCTCTGCCAGGACTTAGATGACAATTACCTGCTTTGTAAGTGCTCAGATGAGTAACTAGTTGAACTCCTGAAGGTAGGAATTCAAATGCATTATGAAATACAGTATTGGTGGTTTCTGCTAGAGTGAAGTCTCCCTTTACAAGTGCTTCAGTGCCCTGGGTAGCTTTTATCTTTGAGTTTCTAAAGGAGATGGAGGGATTTGTGTGTCTTATATTATAAACACATTCTAATGAATATTTCCTTCTTTTGTTGTTGTCTTCAGCATTTAGTAAATCTTTTTGCTCGCTTGGCCACTGACAACATTGGGTACATAGACTGGGATCCTTATGTACCAAAGGTAACTGTTCTCATTTTAGAAAATTATTTTGTTTACTTTGCGATAAGCCTTCGGCGTTCCTATGTGAATATTAATTCATATTCCCTGTATGGGTCTTAGACTGCAGTGGCCCAGTTTTTCAAATTAGGTGTGTTCATTTGAAGACCTAAGTTGAACTTTGAAAATTTGAGCCATCTTTTTGTAACAGATAGCATTGCAACTTGTTACTGTTCTCACATGACTCAAAATCAAACCAAAGCAACAACCTATTTTGATATGCAAGTACTGTCTGATTGTATAACTAATCCTGTGTTCTTGTGGGAATGGCCCTCAATGATTTTTTTAAATAGTATGTGGGACCTTTGAATCTTTCAGCTTATGGATTTTTTAAAAAATATTTTCATAGCAGTCATATTGTTTAAAAAAACCAAAACCACCGAACACGTTTTGATTATAAAATTATGTATGCTATAGAAATGGCATAAATTTGATTTGGTTTTTTTTTTTACTTTTTTTTCAGATATTTACCAGAATTTTGAGGAGTTTAAATCTTCCAGTGGGAAGTAATCAAGTTGTTGTTCCAAGATTCTTAACAAATGCTTATGATGTAGGACATGCGGTAATGTGGATCACAGCCATGATGGTTAGTAACTTTCTCATGAAGTGAAACAAAGTTAATGCAAAGCTTTAAGCAAGTATGTATTTTAAATGAATGTTTTTTCTGTTAAGCTCACTACAGGTGTATGGTTTTAGGCTATCTTTGTTTTAAAGTATATTGTTTCACTGTCAGTTTGGGATGTGCATGTAAAGGTTTATTTTGCAGCCACCGTGAGCGTAGGGAGGCTCTGCAAAGGGATCTGAACAGGCTGGACCGCTGGGCTGAGTCCAGTGGCATGAGGTTTAACACGGCCAAGTGCCGGGTCCTGCACTTGGGGCAAAACAACCCTATGCAGAGCTACAGACTAGGAGAGGTCTGTCTGGAAAGCTGCCTGGAGGAGAAGGACCTGGGGGTGTTGGTTGACAGCCGACTGAACATGAACCAGCAGTGTGCCCAGGTGGCCAAGAAGGCCAATGACATCTTGGCTTGTATCAGAAACGGCGTGACTAGCAGGTCCAGGGAGGTTATTCTCCCTCTGTACTCGGCACTGGTGNAGGCTGGACAGTTAGGCTGGAAAAAAATTTTCACAGAAAGGGTCATTGGGCATTGGAATATGCTACCCAGGGAGGTGGTCGATTCGCTGTCCCTGGAGGTGTTTAAGGCATGGGTGAATGAGGTGCTAAGGGGCATGGTTTAGTGTTTGATAGGAATGGTTGGACTCGATCTGGTGGTCTCGTCCAACCTGGTGATTCTATGTTTCTGGAAGTGAACAGCCAGCTGCTAGGCTGCTAGTGCCACTGTGAATACACACTTGGGACCTGCTGAACAGTGGAATGACTTTTAAAGGTGAACCTCATCATATGGGGAGAACTTGCTATTTAGTACTGAGCTCGGGGTGGGGCAGGGAGGGAATTTGCAGATGTGATTGGATGCTTGGAGGTATTGTTGTGGTGAGTGAGAGCACTCGCTTGCACTTTGTACTACTGTGTTTCCTCTTCGTTTTAACTTATTCCGTGTAGTAAAATTCTGTGGTTAATTTTTTACAGGGTGGACCGAGTAAACTAGTGCAGAAACACTTGTCTGGATTGTTCAACAGCATTGCCTCTTTTTACCATCCTTCAAATAATGGGCGCTGGCTGGTGAGTTTTTTGCAGGTTGAGACAGTGCTTTTGACTGTCAAACCTGTGAAATCCAATGTGTTGATAGATGCACTGTGTGCTTCAACAGTCAGATTATGTTGGTTGCATCATATTTTGAGGCTTTAATATTCAAGATATGTGATTGCACTGTCATTAAAATTATACTTTTATTTTAATGACAGGACTGCAACTAATGGGTTTGTTCTTCAAACCTCTAACCAAAACACAGTTTAGAAGTCTAAAACTAGACTTCTAATTCATATATAACTAGGAAAAAAGAAGTAAGCATTTCAATGAGGGTGATACACAGCATCAGTGTTATTTGTGTGACATAGGTTTCACATTACTGACCTACTGTCCCCAACTTTGCAAAATCTAGTTTTGATTAGCTGAAGCAAAATTATTTTTACTGTGTATCTATTTTGATAAAGTATAACTTTTTGATGGTGTAGATATTGGAGTCTTCTGCTAGAGAATGTAAGAATCTTTCTGTGATAGCTGATAGTAAGTACAGATTAGAATAGCAAGACTGGTCAAAGCAGTGCTACAGGAGCTGATTTGTGCTAGATTAGAATATTTGCATACATGTGAATGTGCAGAAAATCTCTCAAAGATGTTCCAGTTAGTGGTAGGCAATCTTAAGTCTTTATTATATCCTTTGTATGTTTTTAATGATTTTTTTTTAGATCATAAGGTATAGTGCTGACAGCAAGGTTGTTAATATTTTGGGAACTAAAGGTTTGTGATAAATTGTGACATTGTGATTTAGAGCTTTTCTGAGTTACCTTCTATTGTAGTTGTGTAATTTCAGGATATTGCTTTATCTATTGTATGCTGTACACTTAGCAGCTCAGATTCTGCTACCGCCAAGTAATTGAATAGCATTTCTTGTGTATTCAACAGAACAAACTGATGAAACTACTTCAAAGGTTACCCAGTGGTGTTGTCAGAAGGCTGCATCGCGAGCGCTACAAGAAAATTACTTGGTTAACTCCTGTGCCTGATAGTCATAAACTTACTGATCAGGATGTTACAGACTTTGTTGAATGCATTATTCAACCTGTTCTTCTGGCTATGTTTAGTAAAACTGGAAGCCTAGAGGCTGCCCAAGCCCTGCAAAACCTTGCACTCATGCGTCCTGAGTTAGTAATTCCACCTGTACTTGAGAAGTAAGTTCTACGGAAACATTATGGCTTTTTCTCATTCCCTTCCCAGCAAATAAATATGCAAAGCAGTCATATGTAGTGATAAGCAGTTTCCTTGCTGCAAATGAAAGCTTGCAGTGAGAGGAGCTGCCAATACCTACCATGAGTGATCCCCCGAGTCAGGACAGGGAGTGTGGGAGGCCAACTGGGAGTTGTTCATAGTTGTGCATACAGGGTAGTCCTTGTTTGCATTTCTTTTAGCATTTTGTATCAGGTGGTGGAGAGTTGAAAAAGCAACTTTGTACCCTTTATTCATGAGCCACCCTGTACTTTCTCCATAGCTCTCTTTTGGGCTGAATATAAACGATGGTTTTAAGTGTTTGTTGTGTTGGAGTATGTTACATTTACAGGTTATTTAAAATTACTTCAGGCTTCATAAGCAATCGGTAAAGGATGTGTCCATGTAAATCATTGGTTTACTACTAAAAAAAAAATCATTACTACTTGTAATGCCATGATGCCTGAAATTCCAGGAAAAAAAAAAGTATCTCTGTCCTGCCCCAAAGATAAAGCTTCCTTCCTAGTCCCAATCCATATTCCCCCTCCTATGCAGACTTTTGTACCTTAACAAGTCACATTGTAAAAATGGTGACAAAATTAGTTTGTCTTGAAGAGCCCTTCCTCAGTTTCATACCTCACTGACTCAAATGTTCGTAAAATCTTGATAAATTTACTCTTATGTGAAAACATTTTAAACATGAGGTTGTAAGGACAGCAGTGGATGCCCGTATTGATATGACTGCTTGGTCTGTTTTGAGACCAGACTGAATATCTTTGCAGTAGTTCAAACTATCACTGGTATGTTTGCCTTGGCTGTGGTTCTGAATTAATTTTGTTGAGTAGATGTAGGTCCTTTGTGCTCTGAATGATGTAGGGCAAGGGTAGCACTATGACTCTTGTTTGAACTGTAGGCTGTTGGTAACAGTAGGAAGTGTTAGGCAGTTTTCTAAAATGTACTAGATGTAAAAAAAAAAGAAAAAAAAAAAAAAGGTTTACGAACCACAGTAATGTAACAGGTTTTCATTTAAAAGGTATGGGCTTTATTGTAACATTAAATAATCTACCCCATACCTATTTAGAGGCACTCAAGACCAGTTTCCATGCTTGCCAAAAGAACCTTACACTTGTAAGTACACTGCTTGCATTAGTTTAAATCCAGATGGAAGGTCATCATAGGATGATCTAGGAGCCTGTGCAATTATTGAATCCTGTGCCACAACTGTTAACAAATTATTTAATCCTGAATTTGTGGTGAATAAGACTGATCAAACAAAAGGAACGTTTTCTGACAGAGGAGTGTTTAAGTCCATTGAACAAAGATTAGAAAAGTACTTTGAAACTGTTGATTAGATTGAATTTTTCTTGTGGAGATTTTGTACCCTTTCTGTAGAAAATAATACATTGATTCCAATTCTATTTGAAGACTTTAGCAATAGTATTGTTTCTAATGTGTCTGCTCTTAAATGTTCTAGAACATATCCTGCACTTGAGACATTGACAGAACCTCATCAGCTCACAGCTACTTTAAGCTGTGTCATTGGAGTAGCTCGTAGTCTGGTGTCTGGGGGGAAGTGGTTTCCTGAAGGTCCAACACACATGCTACCTCTACTGATGAGAGCGTTGCCTGGGGTGGATCCAAATGACTTCAGCAAGTGTATGGTGAGTAAATCTTACCCTTTTTTAGAAGACAATTAGCCAGCTAGTTCACTTGGAAAGCTTGTAATATTCATATGAGAGCAAGTAGCTTGTATTTCTGCATTTCTGGAAGTTGTTAGCCTGATTTTGTTCCTACAAAGCCTCTTACTCATGGTAGTGCTTTTGCCTTGTTGGACAATGCCAAGTCAATCTTTACCAACAGACTGTGGTAAGCATTGTACTGACTTACTGGGCAGCTTTGAAAAACCAAGGTAAAAGAGATTTTCTAGCAAATATTCCTGGTCTTTCAAGATCAGTAGGAAGACCTCTATTTAAATATTCATTAAAAGCCCATTCCTTCAAGAAGTCGTATTAATTTGAAATGATGTAAACTTCATATGGGCTTTATAACTTAAGTTCAGCAAGAATAAATATTACTTTACTTACAGGATTGAGGTATTTTTGCACAGTGCTGACTGCTAAGTTTTACGTATGAAATCAGAAATAACTATTGAAGTTTTGGGATGGAAGAATTAGACTGAAATTTTTTTAATGTAACGGTTTGTTTTAGCTCCCATATTGTTATCAAAAAAGCTTTTTATAGCATAGAATACAATAACACTTGTTAAAGAGCTGTTTGCAACTCTCAACAGATTACATTCCAGTTCATTGCAACATTTTCTACTTTGGTGCCTTTAGTAGATTGTTCATCTGTATTGCAAGAAAGAGATGACCTCTCAGAGGTAAGAGTGCTGTGCTATTATAAAACCAAAACTATTACCTAGTTTTCAGTTCTAGCAATATAATAATATCTTCAGAACTGCAACAGTTTTGCTGCTCACTTTCGTATATGTAAAATTACATTAAACATAAATGCAACAAAAAAATAAAGATAACGTTTGCTTCTGCTCAGTGTGGTAAAGCTGACATCAGTGTGCAAATTAATCTTGTGTTCTTAGCCTTCCTTCTTACTGATAGGTTGTTGAAGAGACAATGTTAAACTCACTTCAATGTTTTTATGTCAACACTTAGTGGCACATGGGCCTCTGTAGTATAATTTGATTCTGAGCTGGTCCTGCTTTTAGGAGGTTGGACTACATGGTTTCCACTGGTCCTTTACCATCTAAATTATTTTGAGTCTAATAAAATAGCAGCTTTGTTACCATTAATTTTTAAAACATCTTGTCACCATAAAACAATAAACAAAGAAAACAGAGCAAGCAAAAAAAGCAGGTGACTACAATGTTGTAAGATGTAGACGCATCATTTCTAATTTAAAAATATCCTAGCTTAGAGCAAGATAAAAGGTAACTGTCTGGGAGACTCGGGAAAGAACTTAGTTCCCTGTTGTTGAAAACTTTGTATGTGTTAAAAACAAACCCCACAAAACTGTTTGTATTTTTGAAAAGAGTGTGCACTCTTGACTGTAAGATGTTGATGTTGTTAGGCAATGAGCCTTATGCCTCTCTTCTGTGTTTTACTCTGTGCTGCCCATGTGTTGCTGGACATGGCCTTGCCTGTTTGCTATTTCATAGTGCTGTTAGTATTTGTCTCTAGTTTTAGAGCTCCTTGCACTCAGTTTCTCTAGTACTATTCTAATACTTTGTCCTTTTTCACATTAAAAAAACCACAGGAGAGAGAAGGAAATAGGTTTTCTGTTTCCCAACTTATCACTAGACTTTTGAGTCTGCTTTTGATACAGCAGTTCAAGCACAGATAGTGAAACTCAATCTCGCATACTACAAATGAGGCAGCAGGAGCAATGTAGATGCAACTGCTCTGCAAAATGTCTCATCCATTGCTAAAAGCTATTTTTATAGCTTAGAGGATGGCTCATAGCTACAGATTGCGCAGATCCTGAACACTTGGCCACTGGAATAAGGTTAATTTCATTGCCCACGAGCTGCAGCACTCAGTTAAGAGGAGTTTATGTGCTGAACATTTAATGTAAATATGTCAGCAGAGCCAAATTTGCCACCACAGTTGGCAGGCACTCACTGACCTCGTGCTGGAGAGGAGGATCAGTAGTAAGGCCAAAGGTTGTATCCATGGAGGCAAACCCGATTTCACCTTGAGAGGTTATTTGGTTAGACATCAAAGCTGGGAAACTTGATAGGATAGTGTAAGGAAAACGCAATAATTGTTTCACGTACTGTACTTGACACTGTACAGACTTTAAAAGAAAAAGTGCTGTAGTCTGTATCACTTGAAAATTGAAAGTATTTTTGAAGTAGTGTAGGAAATAAACTTTATATTCTGTTTCCCTAAGAAAAGCTAACATTTTGTGTTTGTTTTGTGTTGGAAAACTGTAGGTGGAAAGAGAATTGTGCTCTGCAACTGCTGAATTTGAGGATTTTGTACTGCAGTTTATGGATAGGTAAGTAAGCAAAGGATGGGTGAAAGCTTAGCTTGAAGAGCTTAATAGAACTTTTGAGTTCTGCTTACTAACATTGTACTTACTGTGTTTGTGTAGGTGTTTTGGACTTATAGAGAGCAGCACACTAGAACAAACCAGAGAGGAGACTGAAACTGAGAAAATGACTCATCTAGAGAGTCTGGTGGAATTAGGTCTCTCTTCTACATTCAGTACAATCCTTACTCAGTGTTCAAAGGATATCTTTAAGGTATGTAGAACATGGGCTTTCTATCTAACTTTAGGAGGCTTAATTTTTCTCTTGTGGATGACTGTTGCATTCAGATTCTTGTTTCTTTCATTGTACTGTTGTGAACCTTGAGCCAAAGAAAGGACTGGGGTAGGAAGTTTAGGACTTCATGTCAATTTGTTTTATGATTTAATAACTATCAGTACACAGCTTTTAGGTTTTTGATGCTCTCTTGCCAACTGATGATAAGTGTTAGAATAAATAGTTTGAACAATGTATTTTATCACTTTATCATTTTAGGCTATGACTTTTCATGTCTTTTGATGGTAATGCTAACCTATCCAATCCCCTACTTCCCTTTTCTCTCTCTCTTTCCTTGCCACTTCTTCAGCTGGGCAAAAACAGCTGTTCAAGGAGCCATGTAGCTAATGGGATCAGAAAAATTATCTGGATTAAAATAACTGAGTGAAGAGGGTGGAGAAGCCGTGTTGTTACACAGGCAGTTAGACAGAATTCATGTGTGATCTGCAATGTATATAATTCAGCTTGCCTTGCAAGGTATTGGGTGGTAATAAGGTGCTTTAAAACACATTGGCCACTTAAATAGTTGATAGTTAATTCCCTATTTGTTTAACTAAAGGATGTCTTGGCTTTACTTCACTTTTGCATGTAAAATAGTGTAGTTTCCCTTTTAACAGACTAACTTAGTCAGACAAGACTGGTTTTCTGCGCAGTTTCTCAAAAGCACCCCAAGCTTACATCACAAACAAGATTTATCTGATCTGTCTTCTTCCCAAAGGGAACACTTGAAATGTCTCCAATCTTCAGCTGAAAGCAGCGTCCTGTTGTGTTGCTAGTTAAAGCACTCAGTGTCTCCTTTTTATAAACTCTTGGGGGGAGGATGGGAACATAGACGTTCCTATAGTTTAATTATTTTAATGATCGTGGATGATGTTGTGCATTTTCCTATTACAGTATGTTACTCTGAGTGTTACAATAAATAAGAGGGGGGAAAAAAAGTAAAATCTGTAAACTGAAACTAGTTTCATGAACCTTTTGTCACTGCAACTTCTGTAGAAACCTTTATTCTTCTGCAGAAGGCAATAATTGTACAATTAGACAGAGGTGTTCCATAGTAGTGCAAGTCATAGAATTGTTTCAGTTGGAAAAGACTTTTAAGATCATTGAGTCCAGCCTTTAACCTGGCACTGCCAAGTCCAGTGCTAAACCATGTCCTGGAGTAATGTGTACTGATAACATTTAGGTTTTTTTTTTTTCTTATTCACGGAAGTTTTTACTCTTTTGATTCTAGAGTATTGTGACCTTTAATTGTGATGGATTGTAGTTACATTTTACTCAGCTTTAGGTGTTCTACAGAAGTGCTTTCTCTGTCTCTCTGTTCTGATATTTTTTTTTAATGTGACTCCTGGTTGCAATGTTCTATTTTTAAAAAAATAGTATTTTGCACACATGCTGCCTTCTGCATAACATCAAGCATTTTATGATACCTAATTTTTTTTTTAAAAAGTGACCTCCATCTTTTTGTATTCATTTTTAGGTTGCCTTGGAGAAGGTTTTTAACTTTGCTGTTTCAAATATATTTGAGACAAGAGTTGCTGGTCGAATGGTTGCTGATATGTGCCGAGCTGCAGTAAAAGTGAGAGCAAATATTTTGCACTTGATCTTTAGTTTAAAAAAACCAATGCTACTACTTTTTCTTATGTAAGAGCTTTAATTTTTTGTGTAAATACAGGTGGTTCTTAATATTTTATCTTCTAAAACTGGGTTGTTTCATACAGCAATATTTCAATAAGTTGTTTCAAAGTATTTTTCTTGCATTTATGTTAAATTTGAGTTTAATCAGTATGTTTAAAAATCATGAAGTTGAGCTGACTCTAAATTCAGTTGGGTTGAGATACAATCTGTTCTCTCTTTCTCAATAACGTTGGATTTTTATCAATACATGCAGTGAGTGCCATGAGACATGTCTCTTAAAATGAGCTATTTATGATGTTGTTTCCAGTGCCACCCTGAGGAATCCTTGAAGCTATTTGTACCCCATTGCTGCAATGTTATAACTCATCTCACAGTCAGTAAGTTCATAAGATTTCTACTGTTACTTGCTTTGTTTTGGATTGACTTTCACTTAACATTAAAAATTTATATTAAACTTGTGCATTCCACAACTTCATTTCAATGATGGAAAATGAATTGTCTGTTATTTAATCTGAAAAAACCAAACAACTATTTATGTGTAATTTCGAGACAGAAGTCTATCAAGTTACAGGAGTGTGCTGCTTTTAAAATGTCTCCAGACTTTCCACAGTTTCTGAAAAAGTATTCAAGATGTTAAATTGGCTGAAGTAACTTCCAGCTGGATGTGAGTGCAGTGTGAATTGGAAGATTGCAATAGAAGGGTTGGGAATGAACATGTGCGATGCAAGCATCTTGTTTCTTATTTAGCTTGTTTGAAAAACTTGACTACAGTATTGTTTAGCAGTGCTTATTGCTTGTTCCTCCAGATGATGATGTGTTACATGATGAAGAGCTAGATAAGGAACTGCTTTGGAATCTTCAACTTTTGTCAGAGGTATTGCAAGGAATGCTCTTGCCGTGCATGTATGTCATTGCTTAATGCCCCTGAAATAAAAAAAAATAAACTTTTGTTATTAAAACAAGGGAAATGTACAAAGGATACCACGTGTAACTTCTTTTTCTTCTCTAACTTTAAATGGAACATAAGTGGCTGCTTTTGGAAGAAAATAAACATACAGTGTGTATGTGGAACAAAATTCTAGCTTTTAATACAATTACTAAGGAGCAGAGAAAGAAGAGGGATCAGTTTCAGGGAAAACGTAAGATGCTTTTGGAAAAGATAAGTCTTTTACAATTAATTTTAAAATTCATATGAGTATTGCCCCAAGATTTTGACCAGGGTTGACAAGCAATGTGTGTCAGAGTTCTTACATGGTACTTAAATTTTTCCAACAGCAGTAGACGTGGTATTGATGTGGAAGTTCAGTCTTTAATTTGAATTCAATGCGATGTACAGAATGAAACTTGGCACAGGATTGGCTGAGGAGTCTAATCCTCTCTTTAGTCCTCTAGAACAAAGCCAGATTTTTTACCTTTGAAATGTTTGCCTTTCCTACTAGATCACTCGAGTGGATGGAAAGAAGTTGCTACCGTACGGGGAGCAGCTTGGGAAGATACTACAGCGAACCCTACATTTAACCTGTAAGCAGGGTTACATTCTGTCTTGTAACCTACTGCACCATCTTCTTCGTTCTGCTACACTTATCTACCCCACAGAGTACTGCAGTGTGCCAGGTGGCTTTGACAAGCCTCTTTCTGAATACTTTCCTATCAAGGCAAGGATTTTCATTTATTTAGGATTAGAGGATTTGACTTTCTTTTTTAAAGAACAATCATACACTATAGTATTTGGTTTTATTTAGATATTCTGAACATAGGTAGCAGCAATGGAAAGTGTAATTGAAAGATGCTTTGGGCTTTGAAACATAGAACAAATTACAGGTTATTTTAAATTACATTGATAGAAAAAATTAATACTGACTGTTTTGAGTAATTTGATAGCATGACATATTAGTGTTTTATAATGTGTGTTTTACAATGATTGCATGACTACAACAAAATAATACAAAGCAAGTGTGCCTGCTCATATTTCTTAATCTTATAACAGATGATGCATTTAATTGAGACCCAGCTATTGAGTAGTACAGTGTTATGACCAGTTTGGAGTTTAGCAGGAGAATTTGTTGTTCACTTTAACTTAAATATCAAGTAATGAGAAGCATTGTTGCACTGGGACAAACAGTCTTTCATCTGCTTTTATGGATGAAAACTGCAGCCTTTCCTTGTTCCTCTTTATGTAAATGTGGTTATCAGATATAACAAGCAGTATTGAGTGCGTGGCAAAATGAGTGGGTACAAAACAATTGCAAGAAAGGACATTGTATTTTAGAGGTAGGCATAATAACAAATGAGCAATAGTTCTTCACTGAACTTGAGATAAAAATGAAAATAGAAGTGGCAATATTAAAATATGATGAAAGTGTCAAAAGCATTCTGCTAGTTTGCTGTTAAGACATTGAGGTTGATTTATCAGTATTACAGATGAACACTGCAGCAGTTTTCAGCTGGCCTGTTTGAATATAAACCTTCATTTTGCCTAGAAGTGCTCTTTTACATAACTTTACAATTACAGATAATCTAATGTTTGTTACTGAAAGCGTGCAGAGTTTTGTAAACTGATGAGAACATCCCATTGGGCCAGATACTCATTTAAAAACAAATAAGATGATCTTAATTAAATGCTCCAACACAAAAATAGGTATTTCTTTTAAATTCCTTTGCTGTTCCATACATCAGTGTCTACTTTAGAAGTGTATATTAAATCACTTCTTAACTGCCATTAACAGCTTGAGTTTGTCAGTTACATGCTTCTTACCCTGCCCCAGTGTAAGACTTGCAGTTCCTTCACTTTAAGTAATATTCATAGAGGACTAGCCTGCTTTTCCAAGGAAGAGATTTAATAGCAGACTATGTTGAGTAAGTGTGCTACTGTAGTTCTTTGTAGTTTTTGTCCAGCCAGATCAGTCAGGCTTTTTAAGAACAGGTTGTGAAGTTTTGTTATTCATGTTGCCATGTAAAACCGGACAGCAGTCATTGGTTCATGGTTTTGGGTTTTTTAGTAATTTTAAATGCTAAGTTTTTAAAAGATAATTTGCTTCATAGTTTGATTAATAAGAAATTTCTTTATTTCCTACAGGACTGGGGTAAACCAGGTGACCTGTGGAACTTGGACATCCAGTGGCATGTTCCTTCACCTGAGGAAATTAACTTTGCTTTTTATTTGCTGGATACTTTTCTTCAGCCTGAGCTCACCAGGCTAGAGCACTATGCAACTGGAAAACTAGAAATGTCCAGGTTAGTTATGATATGTAGTATGGAGAAATTGTGTTTGTCTGATTTAAGTAGTTATTGGAATCACACTGGCACTACAAAAATTAAGGAGTAAAATGGCTACAGTGTCACACTGGCTTCAGTATTATTTCAAGATTTCAAACTCTGAAGAGTACCTATAATTTGGAAGTCCATTTCATAAAATGGATAACATTATTCTGAACAGAAACACTCTTTAAAATAAAAAAAACTTCTGTTCCAGAGGTTTTTTTAAACTGTTTCCATTTAACTGTAGTCAGTGTAGCTCTTCCTCTAGATTCTTATCTTGTTATTTTGGCACAACCGTTTATGTTCCTAAGCTATGAAGTAGAACACTGAACTAATTTGGCTTGGAATTCTGCCTCTCTCAGCTTCCTTCCTGTGAGTAGATGGAATCAGTACATAGTGTGTCCCTGCAAAAAGTGACAGTGTTGAAACCAAGAAGGTAATGCAGAGTCAGTGGTGTAACAGATTGGAATGGAGACAAGAATACTGTTGCCCAATCTTGTTAAACTCTCTTAATGTGAAACCATGACTTCATAAGGATAGTTTCTTAACCACAGGATAATCATGAGTTTAGTATGTGCTAAAGAATTTGCAAGTATCAGATAGCTAAAGCTGTTTACAAGCATTCAATCTCAAACATTCTTTATATCTCTTGCTAAACCCTTGCGTCCTTGAAGCTATATATACTTCAGTTGATGTTCATGGCATATGATGTTATACTTTGTGCTGTAAAAGTGCAGCCCTTTGTGAAACAGGACATGGTATGTCAGGCTCCTAAATGTCTCTGTCTAACGAAGCTCCCATCTTTTATCATCTGAAAAAGACAATATATACTTGACACATCAATGCCATCAGAAATTATACTTGGACTAAAAGAAGAAAGGATTTGCCTCCTATTTAAATATTCAGTTTATTTTTATGTTTCTTTTGTGTTTGGCGTTTTTTTCCTTTTCCCTTTTTCTCTTTGACACCTTGTATGTAAAGCTTTTAATTTGTAACAGAATTGGACTTTGGTTTGGTCAAGGCTTCACTGTGCTAACAGTCATAACAGAAATAGATGGTGATGATTTGAGAGAGTATCACCAAGTACCTGAATTGCAAATTGAATTGGAAGGCAAGACACCAGATCTGTGAGAGTAGAGAATACCATTGGTTGCTGAGGGAATAACTGGTGTGAATAAATGGGATACTGGATGGACCTGCTATCGCTTTGAATTGCAGTTTTCTGGAGCTTGAATTCCTGTCTTTTTTTTTTTCCAATGTTCCACTGTGTAATAATTGGAATGCAAACATTTTTTATAGATATAGCAGCTTCCATGTAAGTTTTTCTGTTACAAAAGATAAAGTTAAAAATTCTAACAGCCTTTTTGAAAATGCATAATTAGAGAGTTGATTAGTAATGCATGAGCATGAAGAGCTGTTCAGTTAAGGAACCTCTTAAGAGGGTTGAAAGGAGTTATTTTGCAAATCAGAGCTGCTTACCACAAAGATGAGAACAAAGGGCAAAATTGGTAATGATACACAAAAGGGTACTACATTAGATGAGATGGCTTTAAAAAGAATTCCTTAATTCTCTAAAGTAGCACCCAAGAGTATTGTTCACATTGTTACATTGTAATTTATCTTCAGACTGTAAAATATTCACTAGTAAAGTGTGCCTTTATCCTACCAGTGGTGGGAAGGACTTTCCATGGCCTTGGGGTGTGGAGTTATTTCAAGGGTTTTGTCTCAGATAGATAAAATTCTTCAAAACAATTTTTGTGGATAAAACTGTTTTGAAATCAGTTTATCTCATTATGCTAAAGTTATCTTAACAGTTTCAGAATATAAGATTACCAAAACAAGTTTTTTTCTGAAAAGGTTGAATGTTGGAGTTCTGTAAGTAGAATTCGTTTGGATCAAAAAGCACTTCTTGGTTTCTGTTGTGCTCCCTCTTGTGTTTAGAACTGATATAGATGAAGTAAAAAGCTTTTATAAAACATCACAAAAAATATATGGTTTGTCATTTGAATATTTTCAAGCATTTAACAGATAAGTAATCAGGTTTTCTTCTTTGTTTAAGAGATGATGTGCAGCAGTGTCTTGCTATAGTGCATAACTGCTTGATTGGTTCTGGGAATGTTCTGCCTCCTCTACAAGGAGAAAGGGTGGCTCATCTGTAAGTAAAATTTATTTTTATATTGCAAACGTTCTTAGCAGTTATATTACCTCATATTGTTTTTTACTGCTTGCTTATTGCTGTTATCACAACAGCTGCTTCTGGTAGCTACTTTTAAGAAACTCTCATGCTAGTATAAAGACACAGAAATTTGAAATGGTGACTTCCAGAAACAGTTTAGTACTTAAAACCTGAAAGAATCCTGTGGGTTTTTTTCATGCAGGACTGAAAACATTTTAAAAAGGTAGATGATGCTACTTGATGTAAGGAAATTGAAGATAGGTTTTTAATCCTGCGTTTTCCTTCCTCTAAAAGAATCCCTCAAACCATGGTGTGCTGCTATCTTACTAATATTCCAATCACTGTGAACAAGTACATTTGTAAACAGTCTGAACTTCTTACTGGCTCCCTTTTCATATATAAATGGGAAATAAGTCCTGTTTGAGTGCTCAGCACACACAGCTTGACTGCCAGTGCCAGCATACAGTAGAAATCTAGAAAAATGCCTGAATAAAGTTTCATTTTGGAAGTAATTGGAGCTTTCTGTTGCTGGCGGGGTAAGAAACCAGTGTGGTTGAGTCAGACCCAGTCAATATGGGTTCACAAGAGGCAGGTCTTGCCAAACTAACCTGATCTCCTTCTATGACAAAGTGACTAGACTCTTGGATGAGGGAAAGGCTGTGGATGTGGTCTTCCTGGACTTCAGTAAAGCCTTTGATACAGTTTCTCACAGCATTCTGCTTAGGAAACTGTCAGACTCTGGCCTGGACAGGCGCACACTCTCCTGGGTGGAAAACTGGTTGGATGG